>CM060388.1:18273735-18873735 GCA_030545235.1 Helianthus tuberosus | reverse complement strand
ATGTGAGGTGTTGTGTTAGAAAAGAATTGGTTGCTTAAAGGTCACTAGATAAACGCAAAGGTCACCCACGCCCGCAAACGCAAACGGTCTCATAAAACCACTCATCTAAAGGCCCACTGTGATAAAATCACGGACTCAAGAAACAAACCCGTCATGAGGTTGCCAATGCACTAGAAGGTCTAAGGTGTCGTTGAGATCACAAGGTCTACTCAGTGAGATCATAATTCTCACATCTTCTTAACCCTACGTACAAATATTTAATACGAGCTCTCAGTCCCCATTGATTAACAACAAAGCCTTTAAATACTCTGTGAGGGAGGTCTTTTGTTCAAGTCTCAAAGACGACAGGATTTAAAGAAATTTGGTCATTCAAAAAAAACGTTATTACAAATGAGTTAATTAGATTATAATGTATATTAATTAATATTAATTTGTATTGGATGATAGTGATATGTATCTTTTGAAGTAAACGTACTTTCTTAGTTTACCCTTCGAATTTGTTTAGCTAGAATCGTAGTACATGTGTAACTTATTGTTTTTAAGCCTTGAAATGTAACTTATTGTTTTTAAGCCTTTAAATATTAATAAGCAAGTGTAATTCCCAAAAACTTATATATTACACATACGAATTGTTTGTTTATAAATGTTTGTACTTCATATTTAATTTATAAAAACGAATATAAACGAGCTAATTAAGGAGTCTTGTGGTCCCCCTTTTGCTTTCTAAACATGGTGTGACATCTTTAATCATTTAATACAAAAACTATTAGTCGTATAACACTTAATTATATGTTTGAAATCAAAGTACCAAGTTAATAAACAAAAGAATTTTCGCTCCCTCACCAATTAGATTAGCAATCAAATTCTCTTCACCCCTCCATCGATATCGGTGATCAAGCCACCATCATGTTTACCACGGTTTAAAAACCACCACCGTTCACCTACCACCACTAGCACGGCTCTTTTCATCATTCCTACCACGGTTTAAACACCCCCCACCACTAGCCGATAGCCTTTTGGTACATTGGCAAGCCACATGGCCTTCCAAAGTGAAAGTCATGGGTTCGAGTCTCGCCTGGAGCAAAATGTTCTTATCAATCAATACAGGCGCTCGCTACAAAACTACCATTGTCGCCGCCATGATCATTCCTTCCACCATTAACCTACCTATGGTCATTCACCATCATCACATCTTTATCAAGTACTTATTATATGTTATAACAGAACAAAAACAAGAATCAAGAAGTAAAACAAATTGAGAAGTTAAAGATTGTTATTTAAACACCAACTGTAACAATTTACGGTACTCAAACTACAAGACCCTTGAGGTATTTGGTAACATAAAAAGCTGGAAAAGAAGACCATCAAACAGGCAACAACTCGCTTGCCAATTGTGTACATGCGATTTAAACACGAATCCATACTAAATCAAACAAACTTGAATCTCACAAATTACATATCCTACTTATTTATCCCCATCTTCAACCCCTAAACCATACAAAACACCAGCATACTTCTCTGTGTTTCCATTAAAGTACCCTTCTTTCAACTTCTTGAACGCGTGAGACGTAAGCAAACTATCCGACCCTGCTTGATGACACACGCCAATCCGTTCAACATCCAAGATTTCCGCAAGCTTGTTCAATCCACCATGAAGATGGTTACAGAACCTCATCAGATGTTTAATATCATAAATAATCGGAAAGTAAATCTTGATCAACTCAAAGAACCCGGCTTGAGACTTGGGTAATTCTTTACGGGTCAACAGCTTAAGCAAGTACCCGAAATCATACCCGCTATGAAAAGTAACCCAACAAATATTATCATTCAACACAACACCAGAAGACATCAAAAGCTCCCCAAACCGATTCGCATCAATACCCATCTCACTATTCTTCTTGAAATCAATCCCACACTGCCTTAACATCTCGATCGAATCATTAGCAAAGATATCTTCATTAACATTAAACTCGCGAAAATTAAACTGCCAAATGCAAGGCTTATCAGTCCCACAAGTGGGTAAATTCCCATCTTCATCAGAAAAAGTGAGACCCAATTGAATCAATTTCAACATATCAACATTATCCTTCAAAGTCACATAATTATAATCATTAATATTCTTAAACTGTGCCAATGGACGAAGAACAACACCAGGAAACTCAGTATCCATTGCAATAAAAGGGTAATCATCAACAATTTCTCGAATCAAAGCAAACTCTTCTTCAAGATTATCATTCCATACCTCTCTGATATGAACAGACTCACTTTTCAGAACATCAGACATCTTAAAGATTCAATTTTTCTTGATGGGTATTTCACTTTTTCGCTAAAACTGAACCAGATCTGCAATAATTCAACAAACCCACAAAAATAAATCAATCTTTAACAAAACCCACAAAGGAAAACACAAAAAGATTCGATCTTTATCATCAGATTGAACAAATCTTGAAGATCAAGAACAGGGGTGATTAAAAATCTTTAAAAGAATAATAAAAATCTTACCTGTTTGGAACAGGGTGAGATCTGAGGGTGTAATCAAACAGATCTTGAAGCTCTGAATCAGAATCGGTGTGAAATTGTTTGTTTGTTTGAAGATTTGAAAATTTTAGGGTTTGATTTGGGTCAACGGATTTGAACATAGAGGGGTCTAGATGATAGGGAAGATGGGTGGGGAGTAGAGGCTCCTTAAATCAACTGAGAGGCAGTGACATCGTGAGTGGTGAAAACGGGTGATACGGCGTCGTTTTGGTGTGGTGTGACACCTCTTCGTACCCTAGAGTTGACCGTATTTTATATTTTTTTTTTTTGGCTAGCAAAGCGGATAATCCCCAAGACTTGCACCACCGCCGCCCGAGTTCGATCCCTGAGCCCCCCCTAAGGTCCAGCCCCCCATTTCAGTTAACCCTACTCTGGGTAGGATTCGAACCCGGTGCCCTCCATGAGCGGGAACCCCACAAATGTGGGTAAACCCTCTCCCACTCAGGATCGAACCCGCGACCTTACGGTCACGTTTCCGAACCATCACTGTGGTGGCCACTGGGCTAGAGCCCCGTGGTTGACCGTATTTTATATGGTTATGAAATATTGGTGTTTTGGAATAAGTATAACTTGAGGGTTTTAAAAGTATAGTTTTGTTGAATGTGTCTTTTGGAATATGATTTCCAAGAGTTCAAATTGTATTAGAAGACTTTGAGAAAAATATATAAATAATATATTGACCCTTGAAGTTAAATAAGTTTTAGATATAATAAATTCAGAATGATAGAGGTGTTTCTAACAAGTTGTTGCAACTAGTTTTATTAAAAACAATATCATGATGCTACAAACATGACAATGATACCTTTTAAAGGTTATTGTGGGTCACTTCTTTACATATTAAGGTGTAACATGTTTGTATATACATATAATGAAAGATTGTATATACATCAACATCTCTTACACCATTACTAAAACACTTACAACACTCATCACATCATTGTACAACGTTCATATCAAATATCCAAGCTTCATCACAATTGTCGCGACTATCACCATGAGGAAAAAAATTATGGTGATCACACATGTTGCTCTGGTGAGACCACGATGGTCATGGTATCACAAGGGCCACCATAGTGGTGCCCCGACCCCCTTAATAACTAGTATTTTTACTTTGTGCTTTGTGGTGAAAATTTGGTTGGTCTCAGTTCGCTTCATTACGATACATGCACTTAGTAAGCAACCAAAAGAGATAAAAACGAATGTCGGTATTAAATCTTGACGTAAACCGAGAGAGAAGTTGGTTTGCCTCAGTTTACATGAAAAATATGCTTATGTGTATGTATGTTGATGATGGTAGAAAAGATAAATCTTGATGAATCTTATTGATAATGGGATTGTTATTTGATGAATATGACGATTGATATACACGAATATGTGTATGAGGATGAACTTGGATTTATGAACATGTTTTTGAACATGAATATGATATGAACATAATGATATGAAAACTGTTGTTAATATGATTCTTGATTGTGTGCTTAAATGATTTAGAAGGATTTGTTAAAAACATAAATTACTTGAAAGGTTTTAGTAAAAATATTGTTTTAGAAAAATATGTATTTTTGTGAAAATATAAAGTATGTACAAAATACAAAAATTTGGAAAATATGGTATTTTTGTTAGAAAAACAAGTCTTGGATATTGTTAGATTAAAAATATGTATATTTTACTTAATAAAATATTCCTATAAAACTATTATATATTTGAAAACCCTAGAATTTTATTCTAGCAAAATATTATTTTTATCTAACCGAATAATATATAAGTTGTCGTTTGTAGGGCATGATAACTTATAGAATTGTTGAAATAAATATAAGTAGAGTAAATTACAAGTTTTGTCCTTTATCTATATATCAAATTACATGCGGTGTTCTTTGTCGTAAAACTTTACGAGTTCTGTACTTAATGTTTTAAAATCCCGCACGTTATGTCCTTTGCCCCCAACCTAGTTCATTTTTTTGGTTAAATCTAATCACCCAAGGATATTTTAGTCTTTTTATCCATTTATTTATTATTATTTTAAAAAATAAAACAACCACACCATCAACCACCCACCCATCACCAATCCCGCCACCAACCACCCACTTCCACCGCAACCAACAACCACCATCAATCCCGTCACCAACCAACCACTTCCACCGCCGCCAACAACCACCATCAGCCACCCACCTTCAATCAACAACCAAAATCCCCAAATCAACTCAACAACCAAAAATCCACAAATCCCCAATCGTTTCAATGTCGGCAGCATTGAGGATTAAAATATTTGTGTAAATCAGAACACAAATATACAAATGGGGTTTTAAAGAGATAGAGAGAGAAAAGGAAATCAAACGGATTTGGCGGTGGTGGCAGTCATTTAAACCTGCACTTACACCTGCATTTACACCTGCATTCATGGTGTTTTAAATCTACAGTTCAGTATGTGTTCTTCGTATGTTCTTCGCATGGTGTTTTAAACCTGCATTTACACATGTATTCATGGTGTTTTACACCTGCATTCCAGTATATGTTCTTCATATGGTGTTTTAAACCTGCATTCCAATAGGCTTCATATCATGCTATACATAATTTTTTTATCTATATAAATATAACAATATGGTACTCATATTAAAGATAAAAAAGCTCGTTATTATGGTGTAATTTATTTAAAAAAAACGTTACGTATAAAAAGTTATTGACCTTCAAAAAAGATGGGTTGAACTTGCGTGTACATTAAAGTTGATGACAGTTTCTTTATTTAAAAATACAATATAAAAAGACACTATTACCTCCAATCTAGCCAAATTAGTTAAAAAAACATAATTTACATTTTAAGCCCTTCCTGATCTCAACCATTAACTACAAGATCTAAGGGCTTAAAACACTTCTTACACTTCTCACAAAACCACCCCTTGTAACACTAACCCCGTCCGTATATGTAATTAATGGCAAGGTGTGAAAGCACTGGATCGATGACGAACATCAACATTGCACTTGAATCATGACATGACATAACATAAACAAACAAGATAGAAAGATGTAGAAGATGAAACTCTTTATTATTGAATCAGTCATCACAAATTACATAAACCGAACGAGTATACATCACCTACAAGCTAGTTTAGATCACAAAGATCTAAACCTAGCTTTCTCTCACTAACACATAGTCACTATCTCTAGAATGTGCACACACTGTTGAGGAATTCTTGGGGTTTGTGAGTGTAACACCCCGTGTTTCGAAAGTCAAAGTCAAGATTGAAGTCAAAGGAAGACAAGATTGCTAATTGCGATCTGTCACTCCTTGCTCAATTCCTGTTTGACTTCTTGACTTGTAGTTAGTCTATGTTATGCGTTACGTTAGTTGTATTATGTGGAGTACTTATTAATAATCGAGGTTTTTTTTATATTTATCGCATGTTTTATCGCTTATCGCTATCACAATCACACTCGCAACTCGAATTACGCATTCTGGATATTGTTATACGTGTGTGTGTGCCTTATGTGTTACTTATGCATGTTTATTTATGTTACGTTGTGGTGATCAATCGAAACGCAATCGAAACTCAATCGCAATCGAATCGCAAACGATAACCGAATACGAAATAAGGATGATTGTATGCTGATATAGTAGTTGGAATTAAAAGTAATTTGACTAGGAAACTCCATCGTATCGCAACACCCGCAATCGCAATCGAAACGGCAAAACTCGTCGCACCGAACATTCGAACCAAGTGACTGATCGACCGGGTAACCAGCCGATCGATCGAGCTGCCGCTCGATCGGGCCGCCACCTGATCGACCAACCCTTTCCACTTTGGGAAACCCTATAAATACCCCCTGTCACCATCAATCTTACTACTTTTGGCACTCTCTGTCCGACCAGCGCTCCAACCTTAGTTTTTCTTCGATTTCTCACGATTCCGGTAAGATTTCAACCTAAATCTTGTACTTCTTTGATCTACACTTAATTCTACACCTTTCTATCTTTTAAATCTTAACTTTTAACCGTGAAATCACTAGATTTGAGGTGTTCTAGGATGATGTCATCATGGTGTTCTTGAGAACTTCATGTTTTGGCCTTAATCCACTGAGAACAACTTAGATCTAACTGATTTCCACATAAACAAACAAAGATCTTTCATAGATCTAAACATATTCACATTGAAAAGGATTGAAAGATGGTTTTCCAACTTTCTTTCAACTCTTTTACACTCAATGCATTCGAAACCGACCGAATCGGAGCTTGTATCGACTTCCTACTTATTCTTGTGGTTGTGTTGGTTCAAGATCTGAATTCTATCCACGAGAATACTGATTTTGGGTTAAACATGGAACATCGTCTCGAACAGTTAACTGGCCGGATTTGGGGTGATTCCTGTCCGATCAGGAGTACCAAGTATTGACGAGGTTTCTGTTGCTTAACATGTTATCAAAACATCTCGATAAATCGACAAACAATCAAAACAACCAAGTGTAAGAAGAATCGAAACGACCAGGACGGAATGCCGTCCGATCGGACTACCGTCCGATCGGTCTGTCATCCGATCAGGTTATCACCCGATCGACTTGCACCTTGGGTCCCACACTTAACTATTTTCCAACATTTGAAGTCTGAACGTTGAACGAATTGTTATCCGATCGGACTACCAACCGAACGGATTACCACTCGGCCATGTAATGTTCTGACTTCAACGCTTAAACAATTTTCAACATGTTCAATGCACAAAGGTTGCCACCCGACCGGACTACCATCCGATCGAGTGACCAACTACTGTGAACCTGTTCTCACTAAAGTATCCCGACCGATCGGGTTGTCGTTCGATCGAACGATCGACTTGAAAGGTAGTGATACTTCTATGTTTTCAAAATGCTACAACGAAAACTTTAAAAGCCAAACCATCATACACAAACACATCCTTCACGAAGGAAGAAACAATCCACTCGAAAGGTCACCCGATCGGATGACCTTCCGAGCGGACTGATACTCGAACGACCGGCTGTCCGATCGGACTACCATCCGATCAAACTGCTGACCGACCCACTAACACTTGTATTGTTTTACGCGTCGCTTATCGTTATGCTATCGTTCTGATCAGGCTAACCTTACTCTCTAGCGCTCCCTTCAATCCATCAACCGCTGTGAGTATACTCGATCCCTTTTTGCTTTAAGCACTTTTGGGTGTTACATACGTCACTTATTCTAAATCACATCAATCACACTACTCAATACTTTAAACGCTAACCGATTACCGCATGGTATACGTGACTTAATGAATGCTTGTTTGTTATGTTTACACATGGAATGTTGTCTACCTGCCTTAGCAACGACAGTACTATAATTTGGACTCAGCACCTATTCACTTAGGGGTTGTTAAGGACAATTAGTTAAATGGCTCACAGTGATGAGTGTGTATCGCGAACTGCCTTGGGCAATCAACCCGCAGTCATTGGTATCGATAGGTTCATGTTGTCACACCCCCAAAATCCACACGCGGAGTATCACCGCTTGGAGGCATGACTGACCAGGATCAAACCACTAATCATATTGAACAAGCAAGCAATTAATTGTAAAAGTCCAAGCAACACAGTTAGTGTCCAAAACAAACATAGTTTAAGTTATGAGCGGAAGCATAATGTTTAAAACCAAAACATAAGTTTAATTATCCAAAGTTTTAACATGGCACACAGCTGTCCATGTCCCACAACGACTCTTCCTTGTGCAAGCTCCAGTTAAGTACCTATTGACCTGCAAAGCATGTAGTAACGAGTCAACAATAATGTTGAGCGAGTTCACAGTTGGGTGTTGGTTTTAGTTGTTCCAAAAATAGTTCCTTTAACTGGCATCCCTGCCGTGGGGGTTACCCCATAGTTGAAAACGTGATTTGTTTAACCCATTAACTCTGGCAATCCAGCCGTGGGGGCTACCCTATGATAGTTATCTGGCATTTCGGCCGTGGGGGCTACCCCATGTATACACTAAACTCGTTACCATATTGACTGCTGGCTAAAGTCATGTTTAAGTGCCCTGAACTGTCAATGTCTATCATCATTGATGTGCCCAGATCCATTAGTTCATGCACGTCCTCTGCGGCACGGTGTGAGGCTTGTCAGACCTAAATAGCGCTATCTAACTAATGACCCGCTCGCCATTGGCCCGGCGATTAAGTCGATATAAAAAGGAGGGACTTCGTGATAGAGTTTTGGTCTAGTAAAGTTATCTGTACGTGAGGACGAGGAATTACATTCCTGAACCATTACTGTCCTACCCAAGAAAGGACGAGGAATCCATATTCCTTAACCCCATTCCCAACCCGTGGGAATCCCATGCTTTGTAGAGTGTGAACTCACCTTGGTTTGCTCGGCAGATACACAGAAAGGTCAAGTCTAGATGCTAGTGGTCAACCACGTCCTAACATGGTTATCATACATGTCAGGTTTAGGTTCAAGTAACGCGCGTATGATTACACATAGGTAGCATATTATGAACACAGGTTGATCATGGCAAACACATAATACACGTTAACAGTCATAACATAACCGACTTGTGTGATTCACAAAATGAAGCCCAATAGAATAACCCGACCCATTAAATAAACATAAGTCTTGTGCGATCCGGACGACTTGTACGATCCGGTCGACTTGTGCGATCCAATACATACTCGGCCCAACTTACAAATAAGCCCAACATTACTATTCATTTACATACACACGGCCCAAATTCTTAAACAGATAACTCATCTTGTGCGATCAGATGATCTTGTGCGACTGAACACTATTGTGCGTCTGAGATTGGGCTTTGTGGCCCAACAACCATAGTTTTAAAGTGTGTGGCCCAAGGCCTTGTGCGATCAGCACTATCTTGTGCGATCCACGAGGTCTTGTGCGATCATGCATGAATCGATTGTACGTAGTGCTAAACTCTGTTGTACCTAACTTGTGCGACCACCCTTGTGCGATCAGATCAGATCGTGTGGAATCTGATCTTGTTCGGTTGAGGGTGTCTTGTGCGATCTGTTTTAGTAGCCGGATTTTATGCTATTTGGTTACACTCATTCAATAGTTTCCAAGTTTACAATCAATCAACAGTTTCCAATTATCTAAACAACCTACAATCGATCAAACTAAGCAATTTAACATCTAATTCATATGAACCCTAATATAATCAAAACATAAATATCAATCATAATCAATTACACGATTCATTGCTAGCATACATCCTATCAACCCAACTATTATCCTAATCGTATATCACAGCCGATTATTTACAATTGCTTAACAACATCACATGATCAACAATCATATACCAACATCACATGATTAACAATCCTAAGCGTATACATAACAGCCGATTTATCAAGCATCATCAAATACAATCCGATTAATATGACAAATCCGATTAGTGTGAATCATTTATCAATACATGCATGTGAGCCGAGTTTAAGAACACTAAGATTCAATGGTTTATATCATGCTCAATCATAACATAAATCAAAGTAACACACTAACCGATTAGAAGATAACACAAAGGTGATCCGAATCAAGAAGATCTTCGAGAGAAAGGGGATGCTTGCCGTCGGCTTAGAGAGAGAGAAGGGCACTAGGGTTTTGCTATGTTGTGTGATTGCAAATGATGAAAAGTGTTTACCTACTCATTAGGCTATGCGTATGAGGAGTAGGCCGAACCCATCATGGGCTGTCTATGTGTTCCGAGTTCAAGGAGAAGTGGGCCGAGAGTTGCATGAGTCAAAGCCCATTGGCTTGTGCGTTCGGGTGTCTATTGTGCGATAGGTTTCTTTCGTGTGATAATACATACATATAAATAAACACAACACATATTCACATAACATTCAATAACATCACATTCCATTAAATCATCCAATTCACAGTCACATAATGATTACGTTCGTTACATCAAGGTACAAAGATAGGTTCGGAAACACGAGTTGTCACATTATCCCCAAGTTGAAAGAAATTTCATCCCGAAATTTAGCACGCACTCACTGAGGAAGCTACTTAAGTTTCCTGGTTTTCCTGGGGTGTCACATCCTCCCCCCGTTGATCTGGAATTTCGTCCCGAAATTCCGTAGCTTCAGCCTCAGTGGTAGTTGTACTGTTTGTGAACAGTTGGGGATACTTTTGTTTCATCTGATCTTCGCGTTCCCAGGTGAACTCTGGGCCGCGACGTGAGTTCCAACGAACTCGAACGAGAGGTATTCTAGTACGCTTGAGGACCTTAACATCCCGGTCCGCGATTTCGACTGGTTCCTCGACGAATCGCAACTGCTCGTCGATAGTGAGCTCCTTCAAAGGAACTACGTGGGTCTCATCTGACAGACACTTCTTCAGATTCGACACGTGGAAAACATTGTGAACTGCACTGAGTTCTGCTGGTAAGTTCAGTTTGTAGGCCACCTTGCCTATTTTCTCAATGACTTCGAAAGGTCCAACGTATCGTGGGTTAAGTTTGCCCCGTTTACCAAAACGAACCACACCCTTCCAGGGTGAAACTTTGAGTAGTACACGTTCCCCAACCTGGAGCTCTAGTGGTTTTCTGCCCTTATCGGCGTAGACTTTCTGACGGTCACGAGTTGCCGCCATTCGTTGTCGTATCTGAGCAATTCGCTCTGTTGTGTCCACCACAAGTTCTGGACCAGTAATCTGACTATCCCCCACCTCTGCCCAACAAAGAGGTGACCGGCATTTACGCCCGTACAATGCCTCAAACGGAGCAGCTTTAATGCTGGTGTGGTAGCTATTATTGTACGAAAATTCCACAAGTGGCAGATGCTTTTCCCAGCCGTTGCCAAAGTCAATTACACATGCTCTAAGCATGTCTTCGAGGGTCTGGATGGTGCGTTCAGATTGCCCATCCGTTTGCGGGTGATAAGCTGTGCTCATATCTAATCGTGAGCCAAAGGACTTGTGCATTGCTTGCCACAGTTCTGATGTAAAACGTGCATCTCGATCCGAGATAATAGAGGTGGGCACTCCGTGCCTCGAGACAACTTCCTTAAGATATACGTCTGCTAGGGTGGAGAACTTATCCGTTTCCTTGATAGCCAAGAAGTGAGCAGACTTTGTGAGTCGATCCACGATCACCCAAATAGTATCGTTACCACGTTGAGATCTAGGCAGGCCAGTAACAAAATCCATGGAAATTTGCTCCCATTTCCATTGTGGTATCTCTGGTTGTTGAAGTGGGCCTGAAGGTTTCTGGTATTCCGCCTTGACTCTCGCACAAGTCAAGCACTTGCTAACGTAAGTTGCGATGTGGGCCTTCATGCTAGGCCACCAATATGTAGTTTTGATATCGTGGTACATTTTATCCGAACCTGGATGTACTGAGTAGCGAGACTTGTGTGCCTCATCCATCACAAGCTCTCGTAGGTTGCCATAAAGTGGGACCCAAATGCGTCCTGTGACGTAGTAAGCACCATCTTCCTTCTGTTCTAATCGTTGCCTTGAGCCGTGTAGGGCTTCAGCCCTGACGTTTTCTGGTTTCAATGCTTCTACCTGAGCATCTCGTATTTGAGAAGGAAGACTAGACTGTATAGTAAGTTGTAAAGCTCGTACGCGCTTGGGCGCAGTGTCCTTTCGACTGAGGGCGTCTGCCACAACATTGGCTTTTCCTGGGTGATACCTGATCGAGCATTCGTAGTCATTCAGTAGCTCGACCCATCGTCGCTGTCGCATATTGAGTTCTTTCTGTTTGAAGATATGCCCGAGTCTCCTGTGATCAGTGTAGATAGCACATTTGGTACCATACAGGTAGTGTCTCCATATCTTAAGTGCAAAAACAACAGCTCCCAACTCTAAATCGTGTGTGGTGTAGTTCTTTTCATGAACTTTGAGTTGGCGTGAGGCGTAGGCTATAACTTTATCCCGCTACATCAATACGCAACCAAGACCCTGAATTGATGCGTCGCAGTAAACCACAAAGTCATCTGTGCCCTCTGGAAATGAAATGATAGGTGCACTGCAAAGTCTATCCGTTAAGTGTTGAAACGCTAACTCCTGTGCATTTCCCCAACGATAAACAACGCCCTTCTGCGTTAGTGAAGTAAGAGGCTGTGCAATCTTGGAAAAATCCTTAATAAACCTCCTGTAGTAACCTGCCAATCCCAAGAATTGGCGAATTTCCGTTGGCGTACGAGGTGCAGGCCAGCTCTTGATCGAATCTACCTTGGATGGATCAACGTGAATCCCATCCTTGTTCACTACATGGCCTAAGAAATGGACTTCACGAAGCCAGAAGTCGCATTTTGAAAACTTGGCATACAGCTGTTCTGTTCGAAGAAGTTCTAGGATGAGCCGTAGATGCTGCTCGTGTTCCTCCTGACTCTTAGAATAGATCAGGATGTCGTCGATGAAAACTATAACGAACTTGTCTAGATACGGCTTGCACACTCGATTCATCAAGTCCATGAAGACCGTAGGTGCGTTTGTTAGCCCAAACGGCATGACCAAAAACTCATAGTGTCCATAACGGGTTCTAAAGACTGTTTTGGAGACGTCCTCTTCTCGGACTCTCAGCTGGTGATATCCTGATCTCAAATCAATCTTTGAATAGTAGCTCGACCCTTGCAGCTGGTCGAACAAGTCGTCAATGCGTGGAAGAGGATAGCGATTCTTCACAATCACCTTGTTAAGTTCACGGTAGTCGATGCACATTCTGAAAGTTCCGTCTTTCTTTTTCACAAATAGCACTGGAGCTCCCCAAGGCGATGAGCTAGGGCGAATTAAACCCTTATCCAAGAGTTCT
Source organism: Helianthus tuberosus (assembly GCA_030545235.1). Lineage (NCBI taxonomy): Eukaryota > Viridiplantae > Streptophyta > Magnoliopsida > Asterales > Asteraceae > Helianthus > Helianthus tuberosus. The sequence goes on along the minus strand of CM060388.1, from coordinate 18,860,453 downwards.
TGTAGTTGCGTAGAGAGTTCTTTCAACTCTGATGGAGCTAAATGATACGGTGCACGAGCTATGGGCGCTGCTCCAGGAGCTAGCTCGATTTGAAACTCGACCTGGCGATGAGGCGGGAGGCCAGGTAATTCCTCAGGAAATACCTCAGGATAGTCGCGTACAATCGGAAAGTCTTCTATCTTCTTCTCTTTCTTCGAGGTGTCAGTAACGAGAGCCAGAATAGCAGTGTGGCCCTTATGCAAACACTTTTGGGCCTTAAGGAAAGAGATGATGCTCACAACAGCACCACTCTTGTCGCCACGAATCATAAGAGGTTCCTCACCTGGGCGGGGAATACGGACAATCTTTTCGTTGCAAAGAATCTCTGCTTGGTGTTGGGATAACAAGTCCATCCCAATAACAACGTCGAAACTACCCAGAGTGATAGGAAGGAGGTCGATCGAGAAAGTGTGATCAGCAAGAACAAGATTACAACCTTTGACTACGTGTGTGACCTCTATACTTTTACCATTAGCTAACTCTACAGCGTGCTTGGGGTTTAAAGGTGTTGGGGTACGCTTAAGCAGTTGACTAACTTTTAAGGACACATAACTAGTATCAGCCGAATCAAATAAGACAGTAACGTAAAAGTCGTCGAGAAGGAACTTACCCGTCACAACATTGGGATCATTCCTAGCTTCTCCCTGGCCAATAACGAACACACGACCCCTTGCACCATTGCCATTGTTACCCCCGTTGTTCCCATTCCCCTGATTGTTGTTGTTATTGTTGTTCTGGTTCCTGTTCAGTTGGGGACAATCTCTCTTGAAGTGGCCTTCAGCTCCACACTGAAAGCACCCTTTGTTGTTACCCTGCGGCTGCTGTTGCTGGCGTTGATTCTGTTGAGCTTGTTGTTGCTGACGATTCTGGTTTGCAGGGTATAAACTTCTGCAGTCCTTTGCTGCGTGGCCTGGCTTGTTGCACCGATGACAGTTACCCCTGGTGCATGGCCCGCTGTGATGTAGGTTACAGCGATTGCATTTAGGGTGATTCCCTTTGTACACACCATGACTTTGGCTACCAGATGATTGCTGACTAGGACTCCTATAGTCGTCAGTCCTTCTCTGCTGAGACTGAGATTGCACAGATGTTGAACCTTTGCTTGAAGCTCCATCCCATTTTCTCTTGTTGTCAATAGGAGCATCCGAAGTAGCTGTAGCACTTATACGCTTTGGTAACCTGTTCTGCTCCACCGCCTGATCGGTGAGACGGTGAGCCAACTGAACAACCTGCTGGATGGTGGCGAGGTTTGCTGAAGTCACATGACTTTGTATTTCTGGCACTAAACCCTTGAGAAAAAGTTCAATACGCTTAATTGGAGGATCCACCATGGTAGGGCACAATAATGCAAGCTCATTCGATCTCTTAGTATACGCCTCAATTTCTGACCCCGTCATCTTGAGGTTGTAGAACTCGACCTCCAGCTTATGAATGTCGTCACGACTGCAGTATTCCTCTTTGATCATCTCTTTAAAATTGTTCCATGGGGTGGCGTTAGCAGCAACCAAACCCAGCATTTGGACCTGAGCATTCCACCATGTGAGGGCTAAACCCTCGAGAGTACTGGTAGCATACTTCACCCTGCGTGCCTCAGGGCATTCACACATTTCGAACACAGATTCTAGTTTCTCAAACCAGTGGAGGAGACCTACAGCTCCTTCAGTGCCGCTAAAAGTAGTTGGTCGGCAGTCCATAAAGGTTTTTAAGGTGCACACAGGTGGCTGAGCATGCTGACCTGTTGTGGGTGTAAGAAAGGACAAAGTTTAACACAAAGGTAGGTTCATGAGTGTAGGACCTAAAGATCCTAGAATGAGTTTTAAACTGCAGGGTATACCTCCTGCCTGTGCGGCTGCAAGTGCCGCAGCAACCTGTTCGTTAATCAGAGCCGTCAACTGGGCTTGAGTCATATTAATGCGTCCAGACATGATCTTCATATCAAGGGAAACATGAGTGAGAAGGGTTCGCGAAAGTGCGATGACAGAAGAGAGTAAGCACACATGTGATCAAGCAGCAATATCTATACTAACTAAGCATATCATGAGCAAAGTTTAACAATATCTAGCATGTAGGTAATAAAACACAAACCATATCACCTCGAATGTCGAGCCTTGCACGTGGAGTGAAGCGTCGTTGTGGATCGTAGAGCACTGTACAGGTTATAGTCTGGTTTTAACAAAAATGTTTTCCCTTATTAAAACCAAGTTCTCTATAACCAATGGCTCTGATACCAATCTGTCACACCCCCAAAATCCAAACGCGGAGTATCACCGCTTGGAGGCATGACTGACCAGGATCAAACCACTAATCATATTGAACAAGCAAGCAATTAATTGTAAAAGTCCAACCAACACAGTTAGTGTCCAAAACAAACATAGTTTAAGTTATGAGCAGAAGCATAATGTTTAAAACCAAAACATAAGTTTAATTATCCAAAGGTTTAACATGGCACATACCTGTCCATGTCCCACAATGACTCTTCCTTGTGCAAGCTCCAGTTAAGTACCTATTGACCTGCAAAGCATGTAGTAACGAGTCAACAATAATGTTGAGCGAGTTCACAGTTGGGTGTTGGTTTTAGTTGTTCCAAAAATAGTTCCTTTAACTGGCATCCCTGCCGTGGGGGTTACCCCATAGTTGAAAACGTGATTTGTTTAACCCATTAACTCTGGCAATCCAGCCATGGGGGCTACCCCATGATAGTTATCTGGCATTTTGGCCGTGGGGGCTACCCCATGTATACACTAGACTCGTTACCATATCACCTGCTGACTAAAGTCATGTTTAAGTGCCCTGAACTGTCAATGTCTATCATCATTGACGTGCCCAGATCCATTAGTTCACGCCCGTCCTCTACGGCACGGTGTGAGGCTTGTCAGACCTAAATAGCGCTATCTAACTAATGACCCGCTCGCCATTGGCCCGGCGATAAAGTCGATATAAAAAGGAGGGACTTCGTGATAGAGTTTTGGTCTAGTAAAGTTATCTGTCCGTGAGGACGAGGAATTACATTCCTGAACCATTACTGTCCTACCCAAGAAAGGACGAGGAATCCATATTCCTTAACCCCATTCCCAACCCCTGGGAATCCCATGCTTTGTAGAGTGTGAACTCACCTTGGTTTGCTCGGCAGATACACAGAAAGGTCAAGTCTAGATGCTAGTGGTCAACCACGTCCTAACATGGTTATCATACATGTCAGGTTTAGGTTCAAGTAACGCGCGTATGATTACACATAGGTAGCAGATTATGAACACAGGTTGATCATGGCAAACACATAATACACGTTAACAGTCATAACATAACCGACTTGTGTGATTCACAAAATGAAGCCCAATACAATAACCCGGCCCATTAAATAAACATAAGTCTTGTGCCATCCGGACGACTTGTACGATCCGGTCGACTTGTGCGATCCAATACATACTCGGCCCAACTTACAAATAAGCCCAACATTACTATTCATTTATATACACACGGCCCAAATTCTTAAACAGATAACTCATCTTGTGCGATCAGATGATCTTGTGCGACTGAACACTATTGTGCGTCTGAGATTGGGCTTTATGGCCCAACAGCCTTAGTTTTAACGTGTGTGGCCCAAGGCCTTGTGCAATCAGCACTATCTTGTGCGATCCACGAGGTCTTGTGCGATCAAGCATGAATCGATTGTACGTAGTGCTAAACTCTGTTGTACCTAACTTGTGCGACCACCCTTGTGCGATCAGATCAGATCGTGTGGAATCTGATCTTGTGCGGTTGAGGGTGTCTTGTGTGATCTGTTTTAGTAGCCGGATTTTATGCTATTTGGTTACACTCATTCAACAGTTTCCAAGTTTACAATCAATCAACAGTTTCCAATTATCTAAACAACCTACAATCGATCAAACTAAGCAATTTAACATCTAATTCATATGAACCCTAATATAATCAAAACATAAATATCAATCATAATCAATTACACGATTCATTGCTAGCATACATCCTATCAACCCAACTATTATCCTAATCGTATATCACAGCCGATTATTTACAATTGCTTAACAACATCACATGATCAACAATCATATACCAACATCACATGATTAACAATCCTAAGCATATACATAACAGCCGATTTATCAAGCATCATCAAATACAATCCGATTAATATGACAAATCCGATTAGTGTGAATCATTTATCAATACATGCATGTGAGCCGAGTTTAAGAACACTAAGATTCAATGGTTTATATCATGCTCAATCATAACATAAATCAAAGTAACACACTAACCGATTAGAAGATAACACAAAGGTGATCCGAATCAAGAAGATCTTTGAGAGAAAGGGGATGCTTGCCGTCGGCTTAGAGAGAGAGAAGGGCACTAGGGTTTTGCTATGTTGTGTGATTGCAAATGATGAAAAGTGTTTACCTACTCATTAGGCTATGCGTATGAGGAGTAGGCCAAACCCATCATGGGCTGCCTATGTGTTCCGAGTTCAAGGAGAAGTGGGCCGAGAGTTGCATGAGTCAAAGCCCATTGGCTTGTGCGTTCGGGTGTCTATTGTGCGATCGGTTTCTTTCGTGTGATAATACATACATATCAATAAACACAACACATATTCACATAACATTCAATAACATCACATTCCATTAAATCATCCAATTCACAGTCACATAATGATTACGTTCGTTACATCAAGGTACAAAGATAGGTTCGGAAACACGAGTTGTCACATTATCCCCAAGTTGAAAGAAATTTCGTCCCGAAATTTAGCACGCACTCACTGAGGAAGCTAGTTAAGTTGCATGGTTTTCCTGGGGTGTCACACATGTCGATAACTAACATGCCTCATTTTACACTGTGTACTGGTTATGCGTAATCGATTTCGAACTCTATTATATCTATTAAACTTGTATGCTCACCTTTACACTATGTGTATTGACTTTTACTTTAACGTATGTGACAGGTGCTTAGGATGCTTATTTGCTTACTTTGTTGTGAAATCGAGGCTAGGAAAGACCTAGGTCAACAATAAACAATTGTCTGTAATAAAAATCTGAGTTGTCGGAACAGAACAATTTGACTAGATCTTTTCTGTAATAATTGTATTATCTTTTATGACATGGTATGGGACGTGTTGCTTTAAATAATTGGTAATTATAGTTGTTATGGAAACTTCTGGACAATCTGTTTCGCTCAGTGCCATGCCCCGATGTTTCCGCCATCGGTTGGGGTGTGACAGATTGGTATCAGAGCCATAACTATAGGGAATTAGGCAAGACTCGACCTAGTCCGGGTCGATGTCTTAGAAATGACCTAGTCTATAGTTAGGAACCAACAGACCGACTTGTGCATATCCGGTAGGGATTATGTACGAGCTTACTGCTATTTCTCGCTATTCTTGCCTACGTTACACTATCACTGCACTCTAGTTTTCAAAGAATGAACGAGCGATTAGGACGAGATTAGGTGTGAAAACCACAAACTCTCGACCAAATTGCTTGTTCGCCTCGCATTTTCATCTATAAACACGATAAATTTACGTTGAACCAGAAGTGAAATCCATAATTTGACGCATAATTCTCTTTTATTTTATCAAAACAGGAACAAAGTTGTTAAGTTAGGGGTGAAACCCGAACCTCGACGACTTGTTCCGATCTCTATTTTGTTTTTACAAAACTCTCACCAAAGTCTCGACGGACTCCAACGACTTGAAGTCACGATATGACTGAAAGGATGCGTGCCGAGCCCAAGATTCGAGGCAAAAGCACAGTCCTGAAGGTCAAAGTGTGTACAACAAGTCCTTGAGAATAGTCGAATCACTATTGGTTAGTCAACGTCTATAAAGCCATAGACGATCTATTTCTCGGTTTTTATGTGTTTCGATTCTGAGCTCGCTACTACCGACTCTGATGTGTGTCGTTTTATGAGAATTTTATGTGTTTTTATGTGGTTTATGCTTATTTGTTAGCGTTTTGAGGTACTACTGGTTTTGATCTAACGCCTTTTTGCTTCCGCTAAACACACAACACACTGGAAAACCGTTAACAAATTGCTACTACCATGAGGAACCACCGTACGCTATGTTGCTTGCTATATCATTCGATTATACTATACTACTCGCTATGCTATACGCGAACGCTATTCCCGAACGCTCGTGAACTTTGAATGATAGGTTTCTGTATTCTGAGGCAGTCAGAAGTTGCTGTGTGTACTATATGCCTCTTGTGATTATGTGCTTTTGTGATTCTGTGCCATACGTGCTTATGTGCTTATGTGCTTCTGTGCTTATGTGAAAGAATCTGTGACTATTTGCCTATGTGTTTATGTGATACATATTTCACTGTGTTCCTGAGCTTTAGTAGTATTAGGCTTGTGAGGAGAGATTCGATTATATTGTGTTGAGTCCTGTGGCGATGTCTGTTGCAGACAATGTCGTCGTTTGGATCTCGCGCTACCCGAGATGCTCGCCGAAAGCAAGTAGACAAACGCTTTGCTGCCATGATTACCAAGCAAATGGAAAAGGTTGTACCCCAAGTCGTCAGTGAATTGTACAAAAACATGAGCAAATCGTCTGAAGAATCCAGGACCAAGACTCCTAAAGCTGCTTTCAGCTTCAAACAGTTCAAGGCATCTGGATCGAAAGAGTTCACCGGCGAAGAATGCCCTACGGCTTTGTTTCAATGGTTTAACTCAATCGAAGTCACCCTGCGACAGAGCGGATGTCCTTATAATCTCCGCACACTGAACGCGACCGACTTCTTCCAGTCCCGCGCTCTAGACTGGTGGACGGTCGAAAGAAACAAGCGCGGAAATGATGCAGCCTATGGTCTGTCATGGGACGAGTTGAAGAACGTTATGCTCGAGGAGTTCTGCCCTCCCCATGAGGGCCAGAAGCTGGAGGATGAGTTCTGGCACATTAAGCAGAAAGAAGGTGACAACGCTGCACTAACTGCTCGCTTCAAGCAGCTCAGCATTATATGTCCTGATCAAGTGAAGACGCCTGAGATGACAATCAAGAAGTACATTCGAGCGCTGCCAGACAGTGTTGCAGATTTTGTGCATGCCGCAAAGCCAGCAACGATCGAAGAGACTTACTTGCTTGCCGCTGAAATCAACGACAAGCGAGTAAAAGCTGGTTTTGGGATAAAGCTTCGAAGAATCTGCACCAAGCCACCGCCGTACCACCCACTGAAACAGCAGCCGCTCAATCATCGAAAGCCTCTCGCCGCAAGAAGAAGAACAACAACAGTAGCTCCAGCAACAAGAACTGTGCTGTCACTACCACTGCTGCTCTACTCCATGCCGTACCGACCCAGCAGCAATCACAGCACCGACCAGCTCCAATCACCTATGCGCCGCCCGCAAAGCTTGCGTATACTGGTCCCCACCCTGCCTGCCCAACATGCACTTATCATCACCCGGTGGGTCTCACCTGTCTTTTTTGCGCTCACTGCAATGTGTACCGCCATTTCACTGCCAACTGCCGTACTGGTCCCCGCCAACCGCCAGCTCAAGCCGCTGCTCATCAAGCTCTGCTTTCGGCCCCACAAGGCCAACAAGCGGCTCAGGCACCCGCGGTCAACGCCAGAGTCTGCTTCATGTGTGGTGATCCCAACCACTTCGCGAACATGTGCCCGAACAGGGTTGTGAAACAAGAGCCCCAGCAGCAGCAGCCTCAGAAGCAACAACAGCCTCAACAGCAACAACAACAAGCCCCCCGCACCAGAACCTTCAACATCAATGCGCGCCAAGCCCAGGCTGACAACAACGTGGTCAATGGTACGTTCCTTGTGAATGGTATTTATGCTTCGTGTTTGTTTGATACTGGAGCCGATAACTATTTTGTGTTTTTCGAATTCGAGAAGCTCCTTAGTCGTAAGCGCTCTCAACTCCCCTCGACGTTCGATGTCGAAATCGCCACCGGAAGAACTGTCGCCATTAATTCTGTTCTTCGTGATTGTATTCTTGAGCTCAACAATCACATCTTCCCAATTGATCTCATTCCGATGCAAATCGGAAGTTTTGACATCACAGCAGGCATGGACTTTCTTCGCAAAAACCATGCTGAAGTTGTGTGCTTCGATAAGATGATTCGATTCTCGCTCGCGAATGGTGATGTATTGTGTGTTTATGGCGAAACTGCTTCGAAAGGTCTTAGGCTCATGTCATGTGTCTAAGCTAGCAAGTATCTCCGCAAGGAATACAGAGCTTTCTTGGCTAAGATTGTAGCAGCGGAGAAGGAAAAGAAAGGAAAGACAGAAGTGAAAGATGTTCCTGTGGTTCATGGATTTCCTCATGTGTTTCCTGATGATCTTCTAGGCTTACCGCCAAGTCGTGATATTAACTTCCGTATCGACCTCATTCCTAGAGCAAACCCTATTGCTAGAGCTCCTTATCGACTCGCTCCGTCTGAAATGCGTGAACTCTCGAGTCAGCTCCAGGAACTACTTGATAAAGGCTTCATTCGCCCGAGCACCTCTCCCTGGGGCGCACCAGTCCTTTTCGTCAAAAAGAAGGATGGGTCGTTCAGGATGTGCATCGACTATCGGGAGTTGAATAAGTTGACCATCAAGAATCGCTATCCCCTGCCCCGGATTGACGATTTGTTTGATCAGCTACAAGGTGCTACGTGTTTCTCGAAGATCGATCTACGCTCAGGCTATCACCAGTTACGCATTCAAGAGGAAGATATACCCAAAACTGCTTTTCGCACTTGATACGCCCACTATGAGTTCGTTGTTATGCCTTTTGGTTTAACCAACGCACCCGTGGTTTTCATGGATCTGATGAATCGCGTGTGTAAACCTTATCTCGACCGCTTCGTCATCGTATTCATCGATGATGTCATGATCTATTCCAAGTCGAAATCCGAACACGCGCAACATCTACGTTTGGTTCTCGAGCTACTCCAAGGGAATCGACTCTATGCCAAGTTCTCCAAGTGCGAATTTTGGCTGGAGGAGGTTCAATTCCTCAGTCACATTGTCAATAGTCAAGGTATTCATGTCGATCCCGTGAAGATTGAAGCAGTTAAGAGTTGGGTTACACCCAAGAACCAGTCTGAAGTCCGTTCTTTTCTCGGACTAGCGGGCTATTATCGCCGATTTATCAAAGGATTCTCAAAAATCGTTGTGCCGCTTACCGCTCTCACCCACAAAGACAAGCCTTTTGTTTGGGGAACCGAACAAGAGTCTGCTTTCCAAACCCTCAAGCACATACTCTGCAATGCTCCTGTTCTCACTTTACCCGACGGAAACGACGACTTCATTGTCTATTGTGATGCTTCGAACCTTAGTCTTGGTTGTGTCCTCATGCAACGAGACAAGGTCATTGCATACGCATCTCGTCAGCTCAAAATCCACAAGAAGAACTATACAACCCATGATCTCGAGCTAGGCGCAGTTGTTTTTGCGTTAAAGATTTGGCGACACTACCTGTATGGTACCAAGTGTACGATCTTCACCGATCATATGAGCCTACAACATATCTTTGATCAGAAAGAAATTAATATGCGTCAACACCGATGGGTAGAACTTCTCAACAATTACGACTGTGAGATTCGTTATCACCAAGGCAAAGCAAATGTCATTGCCGATGCTCTCAGCAGACGGAGCTATCTGCTCAGCAATCATGATACCCAAGCCCTATACGATCTCGAAACCCTCATCCGCGAAGCCCAGCTTGCTTGTTTTAACGAGAGCACTTTGAAGAAGGAAAGAATCTACCACGATGGAGCCCAGCTTGTGAATAAGTCGAATGGGATATTCCACTTTCTGGACTGAATTTGGATCCCTAAACAGACCAACTTGCGATAGATATTGATGGACGAAGCCCATAAATCCCGGTATTCTATTCATCTCGGTGCTGATAAAATGTACCAGGACCTTCGCTACAAGTACTGGTGGCCGGGCATGAAGAGGGATATCGCTCTCTACGTTGGGAAGTGCCTGACTTGCTCGAAAGTTAAGGCTGAATATCAAAGATCCTCTGGCTTACTCGAACAACCCCCGATCCCTATGTGGAAGTGGGAGAGTATAATGATGCGGGTTGGTGTGTATATGGAATTAAGTATATTTTAAGCCCTTTTCACACGTTAGTCAAGTTTTAAAATTTATAAAACACGATATTTTACTAACACCAAACACACATATGGGCAAGTGCACCACCCATCGTGAGCGTAGTATAGTGTTGGCAAGATACCGAGGTCGTCCAAGGACACAAGATCTTTTAGTAGCGGTTTATCATCAACGTCTAATCAAATCAAAAGTTTAGAAAAATGGTTTTAAACAAGAAAAATAAAAACTAACTAAAATGCTGAAAAATAAAATAAAAATAAAAACAGATAGACAAGATGAATCACTTGGCTCCGACTCGTGTTTAGTGTAACCTTTGATTATTTCCGCACTTTTGCACTTTTTAAGAGATTATCTTAGTTAATGTAGTAGGCCCCTCTTTTGAAGGTGACGTTACCCTCAACCCAGTAGTTTGAGTCAGCAAGGATACAATTCTAAAGGGTCGGATTATTGAAAGATAATTAATTAAGTTATTAATGCATATTGTGGTAGGCCCCTCTTTTGAAGGTGACGTTACCCTCGGCTAAGTAGTCTGAGTCTGCAGGGATACAGTCGTAAGTAGCCGGGTTAAAGTATTAATAGTAGTTTACATATGGGGGGATCAAAGAGTTTGGACCCCCGCCATCCAATACTGGTGGGTATTGAAGGAGGTCCTACTAAATTTGGCATAGGTCCTTTGCAGGATCTATACACTGAACAATGGCAAGACTCTTACCAAACTGTTCCCTTAACCCCCGACCAGGTAGCCAACATACCTCCATATAGACCGTGGAGATATGAATGGTGAAAATCTTTTATTTTATATAGACAGTAAATAATGTCAAGACACCACGGACAAACGATAAGGAAGAATCACCTTCAATATAAGAAACTAGTTATTAAAGTCATTAATACATAACCAAGTAAAAAGTGCGAAAAGATTAAAAATAAAAAGTATTACACTAGACACTTGTCTTCACCAAGTGATGTAAGAGACTTAGGCAAACATGGCCTTTGATTGTCAAGAACTCTTACGATTAATCTTGGATCCCGAGACGACTCACACACTCTATGATGGACAATGGATAATGGTGGTGGATGATGGTGTTGTGATGGTGGTGGGTGGTGGGTGAAGTGTGAGAGATGTGGTGTGCCAAGGGATGGTTTGCAAATGAGCCAAGCACCCCTATTTATAGCCTGAACAGTAGCTCGGGCACGGCCCCGTGTCCATCCTCCTTCTCTGTCTTCATTAATTGCTCTTGTTTGCATTAGTTGACCACGGCCCCGTGTCCGCTGGGCACGACCCCGTGTGCAGAAGCGTATCTGTACTATCAAGATTTGCCTGGATTCTGCGAAGCTTATAGTTGACCACGTCCCCGTGTCCACTGAGCACGGTCCCGTGGTGGGCAATAGAAGCTTCTACAGCTTTGTCTTTTATGCTGACACTTGGGCACGCCCCCGTGTTCACTGAGCACGGGGCGTGTTCAGCCTTCTGTTCTCTTGTTTTGCTTGGGAAGATGCTTTCGGTGAGGTCGGGCATACCACGTTTGTTCCTTTTCTTGTATTTATGTTAGATTTAGCTGCCTTTTTGCTTCTTTTGTTAATTTGAGCTCATTTAATCCTGAAAATACAAAAGGAAGACAAAAGCACACTTTTTCCAACATTAGTACTAGAAAATGGTTAGTTTTATGCCACAATTGATGTAATTTATATGTTGCATTTTGTGCACATCAAATACCCCCACACTTGAATCTTTGCTTGTCCTCAAGCAAAACTCTTTATAATGTGGCTTTACACTCTCAAATAGAATGGGTAGAAGAGAAAGTTTTTGGGCTTGTCATAGAGTGTCGGGATTTCCAAGATTCTTTATTAAGTTTTATTTTTATTTATTTACAATCCTATTCATCATGATTTATTTAAAACTTTTCATAAGATAAATTACTTATTAGGGCATAACATGCCTCTTTAAAATTCTATTTATATACAAGTTCACATACCTCACGGGGATCACTTAACACTCGGCCGAAGATGTATTTTAGTGAATCACTCGAGAGCGGCATGGAACTTACTCCTACCATAGGCTTGCCAAGCAATCAATCCTCATCCTTTTTTACTATAAACCTTTGTAAATATCAAGAGGACTTTTTGGGTGAAGGGTTAGGCTTGGGTTAAAGGTAGGTGGTTAGGTTAGTGGTTAGTAGAAAAGGGCGAAAAGCGTAAAAAGCATCGGTTTTTCGTAAGACTTTATATTTTTGCACTTTTTATTTTGATGAAGCTATTATTCAAACAAAATTATTTTTTATGAACTTGCTTGTTTATTTCTTTCGCTTCATCATCAACATTTTTTTTCAAGAAGTCATAAGAAAAACCGAGCTTGTTACTAAAACAAAGGGTTAAAAATAAAAAGGGTTTTGGTGGGTGAAAGGGTGTTTGGTTTGGGTTAAGAAATGAAAAGGTTTAGGCTCAAAGGGGTTAACTAGGGGGATTTTTGGGTAGGTGGTAAAAAAAGAAAAATAATGGTGTAGAAATAAAAAGGGTTAGTCCTAATGCTTCCATCATTTACTTACTTGGGTTTAAGTTGGTAAGGACAGGGAATGTATCGTCGTGGCAAGTTCTAGAGTTGTAAGAACCAAGCGGCTACTCACACAAGAAGCGAAAAATGAGCATTTAGTTTAAAGATATGTATTTGTATACTCAATAAAGGCTCAAAACTCACTTTTGTGGGAATGGATTTTTATGTGATCAAGTATATATAATCAAATTTTAACTAAGCTTGCCATGCCTTTTCTTAATTTTCTTATGTTGGTTCTTTTTATCACGACGCTATCGGTTGTAAATTTGTAAAAATATAACCTTTTTAGAACTTGAATTTCCCAAGTTAAACCTAGACAAGTAAAAAAAATGAAAATTTTTGAAAAAATTTGGGGTGATTAGCGGTTCCAATAGAGTTTTGTGTAAGGCTTGTGATTAGGACTTGCGAGATTCAAAGCTTTAGCATCCCCCCCCCACACTTAAATTACACATTGTCCTCAATGTGTCCCAAAAATAAGTTTTTAGGTTGATTGAATGTGTAAAAAGGTGTGAAAAAGCAAAATTTTGTGATACTGGGCGTCTGGACACGGCCCCGTGTCCGATGGACACGACCCCGTGTTCAGGTGCCAGTAACGAAAACCTACAGAAGGTGGACACGGGGGCGTGTTCACTAGGCACGACCCCGTGTCTGTCAAAAGTCTGCAGAATTTAAACAAACAGCAGGTCTGTGGTAGTGGGCACGGGGGCGTGTCGGCTGGACACGACCACGTGTAGACAATCTGCAAAGTTGAAAAACAGGTTTTTGGCTCTGGTTTTCCTGTCCCGGCTTTAGTAGCACTAATGTTTAGTGCTCTAAGCCTCATAGGTACCTGTTTTATCAATAAACACTACACCAAATCATAGCAAACATCCTAAATTACCAAGTTCAACATCCACGTCACAAGGTTAAAATAAAAAATAACAAATGCAGAAAATAAAAAGAGTTAAAGGAAAGTAAATTGTTCAACACACGGCACGCAGGCCGGAAATTGTTCAAGATAAAAAGGGGGTTAACCTGTGGGATCTCCAACCAACCGCTTCTGCCTCCGCTCCTCCCGCCTAGTCCATGTCCTCATCATCATCTCCTCCTCCGTGCCCCGCCATGTACTCCCGGATATTTCTAATATCATCTTGGATATCGGTTATGTTTCTCTCGATTGCTCCAACCCGGTTGTACGTGTTGCTGGCCATGTTATAGGTGTTCCTGGTGCACATGAGGTTTTCCTGCAACAAATCATGTAAACTTTGGAAGTTAGGAAAACCACCTCCTTGTGAGGAGGATTGGCCCGGATCACCATGGGGCTGGTACTGGTACTGATGATGTTGTGGAGCGTGAAGGACGAGTGCCTCTTGCGGGTTCCATGCATTCCCCTGCATCCTTTGGAAGCTAACCGACCCGTCTTCGGCTTCATAGATCAAGTTCATGGAGCGGCAGATGTGTATGTCCACTCTTCCCGACCATAGACTTCTTTGGAAAGATCGAGGCATGTTCAGGAATCGCTTGAAGAGACGGTATATCCATCCCCCGAAGAAGATAGGGGTTGGTGGAGTAGCAAGCCGGTTCCAATGTATGTTGCGGAGCAGGAGGTACGGAACATCGAGGTGTCTGCGGTTATGAATGCAGTGAAGGACCACCAAATCTCTCAACCCAACAACGCCACCGCTATCATGCCTTTGGCTAAGAGAGCAAGTGAGGACCCTATGGATGTAACGGTAAAGCGGGTCCCTCAGCTTAGTGCTCTTAGTGCTGTTCAGGTTGTAGTGTCCTTCTCTAATTTGAGCCCAAGCGGCTTGGCGTTCGTTTTCATCCAACTCTCGCACCCCTCCGGTGTTCTCTTCATTACCTGCATCTTCTTCCGCATACAATCCGACTATCGACCCAAAGTGTGCCATCGAAATCGAGTATTTGGTCCCCCCACATCTGAACTCTACCCTATCATTGTCAAATGGGTCGCTCCTTGAATAGAACACAAAGGTGCTATAGAATTCCAAAGTATATTCGGGGACTGAGCGAAGGCGAGTAGTAAGGGAAACTCTCAGCGGTCTGGTGACTAGGTTGTTGAAGCGGTCAAGTTGGTTTACCAATGTCAACAGATCCGTGCACACTTGTCTTGGGTATTTTTCCGGTCTGGTTTGAAGCATGTCGTATCTAGCCTTAGCATCTTGCTCACTTGCGTTGAACCTTGTGAATTTCTTCGACTTCTGAAAGAATACACCAAAAGTTAGCACGAAACAGTTGAAATTTTGGAGAAAACTGATAACAGTTAGCTGGACACGGCCCCGTGTTCAGCGGACACGACCCCGTGTCCAGGCTTCTATTACTAAAAAACTTCATTTTTCGACCCGGTTTCGAAAACTTGAAAATTTTTTTAGTCCAATAGGTGCGGTTTCCCCCGAAAATGAAACCCCAAGTGCCGTTTTTCCCAAAACAAACCGTTTACCCCTTCAATTTTATCTTTTTCGGTTCAAAAACAAGGGTTTGGGGTTTTTGTGAGAAATCGGGCAAATCTATGAACAATATAAGTGGGTTTACTTCCTATAACATTAATCTAACTAAATGCTAACAGATTTAAGCAAAAATTTGAGGTTCGATCCGGATGAAGTTCAAGAACCCTAGATTTTTCCCCAAATTTTTGAAGTTTTAACTACATGCAAATGCTTAATCTAACTACTAATGATGATAGAATCATACCTTGGCGTTGTTGGAAGTAGAGGAGACGTCGAAAATCTGCGGAAAATCGCCTTGAACCAGAGCGTTTTTGGGGAAACGGGGCGTGTGGAATGGTGTAACTGTTATGAAAAAGGGGATTTATCCCGACAGTCGTGCGGACACGGTCCCGTGTCCAGCGGACACGGCCTCGTGCCGAGCGAAGTTTTTTTTTAGTGCTCATGTGAGTGCCCTTTGTTTCCCAAAAAACTTGGTTAGAAGACTTACCGATTATGATGTCATCCCGTTGGTTCGTAACCTACCAGGTATGATGTTGTTGCTTTTATTCTTCGACCGTTTGAAGCGAGATTTCTTCCTCTTCATCCTCAATAAATCCTTGATAGAGTTTTAGCCGTTGGCCATTGAACTTGAATGGAGGTCCATTCCGAGATTTAATTTCTATTGCACCGTGTGGGAAAATATGGGTGATGGAAAAAGGTCCTGACCACCTAGACTTTAATTTACCAGGAAACAATCGAAGTCGTGAATTAAACAAAAGAACTTGATCCCCTACTCGAAATTCATTAGGTTTAATATGTTTGTCATGCAAGTTTTTCATTCTTTCCTTATAAATTTCGGAGTTTGAGTATGCATAATTCCTAAGTTCGTCTAATTCATTCAACTGACAAAATCGATTTCTACCGGCAAATTCTAAATCTAAGTTTACATTTTTAATTGCCGAGTAGGCTTTGTGTGCAATTTCTACTGGTAAATGACAGCTTTTTTCATAGACTAGCTTATATGGGGTTGTACCTATTGTTGTTTTATAGGCAGTTCGAAAAGCCCATAAAGCATCATCTAATTTATCTGCCCATTCCTTTTTATTTAACCCTACGGTTTTTTCAAGTATTCGTTTTAAACCTCTATTAGTCACTTCGGCTTGTCCGTTTGTTTGAGGGTGATATGCTGTTGAGACCCGGTGATAGACCCCATATCTTGTTAAAATTCTTTCAAGTTGATGGTTGCAAAAATGGGTACCTCTATCACTTATTAATGCTTTAGGTGTTCCAAAACGAGAGAATAATTTTTTCAGAAATCTTACCACGACTCTTCCATCATTTGTTGGAAGTGCCTCGGCCTCGGCCCATTTAGACAAGTAGTCTACCGCCACAAGTATATATTTGTTTCCTTTTGACGGTGGGAAAGGTCCCATAAAGTCGAGTCCCCACACATCAAAAATTTCACAAACAATAATGCCATTTTGGGGCATTTCGTTTTTGGAAGAAATATTACCTGTTCTTTGGCAAGCATCACATGTCTTGACAAGACTTTGGGCGTCTTTGTAAATGGTTAGCCAATAAAATCCCGAATCAAATACCTTTCGTGCGGTACTAGCGGCACCATGATGTCCTCCGTATGGACCTTCATGACAATGGCGGAGAATTCTTCTTGCTTCGCCACCATGTACGCATCGTCGGATGAGTTGGTCGGCACACATTTTGAAAAGATAAGGGTCTTCCCAAAAATAATGCTTCAAAATTAGCAAAGAATTTCTTTCTTTGATGATGTGGCCAACCTTTTGCGACTATACCGCTAGCTAGGTAGTTAGCATAGTCGGCGTACCATGGTTCTTCTCTGTATTCCACCATCTCTAGGGACTCTATTGGAAATTTTTCATTGATTTGTTCGTCCCTGGTTGCCTCCAAAGCTGGGTCTTCTAAGCGCGAAAGATGATCTGCTGCGGTGTTTTCTGCTCCTCTTTTGTCTTTGATTTCGATATCAAATTCTTGGAGGAGTAAAATCCACCGAATCAAACGTGGTTTTGTGTCCTGCTTTTTGAAGAGATATCTAATGGCTGCATGATCTGTATAGACTATTGTTTTAGAAAGAACAAGATAAGAACGAAATTTATCAAAAGCAAATACCACAGCTAGTAATTCTTTTTCAGTTGTTGTGTAATTTTCTTGTGCATCGTTAAGTGTTTTACTAGCAAAATAAATTGGGTGAAAATGCTTTTCTTTTCTTTGTCCCAAGACAGCTCCAACTGCAAAGTCACTTGCATCACACATGATTTCGAAAGGAAATTTCCAATCAGGCGCTATCATGATAGGTGCATTGACTAGCATTTCCTTTAGGGTTAGAAATGCTTGATTGCAATCCTTGTCAAAGATGAAAGGAGCATCTTTTTCAAGTAATTTTGTTAGAGACCTTGAAATTTTAGAAAAGTCTTTGATAAATCGTCTATAAAATCCGGCATGCCCTAGGAAACTTCTGATAGCTCTAAACGGAGGATGGGGGTGGTAATCGAGAAATAGTGTCTATTTTGGCTCGATCAACCTCCATTCCTTCGCTTGAGATTTTATGACCGAGTACTATTCCCTCCGTTACCATGAAATGGCATTTTTCCCAGTTAAGGGCGAGGTTAGTTTCCTCACATCGGGATAGCATTCGTTCAAGGTTATCGAGGCATTGGTCGTATGAATCCCCAAAGATAGAAAAGTCGTCCATGAAGACTTCCATTGTCTTTTCTATCATGTCATGGAAGATGGCTACCATGCAACGTTGGAAGGTTGTGGGGCATTACATAGACCAAATGGCATGCGTCGATAAGCAAAAGTTCCATAGGGACATGTGAAGGTTGTCTTTTCTTGGTCTTCGGGTGCTATCGGGATTTGAAAGTAGCCTGAAAAACCATTCAAGAAACAGTAAACTTTATGACCGGATAATCTTTCTAACATTTGATCAATAAAGGGCAAAGGAAAGTGATCTTTCCTTGTTGCTTCATTTAATCGTCTATAGTCTATACATACTCTCCATCCTGTGACGGTTCTCGTTGGTATTAATTCATTCTTTTCGTTAGTTATTACCGTCATACCTCCTTTCTTTGGAACTACTTGGACGGGACTTACCCAAGGACTATCGGAGATAGGATAAATAAGTCCGGCGTCAAGTAATTTGATGACTTCGTTTTTAACCACTTCTTGAACATTTGGATTTACTCGACGTTGTGGTTGTATTACCGATTTGTAGTCATCATTCATTAAAATTTTGTGCGTGCACATGGAAGGACTTATTCCTTTAATATCTACAAGCTTCCAAGCAATCGCATTTTTGTGTTTTCTCAAAAGATTAATTATTTTTTCTTTTTCTAAACTACTTAAGTTAGATGAAATAATTACAGGTGATTTACCATCTTTGTCTAGAAGAGCATATTCCAAACCTTTTGGAAGTTCTTTGAGCTCAAGAGGTGGGTCTTTAGGAGACTCCTTATTGGGTTGCTCATTCTGATCAAGAACTTTAAAAGTTTGTTCTATGGCGACCTCTTCTTCAACAAAGTGGTCAATCTTTTCACTTGTATCGGGTGGTTCATCTTCATCTTTAATTAGGGGGTCATTTTTGCCGAATGGATATTTCATTGATCGCTCAAGATCGACACTCTTTTTAAATGCCCCTAATTGAAGAGGTAGATTATTGAACTTCCGGTTTTTCAAAGCTTTGTGAGTTTTTACAAAGGGTCGTCCCAACACTAGAGGAGCGTCATCGAGGATGACAAAGTCGGTTGGGATTACCATTTGATTTGTTTGAACCAAGACATCCTCAACTACACCGATTGATTTTATTACTTTCCGATTGGATAGAAAAATGGGTATTTGAAGTGGAGAGAAATCACTAATACTTAATTTTTCGAAAATGTAGTTAGGCATTATGTTAACGCAAAGATCTTTATCAATTGTGACATTACTAATAAATGAATTTTGAAAAAAACATGGAACCGGTGTAATGTTGATTTCAAATGGGTCTTCTTTTATTAGCGAGGTTTGATCATTAGTTAACTTAATACTTACTGTTTCGTCAATTTTAGTGTTAGTGTTTAACTCTTTTAAAAACTTAGCATGAGTGGGTACTAAACAATGATTTTCAAAAGAAGGTGACAAGAGATTAATTTCTTCAAAATTAGACTCTTTTTGAATTTTAACATTGCCGGACTCACCTTTTTCGTTGTTTAATGTATGTGTCGGTTCTTCACTTATTTGTTCTTCCATTTTTACACTTTCATTTATCTCTTCTTTATTTAATTCTTCTCTTGCGCGGGACTCCTCTTCCCTTGCGTGAGATTCTTTTATATAGCGCTCGATAACTTTAAGGTGTTCTAATATCCTATCGGTCACTTCGGTTATAGAAAAAGGATCGGGATTTTCAAAGCTTGAATCCGGTTGTTCGATCCTTTGTTCCTTATAATACCCATATGAAGTAGATGGTTCACACCATTGTTCTTCATTGCAAGCATATGATGGATAAGGGTCGTAATTTTGTTCTTCATAATACTTATATGAGGTGGGTTGTTCACGCCATGGTTCCTCATAATAAGTATACGAAGGTAGTGGCTCATATCTTGGTTCCCTCAAAGTATGAGTATGGAGGCTCATACCTTGGTTCGTCAAAATATGAGTATGAGAGAGAAGGTTCATACCTTTGGTCTTCATAGGATGTGTATGAAGTTGATGGCTCGTACCTGGGCTCCTCATAGTAGGTATATGAAGTGGATGGTTGATATAAGTTACAATACTGAACCGAGTGCGGGTCACCACAATTAGTGCAATAATTATTCCTATAATCATCCTCCTCATAGGTGTAGTTGTAACCTCCTGAGTATTGATCCATAAGAATCACTCAGCAGACCACAACAAAGTCTCAAGACCAGAAAACAAAAATAAAAACGAAAACAGAGGCTGGACACGGCCCCGTGTTCAGTGGACATGGCCCCGTGTACAGAATCTGTATCTGGGCATTTTAATTAAAGTTACTGATTTAGTTGAGCACGGGGCGTGTTCAATGGACACGTCCCCGTGTTCAAGTTCTGTATCTGGGTGTTTTTATGAAAAATATGCAGCACGACCCCGTGTTCAGTGAGCACGGCCCGTGTTCAGGTTACTGTAAATGCAAAACTAAACTAAAATGCAGAAAATGTGCGCGCGTTTTGAAAAGGTTTTGAAAAACTGATTAGGCCGTCCATTTTAAGCTTTCTTAAAATCCTTGTGTCCCCGGCAACGGCGTCAAAAACTTGATGCGAGTTGGTGTGTATATGGAATTAAGTATATTTTAAGCCCTTTTCACAGGTTAGTCAAGTTTTAAATTTATAAAACACGATATTTTACTAACACCAAACACACATATGGGCAAGTGCACCCATCGTGAGCGTAGTATAGTGTTGGCATGATACCGAGGTCATCCAAGGACACAAGAGCTTTTAGTACCGGTTTATCCTCAACGTCTAATCAAATCAAAAGTTTAGAAAAAAAGTTTTAAACAAGAAAAATAAAAACTAACTAAAATGCTGAAAAATAAAATAAAAATAAAAACAGATAGACAAGATGAATCACTTGGCTCCGACTCGTGTTTAGTGTAACCTTTGATTATTTCCGCACTTTTGCACTTTTTAAGAGATTATCTTAGTTATTGTAGTAGGCCCCTCTTTTGAAGGTGACGTTACCCTCAACCCAGTAGTTTGAGTCAGCAAGGATACAATCCTAAAGGGTCGGATTATTGAAAGATAATTAATTAAGTTATTAATGCATATTGTGGTAGGCCCCTCTTTTGAAGGTGACGTTACCCACGGCTAAGTAGTCTGACTCAGCAGGGATACAGTCCTAAGTAGCCGGGTTAAAGTATTAATAGTAGATTACATATGAGGGGATCAAAGAGTTTAGACCCCCGCCATCCAATACCGGTGGGTATTGCAGGAGGTCCTACTAAATTTGACCCAGGTCCTTTGCAAGATCTATACACTGAACAATGGCAAGATTCTTACCAAACCGTTCCCTTAACCCGCGACCAGGTAGCCAACATACCTCCATATAGACCGTGGAGATATGAATGATGAAAATCTTTTATTTTATATAGACAGTAAAATAATGCCAAGACACCACGGACAAACGATAAGGAAGAATCACCTTCAACATAAGAAACTAGTTATTAAAGTCATTAATACATAACCAAGTAAAAAGTGCGAAAAGATTAAAAATAAAAAGTATTACACTAGACACTTGTCTTCACCAAGTGATGTAAGAGACTTAGGCAAACATGGCCTTTGATTGTCAAAAACTCTTACGATCAATCTTGGATCCCAAGACGACTCACACACTCTATGATGGACAATGGATGATGGTGGTGGATGATGGTGGTGGATGATGGTGTTGTGATGGTGGTAGGTGGTGGGTGAAGTGTGAGAGAGGTGGTATGCCAAGGGATGGTTTGCAAATGAGCCAAGCACCCCTATTTATAGCCTGAACAATAGCTCGGGCACGGCCCCGTGTCCATCCTCCTTCTCTGTCTTCATTAATTGCTCTTGTCTGCATTAGTTGACCACGGCCCCGTGTCCGCTGGACACGACCCCATGTGCAGAAGCGTATCTGTACTATCAAGATTTTCCTGGATTCTGCGAAGCTTATAGTTGACCACGGCCCCGTGTCCGCTGAGCACGACCCCGTGGTGGGCAATAGAAGCTTCTACAGCTTTGTCTTTTATGCTGACACTTGGGCACGCCCCCGTGTTCACTGAGCACGGGGCGTGTTCAGCCTTCTGTTATCTTGTTTTGCTTGGGAAGATGCTTTCGGTGAGGTCGGGCATGCCACGTTTGTTCCTTTTCTTGTATTTATGTTAGATTTAGCTGCCTTTTTGCTTCTTTTGTTAATTTGAGCTCATTTAATCCTGAAAATACAAAAGGAAGACACAAGCACACTTTTTCCAACATTAGTACTAAAAAAGGGTTAGTTTTATGCCACAATTGATGTAATTTTTATGTTGCATTTTGTGCACATCAATAGCTATGGACTTCTTAACGAAACTCCCGCGCACGCCATCAGGTCACGACAGGATTTGGGTTGTTGTTGACCGTTTGACCAAATCAGCTCACATTTTGCCAATACGGGAAGACTATATGGTAGAATGATTAGCCCGAATCTACACCAATGAGATCATTTGTCGACATGGGACGCCTCGCGACATCATCTCTGACCGTGATGCTCGGTTTACCTCGCGATTGTGGGAAACGTTTCAAGCGGCTCTCGGTACTACGCTTAATCTAAGTACCGCATTCCACCCTCAAACCGACGGTCAGACTGAGAGAACGATCCGTACTCTTGAAGACATGCTCCGTTCATGTGTTAGAGATTTCGGTGGTAATTGGGATGCTTACCTGCCGTCACTGTTGCAGAAATCGGCCTAGGCGGCCGATTAATCGCCGCCTAGGCGCTAGGCAGTAGTTTACTGACTAATTTTAACCTAGTCGGTCCAATTAATCGGTTTTAGTCAAAGTCGGTCAAAGTCGGAATTAATCGGTGAAAATCGGTCTTAGTCGGAATTAATCGGACTAATCGGTCTAGTCTTTTGCAGCCCATTAAACCGATTAGTCGGAATTAATCGGAATTAGTCGGTCTTAGTCGGAATTAATCGGACTTAGGGTATATTAAGTTTGGGTATTTTGATATTTAGCCCCTCTATCTTGCACTAGTTTACATATGGTTCCTAAACTTGTAAAATTATATATAAAAAGTATAAAATTAACTACATATTTATAAAAAAAAATGTAAAATTATATATAAAAGTCCAATCCGATTAATCCCTATTAATCCCGATTAATCCCTAGGCGGTACCTCACCGCCCGACTAGCGCCTAGCGCCTTCTACAACATTGCCTGCCGTTAGTTAAATTCTCGTATAATAACAGTTATCATTCCAGCATTCAAATGGCACCATTCGAGGCCTTATACGGAAGAAAATGTCGATCGCCTATTGTATGGCACGAGATCGGTCACTCGCAATTAACCGGTCCTGAGTTATTGCAAGAAACGACTGACAAAGTCCTCCAAATTCGAGACAATCTGCTGAAAGCACGGAGTCCACAGAAAAGTTACACCAATAGATGATGCAAGCCCCTTGAATTTGACGTTGGCGACTACGTACTCCTAAAGGTATCACCTTGGAAGGGTGTGGTCAGATTCGGCAAGAAAGGGAAACTAGCACCTCGATATGTTGGACCTTTTAAGATTCTGGAAAGGATCGGAAAAGTTTCCTACAGACTCGAACTACCGGAGGAACTTAGTAAAGTTCTCCCGACTTTCCATGTTTCGAACCTCCGAAAGTGCCTGGCTGAGCATGATTTAATTATGCCTCTTGACGATCTCCAAATAAACGAAACACTACACTTCATGGAGAAGCCTGTCCAAATCATGGACCGCCAAACCAAGCAGCTCAGACGCTCGCGCATTCCTATAGTGAAAGTCCGATGGGAAGCCAAATTAGGCGCAGAGTTCACTTGGGAACTCAAAAGCGACATGAAGGCGAAGTACCCACAATTGTTTGTTACGGCTTTGGCCTAATTTCGGGACGAAATTCCCTCAACTAGGGGAGGCTGTAACACCCCGTGTTTTGAAAGTCAAAGTCAAAGTCAAGATTGAAGTCAAAGGAAGACAAGATTGCTAATTGCGATCTGTCACTCCTTGCTCAATTCGTGTTTTCACTTCTTGACTTGTAGTTAGTCTATGTTATGCGTTACGTTAGCTGTATTATGTGGAGTACTTATTAATAGTCGAGGTTTATTCGAAATTTATCGCATGTTTTATCGCTTATTGCTATCACAATCGCACTCGCAACTCGAATTACGCGTTCTGGATATTGTTATACGTGTGTGTGTATGCCTTATGTGTTACTTGTGCATGTTTATTTATGTTACGTTATGGTGATCAATCGAAACGCAATCGAAACTCAATCGCAATCGAATCGCAAACGATAACCGAATACGAAATAAGGATGATTGTATGTTGATATAGTAGATGGGATTAAAAGTAATTTGAATAGGAAACCCCATCGTATCGCAACACCCGCAATCGCAATCGAAACGGAAAAACTCATCGCACCGAACACTCGAACCAAGTGACTGATCGCCTGGGTAACCAGCCGATCGATCGAGCTACCGCTCGATCGGCCAGCCACTCGATCAGGCCGCCACTTGATCGACCAACCCTTTCAACTTTGGGAAACCCTATAAATACCCCCTGTCACCATCAATCTTACTACTTTTGGCACTCTATGTTCGACCAGCGCTCTAACCTTACTTTTTCTTCGATTTCTCGCGATTCCGGTAAGATTTCAACCTAAATCTTGTACTTCTTTGATCTACACTTGATTCTACACCTTTCTATCTTTTAAATCTTAACTTTTAACCGTGAAATCACTAGATTTGAGGTGTTCTAGGATGATGTCATCATGGTGTTCTTGGGAACTTCATGTTTTGGCCGTAATCCACCGAGAACAACTTAGATCTAACCGATTTCCACATAAACAAACAAAGATCTTTCATAGATCTAAACATATTCACGGTGAAAAGGATTGAAAGATGGTTTTCCAACTTTCTTTCAACTCTTTTACACTCAATGCATTCGAAACCGACCGAATCGGAGCTTGTACCGACTTCCTACTTATTCTTGTGGTTGTGTTGGTTCAAGATTTGAATTCTATCCACGAGAATACCGATTTCGGGTTAAACATGGAACACCGTCTCAAACAGTTAACTGGCCGGATTTGGGGTGATTCCTGTCCGATCAGGAGTACCAAGTATTGACGAGGTTTCTGTTGCTTAACACGTTATCAAAACATCTCGATAAATCAACAAACAATCAAAACAACCAAGTGTAAGAAGAAACGAAACGACCAGGACGGAATGCCGTCCGATCGGACTACCTTGGGTCCCACACTTAACTATTTTCCAACATTTGAAGTCTGAACGTTGAACGAATTGTTATTCGATCGGACTACCAACCGAACGGATTACCACTAGGCCATGTAATGTTCTGACTTCAACGCTTAAACAATTTTCAACATGTTCAATTCACAAAGGTTGCCACCCGACCGGACTACCATCCGATCGAGTGACCAACTACTGTGAACCTGTTCTCACTAAAGTATCCCGACCGATCGGGTTGTCGTCCGACCGAACGATCGACTTGAAAGGTAGTGATACTTCTATGTTTTGAAAATGCTACAATGAAAACTTCAAAAGTCAAACCATCATACACAAACACATCCTTCACAAAGGAAGAAACAATCCACTCGAAAGGTAACCCGATCTGATGACCTTCCGAGCGGACTGATACTTGAACGATCGGCTGTCCGATCGGACTACCATCCGATCGAACTTCAGACCGACCCACTAACACTTGTATTATTTTACGCGTCACTTATCGTTATGCTATCGTTCTGATCAGGCTAACCTTACTCTCTAGCGCTCCCTTCAATCCATCAACCACTGTGAGTATACTCGATTCCTTTTTGCTTTACGCACTTTTGGGTGTTACATACGTTACTTATTCTAAATCACATCAATCACACTACTCAATACTTTAAACGCTAACCGATTATCGCATGGTATACGTGACTTAATGAATGCTTGTTTGTTATGTATACACATGGAATGTTGTCTACCTGCCTTAGCAACGATAATACTATAGTTTGGACTCAGCACCTGTTCACTCAGGGGTTGTCAAGGACAATTAGTTACATGGCTCACAGTGGTGAGTGTGTATCGCGAACTGCCTTGGGCAGTCAACCCGCAGTCATTGGTATCAATAGGTTCATGTTGATAACTAACATGCCTCATTTTACACTGTGTACGTGCTGGTTATGCGTAATCGATTTCGAACTCTATTATATCTATTAAACTTGTATGCTCACCTTTACACTATGTGTATTGACTTTTACTTTAACGTATGTGACAGGTGATTAGGATGCTTATTTGCTTACTTTGCTGTGAAATCGAGGCTAGGAATGACCTAGGTCAACAATAAACAATTGTCTGTAATAAAAATCTGAGTTGTCGGAACAGAACAATTTGACTAGATCTTTTCTTTAATAATTGTATTATCTTTTATGACATGGTATGGGACGTGTTGCTTTAAATAATTGGTAATTATAGTTGTTATGGAAACTTCTGGACAATCTTTTTCGCTCAGTGCCATGCCCCGATGTTTCGCCATCGGTTGGGGTGTGACAGTGAGAGTTTCACAAAGCTTTTGCTTAATTATAACCTATACACACACACATATATATATATATATATGCTAGGGTAAATATCTCAACAAACTCGGACTCCATAAGTCCTAACACAAACCTATCCGAATTTAATATACAAATTCGGACTTGATGTAATAAATCTTGACAAAACCTCTAGTCCGAACATACCAAAGCTACAAACTCGGTCACCTTTAGTGCGAGTTTAACTAATAAATTCGGACCAGGTAATCTCACTTGGATCTTTGACTTCTCTTGACATTGTTGACCAGAACTGATAAAGCACAGTTACCCGACGAGAACTTCACTTACCGACTCCCACTTAACTGTTGCTATCAGTTCTGTGTGGCATCAATAATCTTCAGTCACCAGAAACTGCACTTACAGACTCCCCCTTGATTGATAATGTCATTCCTGCTTTCTACTTTGGCTGAGACTTAATCTTTCTGACAGAGCACAGCGATCTTCAACCCTTCTAGCAAAAGACTTGCTGACGATAACTTAAATGGCCGCTTTGTGAAACCTTAAGAATCCAACATCAAACACTGTAGATCCTCCCCCTCAAACTACTCCCGAATCAAGTTAACGCGAACTAACTTACAACCAAATGTAAGAATATCGCTCGAAACCTTAATCTTCAAACTTAACCGGCAGCAGAAGGAAACGCTAGATTTCACTCAACAAAGAACACTTCAAATTCCGCAAAGACATGAAGTCAGTTCGATAAGTTAATAGCAAACTAAACTTTGTAAAAGTACATCCACCATCTTGATTAAGAGTCTTCAACCCTTCATGTATGATCTCATCTCGTCACGTATCTTTATGAATCAATCTCCTATTTTCACGAATCCATTGAATCCCCGATGGCTTTCATCTCCGATCTTCCCCTTATCAAGAAGCACCACATTATTTCGAGAACAGACTAGCAACCGTCTTGGAAGAGGGACCAAGAAACTAATCTTCTCTACTCTAAACAACAACTAATAAGGCTGAATCTTTAACTAGTCGACAACCAAGAATCCAACTTCATCATGTCAATACTTGATTAAAAACAAGAACACACTTGACAAAATTCCATCACACACGAGCCTTTTTCACGCACAAGCCTTAGATTTACGATGAAAATAGGAAACTTTTACTCCCCCTATTTTTTTGCAAATTGTCAAAGTCCAACCAAGTCATTATTATCTTCACCTCTAATGCACGATAATAGTCCAAAATTGTCCCAAAACTCTAGTAACGACTCCGAACTCCGAGAATCTTGAAAAGAACACTGTGGACCACCATTACCGTGTCTCATCCCCTCACTTAATCCGGACAACATAAGTACCCTAGAACTTTTCATAATCCGAAACTGACTTCAAATTTCCGAATTACACAAAATTCTGACTCTTAGCTAATTATCCGGTACCCAGGTAACCCGGAATAACTAGCAAAAAAACCTCGAAACATGCAAAACTCGGAACTTCCGAACTACACAAACTTCTAAACTTAGCTAAAAATCCGGTACCCCAGGTAACCCAGAATTCTAGAAAATTCGGAACTCGTAAAACCCTGAAGCTTTTGAAACCTGGGATCAGATCATTTGAACAGTACTACAGAATACAAAGAAATTCGGAACAAGCAAAGAAGTTCCAAATATGACTCATAAATTCGGACTCCAAAGGAATGCAAAAAATTCAGACAACACAAAGTGAATGAATAAATTCGGATTCCAAAAGAAACTCACAAATTCGGACAGGGAAAGACAAGTAAATTTGGACAGGGTAGTTTGAACAAATTCGGACAACCAAACTTCCAAATTTATCTCCCAAGCGTGACTTCACACAAGGTCATTAATAAATACAGAAGGAACAAGTTCGGACAAACTGATCAAAACAAATCCGGAGGGCATATATAAACTAGGACAACACAAAGCGAATTAAATTCAGATTAGAACTTTGATTAAATCCGGACAAACAAGTCCGGACACAATAAACTCGAACAATAAGTTTGGACAATATATTTGGACAACAAGTTTGGACAACAAGTTTGGACAACAAGTTTGGCCAACAAGTTTGGACAATATGTTTGGACAATATGTTTGGACAATAAGGTTGGACAATAAGTTTGGGCAAGAGAATCACTAAGTACTGACAAACCCTTAAATTTGGACAAGGGATGAATAGGCCCTGACTCCACAAACTCTGACAAAGAATCCGAATTTGTTTATACAAATTCGGACAAGAACAAATTTTCAAAAATTCAGACTGACTTCAAATACGGACAATTTGTTTGGAATCTCTAACACATACAGAAATCTTGACAGAGCAAATTCAGATCAAACCTCAGATCTGCAACAACTTGGAAAACAAGAAAACCATCTCAGTCGATGAACAACTTCAATTTCTTCAAGTTTTCTACAGAATCTTCACGTCTTCGTGATGTTTGGCGGAAACAAACATCAAATCAAGAGCAATGGTGATTCGGAAGGTGGTTATACCATTCCGAATCAGTAACCATTCTCTGATACCACTGTGAAAGCACTGAATCGATGACGAACATCAACATTGCACATGAATCATGACGTGAAACAACATAAACAAACAAGATATAAAGATGTAGAAGATGAAACCCTTTATTATTGAATCAGTCATCACAGATTACATAAACCGGAAGAGTATACATCACCTACAAGCTGGTTTAGATCACAAAGATCTAAACCTAGCTTTCTCTCACTAACACATAGTCACTCTCTCTAGAATGTGCGCACACTGTTAAGGAATTCTTGGGGTTTGTGAGAGTTGCACAAAGCTTTTGTTAAGTATGTGGAGACATGATTTTATGTGTTAGCATGATAATGTGATTTATGCTTGGAAGAATTGTAAAATACTTGGAATTATTATGTGAAGACGTATTTTGTTGAAATACAAGTAAAATAATATATGAATATATTATTTTTCTCTATTACGGCAAATATGGATTATTTTCTTAAAAATAAATATATTATATGTTAATATATATATATTTGATGGCTTACTTGAATGTGTCGATATGAGCTTATGTGTGTACGTGGTATTGAATTCCAAATTGATCGATTCTACTTATGGTTATGTGTAAGTGTGTGTGGAAGATACATAAATATATATTATGATAAATATATATGATAATCACCAACGGGTTGTCGAATCACATGTTTTATAAAATAATATCATCTCATCGAGCCTAGCAAGTTGAATAAACATCTTGCAAGATAGACATATGATATAGACCTTAAAGTGCCCTATGTGTGTTTAGGACAATCGTAGGTCATACTTGCTTTCATTGGGCTTGTTTTGCTTGCATTTGTGCACAGACATCCAGGTGAGTAATCACGACCCTTTTACTATTTACTAAATTTGGGGGAAACGTATACAGTTTTATACAAAGTTATATGCGATTGCATGATAGTTAGTTTTGGTTGAACCTTTTATGTTAATATGAGTTTTTACAATTATTGGTTGTTTTGAGAGCTTAGGAAGCCATCGTGTTAATGTATAGTAACCATTAGCTATAGCCATGGAATATCGCGAATAGTACTATTGGGTTGATGTAGGGATGGCATATCGTGTATACCCGTACACGGTAAGACACGACACGATAAGACACGATACACGAAATCCCATACACAAACACGACATGATAACTTATCGTGTCCTTTTTTTCAAACACGAACATGAACACGAACACGATATACACGAAAATTACCTGTTAATACCTGTTAACACGACTGTTCGACTGTTATACACGAAAATTACCTGTTAATACATGTTAACATGAACACGACATGCTATCTGAGAGTTACAGAGGGAGTTTAGGGTTTTATTTTTTTAATTGAATGAGGAATGAAAATAGAAAGCAATTAAGGAACCCACATGGCTGATGAGTTTTATTTAATTTAATTTCTTATCGTGTACTAACGGGTATTAACAGGTAATCTCGTGTCTACCTGTTTGGTACACGATATGTCACATCCCGATATTTCCACTTATTACCGGTGGGCCCAGTGGGGAGTATCGTGGCGTAGTTGATATCATCATAGTCAATTTATCACAGTTCAATGCGCAGCAGAAGTCTAAATGTAATAATATTACAAACCGAATGAAAGTAACATAAGTATTACAAACGGAATGTAAAAGGATCCACAGGCGGATCAAAACAAAGGAAATATTGTTCAACAGATTTTAAAGTGATAAAGCTTGCAAGACTCTTTATTTATTCACTCAGGAGTAGCCAACCTATTTCGCATAGTACATGCACTTAACCTTTTTGGAAAATACGTCAGTTTACACTGGTAATACAATTAACCGACTCTTTTGAAAATATTTAAGAATGTTGATTTAAATACACAAGGCACAAATAATCTTTTATAACTTGGGACAATTATAAAAATAATCTTGTATACAGTTTTATATGTTTGTCGTCCGTCAGGGCCGGTTAGAAGAGCCGGACAAGATTAACTGACACACAACAGGTATAATGCCCACAAGGAAAACTCCTTATTGTGGGATACAATTTATACATACGCAACTGTCAGGTGTATGCCTACACCCCGTGCTTAAGTCGTGGCCATTTCCATGAATGAGCCGAGGATATCCAGGACATGGTCATTAACCTCCCAAAGGCATTGCATCAAACAAAACAGATTAAAACGAGTTATGTAAATATATTTATCACAATCCAACTTAAATAACTACACACTCGACCAAGCGGTATTATTATAATACCGTATCCCAAGCCCCGTATAACGGAAAATAAGTTAAAAGTATTTACCTGAGCAAAATATACAAATTTATCTCAGCCGTATAACAATCAGCAAGTGCAAATATCTTTTACTGGGCTCCTAAATCTGGAACGAAGGTTTTAATAACCTATTAGATTCCTAACGGGTCCTATTTAAGTTTAAACTTAGACCGGTTAGTTTTAAAGAAAGATATAGGGTTCAAAGCGCAAGATTAAGCGGAGACCGGATTAGAATGTGATTTAGACCTGACAAGTATGAATACTTGTATAATATGGGTAAACTAAACACATTCTGTATTTTGAAGCAAAAATGATAAGGTTTGACCAGTTTCGGTCAATTTATTGAAACTAGTTACATAAACCGCACCGAACGCGAATAATGCATAACGGGTAACCAAAAGAGTCATATACAGGTTTCACAAGTTAATATGCCTTAAATATGTTGTGATATCAGTAGGATACCTTCCATTATGCCCAAAACGAATTTAAAATCAATTTAAGCCCCGTAGGGGTATTTTGGTCATTTTAAAGTTTATAAAAGAGGTTAAATGACAATCTGAGGTTCTGGTCTAAAATGATCAGTAAAGATATTTATTTTAGTAGGTTATATCAGTAAGATATAGCATATATGTGAAATTTATCATTTATGGCCAAACTATGCACCGTAGGGGCATTTTGGTCATTTCACATAAGCTTTAAGGGTCAAATTTGGAAATCTGATATCAAAACTTTTACTTACTGTGAAAGTATAAAAATTTGTTCATAACATCAGTAGGTAACAAGTCTTAGGTGCGTAATATGGTTTTAAACCATACTATGCGCCCAAATCGCATAAAAGTCGGTATTTGACGGTATTCGGGTTAAATAAGTAAATCTGAGATTTTGAATAGCCTTTACTGTTTAAAATAATTTATTTAATATATAAAATCAGTAGAAAAAGGTTTGATATGTAAAGGATGTGTAAAACTCATTTTATTAGCAAAAAGGGCATAACCGTCAATTACCGAGTCAATGCAAGAACCCTATGTTATGATCAGTTTAAAATTCAAAAAAAATCTTCAAAAATCCCTAAATAATATATTACATCAGTGGGTAAAAGGTTTGGTGTCAAAATTTGGGTTTAAATGGGTTTTATGCTAAAAATGCCGTTTAATTAATAAAAAGGCTTCAATTTACGATATCGAGCATAACTCCTAATTTAGACCTCAAACCGATGCCAAATTTTTAGGACATGTTTATAAATCAGTAATAAAGGTTTTTATCCTCTCACATTTTCAAAAATCTCGTTTTAATATCAAAAGGGTATAATGGTCAACAATTAAGCATTTAACCAAAACATGCAAATGATTCGGATTACAAAGGAACCATATTGTATAATCTCGGAGGGTTATACTAACATGTAATATGGTCCTAATGGAACCCTAAGGAATATCTAAACTAAGCTAAATCGGGTCAGAACTGAAAGTCAAAGCAAAAGTCTACTTTTGCGACTTTCGATTCCGAACCGAGCCTAAACTCAGAATTGTCGGGTTGAACATGCTTAGACATGTTCTTACATTATTTACCAAGTTATTTTAGTGTTAAAACATATTCCATAACTTCTACATTATCAGTTATGAATTTATTTGCAAAAATAGCTTCTGTTGACTTTTTAATATTAAGTTTGACCCGACAATTGACCAAGTTAGAGTGATAATCAGTGGGTGCCCTTTTAAGGATTTATTACCCACACAATTACCAACTCATAGCCACTTTCAATTCGAATAATGGCTGGACCATTAGTGATTAATCACTAAGTCAAAGCTTAATTACGATGGCTTTGACTTTAACTTTTGGTCATTAAACTAATAAAACTTGAACTTAAGGAGCTAAGAACACTTACAATGGTCCTTAGCACGAATTTGGAACCTAAGAAAACTTGCTTGAACTCCAAGAAGCTCCAGAGGAAGCAATATAAAATGATTCTTGAGAATGTGCAAATGATCAAATGAAATGAGAGCCTTTATATAGCAAATTTCCATATCTTGTGATCAATAAACATGTCCCTATATGATCCCTGATGCACCCAGGTGTCCCCTATGCATGAAAATCTGTTGGCTTAATCCCTGGTATTGAATTCAGGCTTTCTAAGGCGGTGGAACTGGCTGGACATGCAGCTGTCCACATCTTTCTGCAACTGGCACTTCTACGCGGGCCGCGTAGACTCTTTAAAAGTCTTACGCGGGCCGCGACACTCCTCAATAACCGGAAACAAACTTTCAGACTTGGCAGTTTTGGTCCCTGGTCATTCTAAACTTGATTTAACTTTCATTTATTGCTTTATGGACCCCCATAGTTAACTTTCAAGGACCTCGGGTCATAAACTAACTCCGTTAAGCTCCCAGTTAGTTGCACGATCACCCGAAAAGTCTTGTTTTCATTGAAACTCCTCAAAATTAATATCTAATATTCTTGTGAGCGAAATATTAAAATATTTACAATGTTTTTGGGTTCGTTAAAGGTCACTCAGAGGTAACTTTAACATGTTGACACTTTTAACCCCTATGTTTCGTAAGATCCTTATTTTAAACACAAACGACTTCTAATGTTCGATAAATTATTAAAGAATGCGAACGTCGTATGAGGTCAATCAGAGGCACAAGAATGGCATGTTGACACTTTGGATCCTTTTACTAACATATTTACATTGTTTGACAATTTTAGTCCCTCGGAAACAATTCCTTACACGTTTAAAGTCCATGACACGTGTCTTTATTATATTGGTCGTGATTTTACGTGGTGTTACATCCTCACCCCTTAAAAGAAATCTCGACCTCGAGATTTACTTAAATAAATGAGGGTACTTCTGTTTCATTATGGACTCAACCTCCCACGTGTATTCGGGACCTCTACGGGCATCCCATTTAACCTTCACAATCGGTACATGCTTCATTCGAAGCTTCTTAACCTGTCGATCTTCGATCGACAAAGGTTTTTCAACAAACTTTAAGCTCTCATCTATATGTACTAGGGATGACCTCGGTACCGACCGGTACCGGAACCGAAAGTACCGGTACCGAAAATCCTCAAAAGTGGGTACCGGTACCGAATATACCCGGTACGGTACGGTTCGATACCGGTACCGGTTCGGTACCGGTACGGTACTGGTATTTGAGGGTAAAAACTGGTAAATACCGGTACCGAACCGGACCGGTACCGAAAATGTTAAAAGTCGGTACCGAACCGGTACCTAAAAGGCACCCAGTTCGGTAAATTCGGTACCGGTACCGGGTCCATTTTGCTCATCCCTAATATGCACATCCTTATGTGACATGGCTAGCGATTCATCATCTAGACACTTCTTGAAATTGCAGATGTGGAACACATTATGAATTCCACTGAGCTCTTCTGGCAGGTTTAGCTTGTAAGCCACTGTTCCAACACATTCGATGATCTCAAATGGTCCTATGTATCTGGGGCTTAGCTTGCCTTTCTTGCCAAATCGCATCACCTCTTTCCAGGGTGATACCTTAAGTAAAACTTTGTCACCTACCTCGAATTTTAGAGGTTTACGCATTTTATCTGCGTAGCTTTTCTGCCTATCCCTGGAAGCTTTGAGACGATCGCGTATCTGCACAATCTTATCTGTCGTCTCTAGAAATATATCAGGTCCTGTTAGTTGGACATCTCCAACTTCCACCGAACAAACTGGTGTCCTACACTTTCTTCCATACAAAGCTTCGAAAGGTGCAGCTTGAATACTCGAATGATAGCTATTATTATATGAAAATTCAATCAACGGAAGATGATCATCCCAACTTCCACCTAAATCAATAACACAAGCTCGTAGCATATCCTCGAGCGTTTGAATCGTACGCTCGCTTTGCCCATCTGTCTGAGGATGATATGCAGTGCTGAAATTTAATCGAGTGCCTAAAGATTGCTGAAAGCTTTTCCAAAAATGCAATGTGTATCTTGTATCCCTATCAGAGATAATAGACACTGGCACTCTGTGGAGAGATACAATCTCATCCACGTACAACTGAGCTAACTTTTCGGAGCTGTGAGTTTCTTTAATTGGTAAGAAGTGGGCTGACTTAGTCAACATGTCGACTATAACCCAAATAGTATCATTTCCTTGCTTTGTCTTTGGTAACTTTGTGATAAAATCCATGGTTACCATTTCCCACTTCCAAGTGGGAAGTTCAGGCTGTTGCAGCAGACCTGACGGTTTCTGGCGTTCGGCTTTAACTTGCACGCACGTCAAACATTTGGCCACATAAGTGGCTACATATTTCTTCAAACCTATCCACCAATAATTTGCCTTTAAATCCTGGTACATCTTATCACAGCCAGGATGCATAGAATACTTGGAACTATGGGCTTCTTGGAGGATCACATCCCTAAGTCCTCCATAAATTGGAACCCATATTCGCCCATTCAATCTTAGGATTCCATCCTTGCCATACGATAACTGTTCAGCAGTTATGCCCAATTTTTCATTCGGATAGTTAGCTTCTAACACAACTTCCTTTTGAGCGGCTAACAACCTTTCATTTAAACTGTTCTTCAATTCAATGCTCTTGGCATTGATTCTAACGGGCTTAACCCTTTCCTTTCTGCTTAAAGCATCGGCGACCACATTCGCCTTGCCTGGATGATATCGGATTTCACAATCATAATCATTCAGTGTCTCCATCCATCGACGCTGCCTCATGTTCAAATCCTTCTGGTTAAACAGATGCTGAAGGCTCTTGTGATCAGAATAGATCACACATTTGGTACCATATAAATAATGTCTCCAAAATTTTAGTGCAAACACAATGGCACCCAATTCCAAATCGTGGGTGGTGTAATTCTTTTCGTGCACTTTTAATTGTCGCGAGGCATAGGCAATGACCTTGCCTCTTTACATGAGTACGCAACCCATTCTAGTATGTGATGCGTCGCAGTAAACCACAAATTCTTCAATTCCTTCAGGCAATGTTAAAACCGGAGCATTGCTCAACTTCTGCTTAAGAATCTCAAAGGATTCTTGTTGCTTAGGACCCCAATCAAACTTTATATTCTTTCGAGTTAATGAAGTTAGGGGTGCAGCAATCCTTGAAAATTTTTCAATAAAACGCCTGTAATATCCTGCCAGACCCAAGAAGCTGCGAATCTCTGTGGGCGTCTTTGGTTCTTGCCAATTCATGATGGCTTCTATCTTAGCGGGATCCACCTGGATACCACGCTCACTCACAACATGTCTAAGAAATTGGACTTCACGAGGCCAAAACTCACATTTTGAAAACTTGGCTTAGAGTTTCTCTTGCCGAAGAAGTTTAAGAATACATCGAATATGTTTTTTCATGATCAGCCTGATTCTTTGAATAAATAAGAATGTCATCAATTAAGACAATGAAAAACTTGTCCAAGTAGGGTTTGCAAACGCGATTCATGAGGTCCATGAATGCTGCTGGTGCATTAGTGAGCCCGAAAGGCATCACCAAGAACTCGTAGTGACCATAATGAGTTATGAATGTAGTCTTGTGCACATCTTCATCTCTAACCTTCAGTTGATGGTAACCTGACCTTAAATCAATCTTGGAGAAGTAACTTGCCCCTTGCAATTGATCGAATAGATCGTCGATCCTGGGCAATGGATATTTGTTCTTGATTGTAACCTTGTTTAGCCAGCGATAATCAATGCATAAACGCATTGATCCATCCTTTTTCTTCACAAACAGAATCGGTACTCCCCAAGGAGACGAGCTAGGACGAATAAAACCTTTTGCCAACAAATCATCCAACTGAGTCCTTAACTCTTTCATCTCAGTCGGTGCCAACCGGTAAGGTGCTCTTGTGTAACAACCCTCGGTAAAACCGACACTCTCAAAATATTTCCGACACCCTATTATATCTTAAAATACCCTTATATGCCATTTAAATACACCCCGTATGTGAAAACCGAGCCCGAAATATGTTATAGCATTTAAAATAAATTAAAAACAATAAAAAATTAAGTTGAGGCGGGCCGCGTAGACCCACCCCAACAATTCACGCGGGCGGTATCAAGGTGGATACCTGATTTCGTTAGTTTTCATAAGTTAAAGCGGGCCACGTAAGACCCCGTTTAAGTTAACGTGGGCCTCGAGAGATCGACAACACGGCAACACCTGAGCTGACACGTGTCATCATCATGTCGAGCCTAGTAGATGACCGGGACAAGCTACCCTGTTGACCAGGGTTGACGTGGGCCGCGTAAGCGACCCTTGTCATTCACGCGGGCCACGTGAGAGTCCATTATCAGCACTATATAAAGGAGGCCTCGGGTTTCAATTCAGTTCGTTCATTTCTCAATTCTCAAATCACGAATTCTGATAGTAGGCTTATAATACTCGGGTATTATACCCCCTAATTAGCGAAGTTCTTCCCTGTTGTAAGTATTATAACCCCAATTTCATAGTAGTTACGCTGCCCGATTGATTTAGGGTTCCGTAACAACTGTCATGGTTCTGCCTGACGTAGTTGTTGGAATGCCGTCTTGGGGAGGGTATCATTAATATTTTCAAAGGGTTATGATACTAACCAATGTACATTTGTATAAATTATAGATTATATCTTGGAAACCCTTACGCGAAGTCTAAGATAGCAATGTAAGTTTATCCTCTTTTTGATAACCTTTTTGTAACTATTTTACAAAACCTTTAATGCTTAATAATATGATTAAGCAGTGATTGAGTCTTTGTAGCTCTTCAATTACTGTCGGTATGTTGGGGTTTTGTATACACAATTTACTACACTGTGAGTAGTAAGTCGGGGATGACAGTACGTTACCATTGGACGACGAGTTAGCCAATGTGTAATATGACCCACAAGTCAGGATTGACAGTACTGAATGAGTAATTGTGTAGAAATAAACAATGTGATCGCTCTCAATACTGTTTTAATTGATAAAATGTTTCTTGATTAAACTGGGATTCACTCACCAGTATTTCCCACTGACAAATGTTTTTAAAACGCGTTTCAGGTAACACAATGTGACAGCCAATTAGTAAAAAGCCAGATGGAGAGCACTGAAGGCTTGGGAAAAATGTGGCTATAAAAGTTACCTAAAAGACGATGTTCTAACTCAATAAAATAGGGTTTATCCCTATAAATGTATTGTAATAAGAAACTTGGGTTTTGCCCATGTGATTATTAATATTAAATATGGTGGTTTTACTCTGATAAACATTTCCTAACTACGGTCCTGATGTAATTTCCGCTGCCAAATTAACAAGCTGATACCACCAAACTCTGAGTTCGCGTCCGCCCGTTCCCGGGACAGATAAGGGATCGGGGTTTGCGACAGAAGGTGGTATCAGAGCCTAGCCACTGGTCTAAGCCAAAGAAGTGTTCTGCTGACACTTAATTTCTAAATTTTGTGTTAGGAAATAAATTACGGAAATATGTGCATAACTGTATTTCTTTGTTTTGTGTTATTTGACTAAATGTTAGTTTACAGTATGAGTGATCAAGGACCCTCAGACATGTGTCGTCAGTTGTCTGATTCACCTAGGAGTGAAGGTACCTCATCACAGCCTGCCCTTTCTGGGTATTCTGCTGATCAGGAAGAAGGGATGTTTGCTTTTAATGCTCAGTCAGAAGAGCCATTCCCTCATAAGAAACGAGGATGATTTAGTAAGGAAGCATTTGCGCATAGGAAAAGAATGCGAAAGTTGCAACAGCAAAGAGTTTTAGCGGCTGCTAAGAGAAAAACAGATGCCCATACACAGGATATGCTTAATAGAAGCCTAGCCAATTTCCATATCCTAGCTACAACTGCTGCTGACTCAAGTCTGGAACAACTAGTAGCCCCACAACCACAAATCCCAGATCAACCCATGGAAATAGAAAACCCTGAAAACCAAGTGGAGATGCATGACTTCAACCCAGAAGAAATCCATAGGGTACCTGCACCAAATCCCCTAGACCCAAATTACGATCCCTGGTGGGACGATAATATGGACTTTGTGCAACGTTACTCTATCCATGAAGACACAACCATAGGAGCCTATCCAGGTATGGACCCTCTAGATCCCTATTACCAAGATGATTATATTAGGAAGATCTTAGAAGATCCTTACCGATTTCAGGCACTTTCACCCCCATATCAGGAACCCGCACCCCAGATTCCGAACCCAGTCCTAGAACCTGCACCCCCAATGAGTGCAGAAAACGTGCAAGAACTTAGGACTTTTGGAGAGGAAATTTTAGAAAGCAGTGAGAGAATGAGACAGGTGGGAGAGCGTCTCGTATGGAAATACGATGAACGCAATATGGATTTTTGGATAATCCATATCCGTGATATGATAGAGGAGACGGTAATAATAATATAATAATAAAATAAAATATGTGTGTACGGATGCATATTACTATTAGTGTGATTCTATTTCTGTTGGTATTGTAATTTTATTTCAGTACTAGAATGTAATAGATGCATAATAGTATATGAAAATAGAGTAAAAGTCGCAATGATCGACGTTTTTGGCTAGATTGCGCGTCATATGATTAACTATATTAAATATTATCTTGTGATATTAATATGGGGTAAATGTTTAAAATTCAGATGGCCGACGAAGGAAATCAAGGAAATCTGAATAATGATAACCAGAGTAACATTAACGTGGTTAATGAGAATCCAAGCATCAATAACAATGGAAACCAAATGGATAATAGTGTTGTTCAACATATAGTGGCACAAGGAATCATAGATGCCATGCCATTTATTATTCAAACTATTCAAGAAGCGAATAATAAAAGTAAGCATAGCAGTAAGCGACCCATCGAACCCGAAAACAGCGTGAACAATGGACCTGTACTTCAAATGCCCATTCCCAAAAGAAGAACCATGCCTTATGGTTGTTCTTATAAAGAATTCTGGTCTTGTAAACCAATGGAATTCTCGGGCAACGAAGGAGCCATTGCAACCCTACGTTGGATAGAGAAAACTGAGGCAGTCTTAAGAATAAGTAAGTGTGCTGAAGAAGGTAAGATATTGTTTGCTTCTAATCTATTTAAGAATTCAACACTGGAATGGTGGAACACTATCCTCCAATCAAGAGGAAGTGATAGAACTTACAATATGGAATGGGAAGAATTTAAGAACAAGGTAGAAAGGAAATTCTGCCCACCAAATGAGAAAGAACAGATAGCAAACAAATTCCTAAACCTTAGGATGACTGGTGTGGATAGTAAGGGATACACTAAATTATTCTTCGAATATGCTAGAATAGTGCCAACTCTTGCTTCACTAGAACCAGTATTAATCTCCCGTTATATCTGGGGATTAATTGGGGAGATAAGACACGTAGTCAAGGCAGCTAGACCTCAAACCATAGAAGAAGCTGTAGAACTAGCAAATACCTTGACAGACGAATTAGTCCGTACCCGAGAAGAGGATCAAAGGAG
This sequence comes from Helianthus tuberosus, assembly GCA_030545235.1. Classification (NCBI taxonomy): domain Eukaryota; kingdom Viridiplantae; phylum Streptophyta; class Magnoliopsida; order Asterales; family Asteraceae; genus Helianthus; species Helianthus tuberosus. The sequence continues at coordinate 18,819,921 of CM060388.1, read as the reverse complement.
GAACCTATCCCAGAAGCTCACACAAGAATTTCGTTCTGGAAATTTTAATCGTGGGAAAAATGTAAGTTCTACCTCTGCACCTTACTGTAAGAATTGCAAAAGAAAGCATTCAGGAAAATGCTCCATATACTGTAACTTTTGCAAAATATCGGGACACAAGGAGGAAAATTGCAGGAAGAAAGCTAATAACAAGATATGTTACAACTGTGGAGAACAAGGTCACATCAAGTTTAATTGTCCGAAATTAGCTCCAGCTACAAACAACAAGAATACTCAAAATGCTAGAGCATTTGTTCTGACTGCAGATGAAGCCAAGATGATTCCAGATGTCATAGCTGGTACGTTTTTAGTTAATGATGTTTTTGCTAAAATATTATTTGACTCTGGTGCAAACCAAAGTTTTATTAATACATCATTTTGCAAATTTCTCAATCAGTCATTAACTAAACTACCACAAGAATGTCTAGTAGAGACAGCTAATGGAGAAACCGTTAGGATTTCTGAAATCTTGCAGGGAGCAAGAATAGAAATTTTAAATCAGAAATTTATTCCAAATCTTTATCCCATGAATCTGGCAGGATTTGATGTTGTTCTAGGAATAGATTGGTTAATATCCAATAAAGCCAGTATCTTATGTGATCAAAAGTCAATTCAAGTAAATTCACCAAAAGGTAAAATGATCACAATAAAAGGAGATAAACCATCTAGATCCACAAAATTCATCTCTGTGATGAAAACAGCAAGTTATATAAGAAAAGGGTCATTAGTGTATTTGATTTCTATAATCACCAACACTAAAGGAAAGGATTTAAAAGATATTCCAGTAGTATCTCAGTTTTCAGATGTATTTCCAGAAGAATTACCAGGGCAACCTCCAGATAGAGAAGTTGAATTTAGAATCCATTTAATACCAGGAACAGCACCGATTGCCAAAGCACCTTATCGTTTGGCACCTGCAGAAATGCAAGAATTGAAGAAACAATTAGACGAATTGTTGGAGAAAGGATTTATACAACCAAGTTCGTCGCCATGGGGAGCGCCGATACTATTTGTTAAAAAGAAGGACGGATCGATGCGTATGTGCATTGACTACCGTGAATTAAAAAAGGCCACGATTAAGAATTGGTACCCATTACCAAGAATCGATGATCTGTTCGATCAACTGCAAGGAGCTCGATTTTTCTCTAAAATCGATTTAAGGTCAGGATATCATCAATTAAAGGTACAGGAAGAGGACATTCCTAAAAGTGCATTTAGAACAAGGTATGGCCATTATGAATTTACTGTCATGCCATTTGGTTTAACCAATGCCCCAGCTGCATTTATGGACATGATGAACCGAATATGTAAACCATATTTGGATAAATTCATAATTATTTTTATAGATGATATTCTCATATATTTTAAAAATAAGGAGGATCATGCAAAGCATTTGCACGCACTTTTAAGTTTATTAAGAAAGGAAAAGCTTTACGCTAAATTTTCAAAGTGCGAGTTTTGGTTAGAACAGGTACAGTTTCTCGGACACATAGTCAATCATGAAGGAATTCATGTAGATCCAACAAAGATCGAGGCAATTATCAAATGGAAAACCCCTGAATCACCAACCGAGGTTAGAAGTTTCTTAGGATTGGCCGGTTATTATAGAAGATTTATTCAAGACTTTTCTAGAATAGCCATTCCTTTAACTAAGCTAACCTGTAAATCCGTTAAGTTTGAATGGGGATTAAAACAAGAAGAAGCCTTTAGAATTCTTAAGCAAAGATTAACCCATACACCCATACTAGCGTTACCAGAAGGAACTGAAGATTTTGTAATCTATTGTGACGCTTCTAAATTAGGTTATGGATGTGTATTGATGCAACGACAAAAGGTCATAGCTTATGCATCTAGACAACTTAAGAATCATGAAGTTAATTATTCAACCCATGATTTAGAACTAGGAGCTATAATTTTTGCTCTTAAGATTTGGAGACATTACCTTTATGGTAGTAAGTTTACCATATTCACTGATCATAAGAGTTTAAGGTATATTTTCAAGCAAAAGGAGTTGAATATGAGACAAAGACGCTGGATGGAGATGCTTAGTGATTATGACTGTGATATCCAGTATCATGAAGGAAAAGCAAATGTAGTGGCAGATGCTCTAAGCCAAAAGTATCATGAAAATCCAAAAAGGGTACGTTCTCTTAAATTAAATCTGCAAGTAGATTTAAATGATCCGATAAGAAAAGCACAAGAATCAGTAATCAAGGATGATACTGAAAAATTAAAAGATATGCTAAAAGAATTAAAACAAGGAATAAATGGAATTTGGAGATTCCATGAAAAGAGAATGTGGCTAAATTAGAAAACCTACGTCATCGTATATTAGAAGAAGCCCATAAGTCTAAGTATACGATGCATCCAGGAAATGACAAGATGTATCAAGATTTAAGAAAGAATTTCTGGTGGATAGGAATGAAAAAGGACATAGCAGCCTATGTTTCTAAATGTTTAACTTGTTCACAAGTTAAAGCTGAACACCAGAAACCCTCAGGTTTGTTACAGCAATTAGAAATGCCAGTGTGGAAATGGGAATTAATAACAATGGATTTTGTTACTAAATTACCCAAAACAAAGAAAGGAAATGATACAATCTGGGTGATTGTAGATAGGCTAACCAAGTCAGCTCATTTCTTACCAATGAAGGAAACTTTCAGTATGGAACAACTAGCTAAATTATATGTAAATGAAATTGTTTCTTTACATGGTATTCCTTTATCAATCATTTCTGATAGAGATAGTCGATTACCTCTCATTTTTGGTCAAGTTTCCAAAAGGCAATGGGAACCAAGTTAAATCTAAGCACAGCTTATCATCCTCAAACAGACGGACAAAGCGAAAGGACAATTCAGACAATGGAGGACATGCTTAGAGCTTGTGTAATTGATTTCGGAGGTAATTGGGACGATCACTTACCTTTAATAGAATTTTCTTATAATAATAGTTATCACACAAGTATCAATACTGCACCATTCGAAGCACTTTATGGACGAAAGTGCCGAACCCCAGTCTGTTGGACAGAAATTGGGGAAAAGCAACTATCTGGACCTGAGATAGTGCAAGAAACAACTGACAAAATTATTCAAGTCAAAGAACGACTGAAAATAGCACGTGATCGACAGAAGAGTTATGCTGATAACCGACGCAAGCCATTAGAATTTCAAGTAGGAAATAAAGTATTATTGAAAGTCTCTCCTTGGAAAGGAGTAGTAAGATTCATCAAACGAGGAAAGCTAAGTCCCAGGTATATTGGACCTTTTGAAATTATTAGAAGAATAGGACCTGTAGCCTATCAGCTACAACTGCCAGAGGAAATGGCAGGAATACATGATGTGTTTCATGTATCTAATCTCAAAAAGTGTTTAGCTGATGAATCACTGATAGTACCTCTTAAGGATATAGAGGTAAATGAACAACTCAAGCATAAGAGACTAGTTCTAGTCAAAGTAAAATGGAACTCCAAAAGAGGACCTGAGTACACATGGGAACTCGAATCTGAAATGCAAAGGAAATATCCACACTTGTTCCAGTAGATCTCGAGGACGAGCTCTAATACAAGGTGGGGAGGATGTAACAACCCTCGGTAAAACCGACACTCTCAAAATATTTCCGACACCCTATTATATCTTAAAATACCCTTATATGCCTTTTAAATACACCCCGTATGTGAAAACCGAGCCCGAAATATGTTATAGCATTTAAAATAAATTAAAAACAATAAAAAATTAAGTTGAGGCGGGCCGCGTAGACCCACCCCAACAATTCACGTGGGCGGTATCAAGGTGGATACCTGATTTCGTTAGTTTTCATAAGTTAAAGCGGGCCGCGTAAGACCCTGTTTAAGTTAACGCGGGCCGCGAGAGATCGACAACACGGCAACACCCTGAGCTGACACATGTCATCATCGTGTCGAGCCTAGTAGATGACCGGGACAAGTTACCCTGTTGACCAGGGTTGATGCGGGCCGCGTAAGCGACCCTTGTCTTTCACGCGGGCCGCGTGAGAGTCCAATATCAGCACTATATAAAGGAGGCCTCGGGTTTCAATTCAGTTCGTTCATTTCTCAATTCTCAAATCACGAATTCTGATAGTATGCTTATAATACTCGGGTATTATACCCCCTAATTAGCGAAGTTCTGCCCTGTTGTAAGTATTATAACCCCCAGTTTCATAGTAGATACGCTGCCCGATTGATTTAGGGTTCCGTAACAACTGTCATGGTTCTGCCCGACGTAGTTGTTGGAATGCCGTCTTGGGGTGGGTATCATTAATATTTTCAAAGGGTTATGATACTAACCAATGTACATTTGTATAAATTATAGATTATATCCAGGAAACCCTTACGCGAAGTCTAAGATAGCAATGTGAGTTTATCCTCTTTTTGATAACCTTTTTGTAACTATTTTACAAAACCTTTAATGCTTAATAATATGATTAAGTAGTGATTGAGTCTTTGTAGTTATTCAATTACTGCCTGTATGTTGGGGTTTTGTATACAAAATTTACTACACTGTGAGTAGTAAGTCGGGGATGACAGTACGTTACCATTGGACGACGAGTTAGCCAATGTGTAATATGACCCACAAGTCAGGATTGACAGTACTGAAAGAGTAATTGTGTAGAAATAAACAATGTGATCGCTCTCAATACTGTTTTAATTGATAAAATGTTTCTTGATTAAACTGGGATTCACTCACCAGTATTTCCCACTGACAAATGTTTTTAAAACGCGTTTCAGGTAACACAATGTGACAGCCAATTAGTAAAAAGCCAGCTGGAGAGCACTGAAGGCTTGGGAAAAATGTGGCTATAAAAGTTACCTAAAAGACGATGTTTTAAACTCAATAAAATAGGGTTTATCCCTATAAATGTATTGTAATAAGAAACTTGGGTTTTGCCCATGTGATTATTAATATTAAATATGATGGTTTTACTCTGATAAACATTTCCTAACTACGGTCCTGATGTAATTTCCGCTGCCAAATTAACAAGCTGATACCACCAAACTCTGAGTTCGTGTCCGCCCGTTCCCGGGACAGGTAAGGGATCGGGGGTTACGACATCTTGCAACTGGTGCTGCTCCAGGAATAATGTCAATTCTGAACTCCACTTGCCTATCTGGAGGTAAGCCAGGTAGTTCTTCAGGGAATACTTCTGGATATTCGAAAATAACAGGGATGTCTTCAACCTTGGGCTTTAGTTCATCAATAGTCACTTGTGCCATGTAAATGACACAACCCTTCTTCAAACACCTTGACGCCTTAAGCATAGACACTTGCTTAGGCAACCCATACTGGGTATCTCCCTGAATTTTCAACGGCTCACCATAAGGAGTTTTAATAATCACTTGCTTTTTATCACAAACGATCTAAGCTTGGTTATGAGATAACCAATCCATGCCTATTACTATGTCGAATCCAGCTAGTTTCAAAGGAAGCAAAGATAATGGAAAAGAATGGTTCCTAATGGATATAAAACATCCATCTAACACGGTTGAAGCAGTTTCTATGGTACCATCGGCCAATTCTACTTCGTACTTTATGCTTAGGGTTTTAACAGGAAAATTTAATAACTTACAAAATTTATTATCCACAAACGACTTATCTGCACCCGAATCAAATAATACCCTTGCATAAACATCATTGATAAGAAAGGTACCTGTTATTACGTTGTCATTCTGAACTGCTTCTTGAGCATTCATCTGAAAGACCCAAGCATTGGTCTTCTTACCTTCTTCAGGTTTCTTTGCATATTTTGGGCAGTTGGTCTTAATATGCCCCTTCTCGTTACAACCATAACAGGTCGCGTCCTTCAATTTCTCGAAATCCAAAGTCTTATGTTCTTTGGATTTGCAGATCCCACATCCAATAGGCTTTGATTACGACTTCGACTTTGATTCAAACCTGCATTTTCCAAAATGACGCTTCTGGTAGGTTTTGCATTTAGGCTTCTCATCTGTTTGCTGGTTACCCTTGTTAGACCCAGAATTCTTCTTGTTGTCTGAGTTCTCCCTATGTTTCTTATCAGAACGACGTGAGTTCTCATCCTCATGTTTCCTTTTTCCTTCATCGGAACTCTTAAGTGATTTCTGCCTAACCGCATCGAGAGTAAGGGATAACGACAAATCAGCCACTGACCTAAAAGTAGTAGGTCTTGATGCTTTTACACTTGCCTTGATTTCTGGGGCTAGTCCCCCAATAAAACGAGCTATGCATTTTGGTTCCGGTGTAACCAAGTATGGAACCAACCGTGACATAGTGTTGAAGCTCGTGAGATACGGCTGACAGTCCAAGTTCTTCATAACCAATGTCAGGAAGTCAGTCTCAATCTTCTCAACTTCATGTTGAGGACATAAATTTTCTTTGATGAGGGCAACAAACTGATCCCATGTCAGATTATATAACGGGATCTTCCCAGTAGCTTGGATCAGGGATCTCCACCAAGCTAGAGCTTCACCTTTGAACGATTGTGACACAAACTTCACAATGTCTTGCTCTGCACATCCACTAATATTAACCACAGTGTCCATCTCATCGAGCCACGTCATACAATCGATGACTCCTTTCTCTCATATGAAATCCCTGGGCTTGCAGGAGACAAAATACTTATATGAACAGGTTTTAGCACTTGGCTCTTGATTGAGCACGATCTTCTTAGATGGAACACTCCTCTGATTCGACGACTGATGAGATTCGCTCTTGTGAGCTGTATGAGTCTTAGAGGGTGGTTTTGAATGTGGTACGGACTGAGTTCTGACGCGGGTACCACTTGATTCATTAAACTATCTGTCAAGAGATCGAGTAACATCATTGTCTATTAATGCCTGCAGTTCCGCACCAGCTACATTAACTCTGGTAGTATCATTATTCTCCCTCGGGTGGCTGTTAACCTCATCTGATCCAGCCATGTAGCTTGATTGCTACATAAAATATTGACAATGATTCATTTAGAAGTTTATTATGGAATTGTTATTTAGGGCAATTCATTAACCATGGTAACTGCAAACCATATTAGTTAATTTTAATTTATTTAAATCTTCATTATATTTTATCCCAGTTATAAATTATTTAGGATAAAAGGGTGGCATACTAAAGGCCTAGTCACAAGGACAATCTTAAATTATAAGCCATGATCTTATAGGATCGAGGCATTTAGGTTTGGACGTAGTTCATTACCTTTCTTGACAGGGAGTCATAGACTACAACTGTCTTTTGTCTCAAAGGACAATAAATATGGCCCGTAGGCACTACATCCCTAATGAAAGAATCCAATATAAGGATGACTTATGTGATTTTATCGAATCACATTTGCCAGGAGTGTTAACATGTTTTCAGATGTTAACAAGGAATTGAATCTTAAAAAGGAACTACCATCATGACCCTGTCTTAATATGACACATAGGCTAGGTTTTGCCTTTAAGATTTTCTTTAATATTTATTGGTAGATAAATATAAAATGAAATGTTTTATGTTAATTTATTTCATATAATATATTTATACATATAATGACAAAATGAAATTTTGAACTAAAACATTCCAATAAATTAAGAAGGAGTACATAGGTGCACTAAACGGGAATTTTACATAAATATCTTGCCCACGCAGGGGCTGAAATGAAAATACAAGTCCTCGCAGGGACTGAATACATAAATAGATGTCCACACAGGGACTTAATTGAAAATTGAAAATTACAAAACAAATACAAAGGAACTTCAATAATCCCTTCTGTTCTTCCCCTTGATTAAATTAGCCAAACCCTTAAGTAGACCCCGACGGCTTCTACGCTCCACCTGAACATCACGTTCCACCTGGTTCAACCTCTGGAGGATCTCCTACTGCTGCGGTGGTTGGATCTGTGGCGGCTGCGGCTGCAGCGGCTGCAGAGGTTGAGGAGGTGGTAGGTACTGGTACCCATAGGCCGGGTACCCAGTCTGGTAGGAGGCTCCGTAGGGCCCTTCAGGATGAAGAACATTGTAGTTTGCCGCTACAAGATACGGGTCAATAACAGGGGCATTGTAGTAGTTGTAGCCAGTATGGGTTGGCTGCTCAAAAGGGTTATACGCCGCTGAACCGGCGTAAGAAGGTATTGGGTTATCAAAACCCACATGTGGTGGTGGTGGTGCGACTGGCGTAGAGTCCACCTCAGAAACTGGGTTTGAAGGCCCTCCCATCTGCGGGTCTTCATACAGTGGCGGGTAGTGACTGCCAATGGAGTGTTGGGGGGTGCTGAAGTGGAATCCCCCTCGCACGGACATCCGTGCTCCAGATCTTCTCCGCCTCGGTGGCTCCAGTGGCGGTTGCTGCTCTGGTGGCGGCGGTGGCGGTGGTGTAACCGTCTGAAAACGTGAATCCTCAAAGGGATCCTGCTGCTGTTGAGGTGGGTTGAAAGGAGGAGTAAAGTCCCAAGGGTAGGTGGCCCACCTTTCTACAAAGCTGTCTGGGCCCCGATATGGTGAACCGTGAAAGGACGATCCATCTGAAATCTCTATGGGATGCGTGGGCGTCCCTGTTGGCGGCTCGGCGGGATCGGGGTCATCATCCATTTCCATATCCTGCATCTCAGGATAATGGTCAGCGGGTCCTAGAGGGTTTGGACCCTCTGGTTCTTGAACCTGGTTTACCGGATTGAACCGGCTCTGGAAGTACGGGGTCGGGTCCTGAAAGGCGCGGTGAGAACCCGACCGCTGCAACGGCAAGTAGGAATGGCGGGAATGATCGGACTTGTTGCCTTGATGGAGCCCGAAGGAATCATGGTACAAAGGTGAGGAGCTAAGCGAGACAGAACGCCTCGCAGGCTCTAAGTAGGTCCTCCAGTCTTCTTGAGGACTAGTGCTCATGGTTACTGAAGGAGTTCGCCGGTGTGAAGTCCCGGCCTCGTGGTCATGACTTGCGAAAACTGGGGCCTTTCCGCCTCTACCTCGTCCTCGGATACGCGGCGGCATTTTCTTGTTCCTGTTAAAACAAACAAAGGAAACAACAAAGAAAAACAATAAAGGACAAAATAAAAGATTAGGATTAGCCCTAAGTCCTTTGCCTAGACTCGGAAGTCAAGGAATGTGCAACTGTGTCATTGAGATTAAACACAAAAGGCTAGTGTTTAATTCACTCAATGTTGGCTCTGATACCAACCTGTCACACCCCGATATTTCCACGTATTACCGGTGGGGAGTATCGTGACGTAGTTGATATAATCATAGTCAATTTATCACAGTTCAATGCACAGCAGAAGTCTAAAAGTAATAATATTACAAACCGAATGAAAGTAACATATGTATTACAAACGGAATGTAAAAGGATCCACAGGCGGATCAAAACAAAGGAAATATTGTTCAACAGATTTTAAAGTGATAAAGATTGCAAGAATCTTTATTTATTCACTCAGGAGTAGCCAACCTATTTCGCATAGTACCTCTACTTAACCTTTTTGGAAAATACGTCAGTTTACACTGGTAAATACAATTAACCGACTCTTTTGAAAATATTTAAGAAAATTGATTTAAATGCACAAGGCACAAATAATCTTTTATAACTTGGGACAATTATAAAAATAATCTTGTATACGGTTTTATATGTTTGTCGTCCGTCAGGGCCGGTTAGAAGAGCCAGACAAGATTAACTGACACACCACAGGTATAATGCCCACAAGGAAAACTCCTTATTGTGGGATACCATTTATACATACGCAACTGTCAGGTGTATGCCTACACCCCGTGCTTAAGTGGTGGCCATTTCAATGAATGAGCCGAGGATATCCAGGACATGGTCATTAACCCCAAAGGCATTGCACCAAACAAAACAAATTAAAATGGGTTATGTAAATATATTAATCACAATCCGATTTAAATAACTACACACCCGACCAAGCGGTATTATTATAATACCGTATCCCAAGCCCGTATAACGGAAAATAAGTTAAAAGTATTTACCTGAGCAAAATATACAAATTTATCTCAGCCGTATAACAATCAGCAAGTGCAAATATCTTTTACTAGGCTCCTAAATCTGGAATGAAGGTTTTAATAACCTATTAGATTCCTAACGGGTCCTATTTAAGTTTAAACTTAGACCGGTTAGTTTTAAAGAAAGATATACGGTTCAAAGCGCAAGATTAAGCGGAGACCGGATTAGAATGTGATTTAGACCTGACAAGTATGAATACTTGTATAATATGGGTAAACTAAACACATTCTGTATTTTGAAGCAAAAATGATAAGGTTTGACCCGTTTCGGTCAATTTATGCAAACTAGTTACATAAACTGCACTGAACACGAATAATGCATAACGGGTAACCAAAAGAGTCATATACAGGTTTCACAAGTTAATATGCCTTAAATATGTTGTGATATCAGTAGGATACCTTCCATTATGCCCAAAACGAATTTAAAATCAATTTAAGCCCCGTAGGGGTATTTTGGTCATTTTAAAGTTTATAAAAGAGGTTAAATGACAATCTGAGGTTCTGGTCTAAAATGATCAGTAAAGATATTTATTTTAGTAGGTTATATCAGTAAGATATAGCATATATGTGAAATTTATCATTTATGGCCAAACTATGCACCGTAGGGGCATTTTGGTCATTTCACATAAGCTTTAAGGGTCAAATTTGGAAATCTGATTTAAAAACTTTTACTTACTGTGAAAGTATAAAAATTTGTTCATAACATCAGTAGGTAACAAGTCTTAGGTGCCTAATATGGTTTTAAACCATACTATGCGCCTAAATCGCATAAAAGTCGGTATTTGACGGTATTCGGGTTAAATAAGTAAATCTGAGATTTTGAACTGCCTTTACTGTTTAAAATAATTTATTTAATATATAAAATTAGTAGAAAAAGGTTTGATATGTAAAGGATGTGTAAAACTCATTTTATTAGCAAAAATGGCATAACCGTCAATTACCGAGTCAATGCAAGAACCCTATGTTATGATCAGTTTAAAATTCAAAAAAAATCTTCAAAAATACCTAAATATTATATTACATCAGTGGGTAAAAGGTTTGGTGTCAAAATTTGGGTTTAAATGGGTTTTATGCTAAAAATGCCGTTTAATTAATAAAAAGGCTTCAATTTACGATATCGAGCATAACTCCTACTTTAGACCTCAAACTGACGTCAAATTTTTAGGACATGTTTATAAATTAGTAATAAAGGTTTTTATCCTCTCACATTTTCAAAAATCTCGTTTTAATATCAAAAGGGCATAATGGTCAACAATTAAGCATTTAACGGAAACATGCAAATGATTCGGATTACAAAGGAACCATATTGTATAATCTCAGAGGGTTATACTAACATGTAATATGGTCCTAATGGAACCCTAAGGCATATCTAAACTAAGCTAAATCGGGTCAGAACTGAAAGTCAAAGCAAAAGTCTACTTTTGCGACTTTCGGTTCCGAACCGAGCCTAAACTCATAATTGTCGGGTTGAACATGCTTAGACATGTTCTTACGTTATTTACCAAGTTATTTTAGTGTTAAAAATGTTCCATAACTTCTACATTATCAGTTATGAATTTATTTGCAAAAATAGCTTCTGTTGACTTTTTAATACTAAGTTTGGCTCGACAATTGACCAAGTTAGAGTGATAATCAGTGGGTGCCCTTTTAAGGATTTATTACCCACACAATTACCAACTCATAGCCACTTTCAATTCGAATAATGGCTGGACCATTAGTGATTAATCACTAAGTCAAAGCTTAATTACGATGGCATTAACTTTTGGTCATTAAACTAATAAAACTTGAACTTAAGGAGCTAAGAACACTTACAATGGTCCTTAGCACGAATTTGGAACCTAAGAAAAACTTGCTTGAACTCCAGGAAGCTCCAGAGGAAGCAATATGAAATGATTCTTGAGAATGTGCAAATGATCAAATGAAATGAGAGCCTTTATATAGCAAATTTCCATCTCTTGTGATCAATCCACATGTCCCTATATGATCCCTGATGCACCCAGGTGTCCCCTATGCATGAAAATCTGTTGGCTTAATCCCTTGTATCGAATTCAGGCTTTCTAAGGTGGTGGAACTGTCTGGAGATGCAGCTGTCCACATCTTTCTGCAACTGGCACTTCTACGCGGGCCGCGACACTCCTCAATGACCGGAAACAAACTTTCAGACTTGGCAGTTTTGGTCCCTGGTCCTTCTAAACTTGATTTAACTTTCATTTATTGCATTATGGACCCCCATAGTTAACTTTCAAGGACCTCGGGTCATAAACTAACTCCGTTAAGCTCCCGGTTAGTTGCACGATCACCCGAAAAGTCTTGTTTTCATTGAAACTCCTCAAAATTAATATCTAATATTCTTGTGAGCGAAATATTAAATTATTTACAATGTTTTTGGGTTCGTAAAAGGTCACTCAGAGGTAACTTTAACATGTTGACACTTTTAACCCCTATGTTTCGTAAGATCCTTATTTTAAACACAAACGACTTCTAATGTTCGATAAATTATTAAAGAACACGAACGTCGTATGAGGTCAATCAGAGGCACAAGAATGGCATGTTGACACTTTGGATCCTTTTACTAACATATTTACATTGTTTGACAACTTTAGTCCCTCGGAAACAATTCCTTACACGTTTAAAGTCCATGACACGTGTCTTTATTATATTGGTCGTGATTTTACGAGGTGTTACACGATACCTGTTAAGGCCATACACGATACCTATTAAGGCCATACACGATACCTGTTAACTTCGTGTAGGTTCGTGTCGTGTATTCGTGTAAAATTGCCAGCCCTAGGTTGATGCCCCACCCTTGGTTCCGAAAACGACTATATTGTATTGGATACAATCAGACGAGGCATTCTTAGTCAAGGTTTGGTTATAGCATCATATAATGACATTCGTCATTGTCTTAGCTAGACTTTGATTTGGTCATTCACGAATAACACTTTTCTTTGCAAACGATTTTCAAAACGATTTATACGATTTACTTTTCGATTTAAACATGTGATCTTACCAACATTACGTTGATGATTTTTTAGTATGCTTTTCAGGGGGTCGAAATAGAAGAAAAAAAAATAAGTTCAAGGCTCTGGGCATTATCTTCTAAACCCTACTAGAAGATGTTATAGGAAGCACTAAGAGTTCGTTATCTTGGTGCATAACGAACACAAAAGTTTCATATTCAAAGGCTAAGGGGTTTGATGGATTAAATATGGGAGAGAAAAAATGTATTGATAAATTTGCAGCAAAGGTGGGTGGAGTACAGTCAAAAGACAAGAGTTTGGGAGCAACACTTGAATAAGAGGATGTGGTAAGAAAATTCTTGAACTCTATGCCTGATAAATACTTACATGTAGTTTTTCGATTGAGCAATTTGCAAAAATCGAGAACATGAGATACGAAGATGTGGTTGGAAGGTTGAAAGCATATGAATAAAGAAAAAAGTTAAAGATTGTGAATGAAAGTTCATCCCAAAGTCAGTTCTTGTTTACTTAATCTGAAAGGAAAGTTGAAAACTACCAAGGACGTGGAAGATCCACTGGAAGAGGGAGAGGGAATCCAAGATGGAATAATGAATGTGAAAATAATCAAGGCGAACAAGGTCAAGACCAAAGGAGAAAGAACCTGGGGGAATGGTAAGATATAAGGATGACTTTGAGGTACTACAATTGTGATAACATTGAGCACGACACGAGTGAGTGCAAAGCAGCGATCAAAGTGAAAGAAGATGCAAATCTAACAAGGACAGTGGACGAGGATGGCTTTGATCCCACATTGTTTATGGCGTCATGTTCAATTGATAAATTAAGTATGTATGAAGTATAGGACATCCCAAGAGTGTTTGAAAAAGATGGAAAATAAATAAGAATGTGGTACTTAGACAATGGTGCAAATAACCACATGTCAGAAAAGAAATAGTTATCCACTACTTTGAATGAACAAGTTTTGGGTCAAGAAGATTCAAATCTAACAAAGATAAAGGATGAAGATGATTGTGATCCCGCCTTGTTTATGGTGTTCTGATCAATTGAGAAAGTAAGTTTATATGAGGAACGGGATATCCCAAGAATGTTTGAAAAAAATGGAAAAGAAATAGGAATGTGGTACTTAGACAATGGTGAAAATAACCACATGTCAGGAAAGGAAAAAAATCTTCACTACTTCGAATGAACAAGTTTCAGTTCAAGTAAAGTTTAGTGACGGATTCGTGACTGAAATCAAACGTACAGGGAATGTAACTGTGGTAAGAATGATGAATAGAAAACATCTTGTAATGTTTTCTACATACCTAAGTTGAAAACCAATCTTCTTAGCTTGGGAAACTTGTATGAAGAGGATACAAGATTGGAACAGTCAATGGGATATTGAGGCTATACGGTCAGAAAGGAAGATTGTTAATGAAGGTTCAAAGAAATCTGAATAGCATGTACAACATCAAGCTTCAGGTGTGTTCTAATCCTAATAACTTTGAAGATGAAAAGAAAGAAAACCCGGATGTTGTAATTCCTATGATGAAGAAGAAACTGACTGTGAAAGTGATGGAAAACCCGATTCATTTTGGAATGATCCCAAAGGATTTGTTTGGAATCGTGAAAGTATTTGTCAAGAATGAGTTGATGAGAAGAAGCGAGTCAAGAAACAATTTAAAATAGTCTTATAAATCGGATTAGCTTGCTTTAGTATTATTTATACTCTCGTTTGATTTGAATACATACACAAAAGAGTCGCGAATTATCCCCTCAATATCACAGTGTTATTCGTTTGTATGATTCGACTATTTGACCACCTGGGCCAACATTTGTGGCTTTAGGACGGGGGTGCGGCATGTATAGTATTCTGTCCAGCTTAACTGAAAAGATAAATTGTGTATACAAAATCTTAGCGGATCCAATACCATATAATCTATGAAATATGTAAAAATGACAATTAGAGCTCAATATGTAATCATTAGAGTTGGTATCATTCTATAAAGAACTACATAAAGAGATTTTGTTTGATTCGTGTATATTGAATAGTTGACCCAGGCCTAATATATGATTGATTATATTTGGTCGGCCAAACAACGAACATTATAAGTTCAACATTATTCCTCTTAAAATAGCTAAATTAATAATAATTTGTAACAATTATTGATATTCAAATTAAAGAATCTAATCTAACTAAATGTTATAATTATATGCTACAAAACAAATAATCATTATTTTTTTTTCCATGAATCATCTATCACATTATACCCATTTTCCTTTAGGTTAGGTCAATCAGGCTACGGCATAGTTAATCAACGGTTTAGATCATGCTAAATGATAAACTTATTGGGTATCAACTAATCCTAAAAAAAAGATTAAACTGTACATTGAAATACTTTGTCTATGAGAAATACTTTGTTTATTAATAGCATTATGTTCTTTTTATAAAGCTCTTTTGCATTCTTTATAGAAACAATATATAAATTTGATAGTCTTTATAAATTTCTTTTGGTTACTTTCTAAGGCCTTGGTTAACATCTGGGGTGTTTTAGCGGTAACATGACATGTTAACTGACATTGTATATCACCTCTTCTTATGTTAAAGGTGTTAACGAGATATTAAGTGATTGTGTTAATTTGTTTTCCTTTTTTACACCCATACCATTAAAAGAATACGGTTAGGTGGAGTTAAAATGATTAAACTATTTCCTTAATTTGAGGTAAAGTAAAATACTGAAATGGGAAAAATAAAAGATACGACACTTAAGTAGTTTAAGTTAAAAGAGAGTTAAAATATATCTGGCCTAATAGTTATTCATCAAGGAATTTGCTAAACATAGTGCTTATACTTTAATCATTTACTAGTTATCATATCAGTAATATCAGTAATATATCTTATCCTTGATGCAAAATCCATTCAGAAAATATGCGTATTTTGATGAGAGAAACCATCAAATATTTATATTTTTAAAAGAAATATTGGATTTTAATAATCTCAACTATTCATCGTTGGTCGCCAACAGTCCCAATTTTAAAAATAACCATTGTCAGTCCCAACTATTAACATATTGGCCTCCAATGGACCCTGACTAATAACCCTAACGCTATTAGTCTCCGGTCGCCGGAAAAACGTTTTTTGCCGGAAAACTCATTTTTGACCGGAAAACTCAACTTTTTTCTTCACAAACCTCTTTGTAACCTTATTACGGGCCTTTAAGAACCTTTTTCTAGTAAAAACCCCAATTATTAAAGTCGCCGAAAAACTTTTTTTCTCGCCGGAAAACTTCTTTTTGGCCGGAAAACTCAACATTTTTGTCCAAAACCTCTTTGTAACCTTAGATCGGACCTTTAGAAACTTTTTCTGAACAAAAACGGTTTTCTGGCAACAGGAGACTAACGGCGTTAGGGTTCTGTTAGTCATGGTCCATTGGTGGCCAATATGTCAATAGTTAGGATTACCAGTGGTTATTTTTGAAGTTGTAACTGTCAGCGACCAACAGCGAATAGTTGAATTATTAAAATCTAATATTTGTTTTTTAAATGCGTTAGTCTGGCTAGCAGGTCACCAGCATTCAAAAGTGGCATACACCTGTGATATATAAAGTTCAAATTAAACGTTTATATATCTTTTGGTTCTCGTTCAAATTAAACATTTATATATCTTTTGGTTTTCTAAATGTTGAACCGTTGACTAGCAATATACATGGGACTGTTATTACAAAAATTCTAAAAATTATTAGAATAAATTACAAGTTTTGTCCTTTATGTTTACACCATTTTGCAGGCGGCATCCTTTAGCGCAAAAGTTAACAAGTTATGTACTTAATATTTTAAAATCTTGCATCGTATGTCCTTTGAGCCTAACCCTGTTAATTTTTCTTGTTAAATATGGTCATGTGCCTTACACATGAGGGTATTCTTGTCATTTCACCTTCCCAGTGACTATTGAGTACATAACTTATATCAAGGGACTAAATGTGTAAAAAATAAAAGAATAAAGTATAAAATCCTGCACTCTCTCTCTCTCCATTTCTTCTCTCGCTATCACACACTCTACACACTATCTCTCTCTAAAAATTATATGCCCTCTCTCTCTCAAAAAATTCCCTGCAATTAGATCGTTGCAGATCAATCGAACTTGGTTCTAAACAAAAGTGTGGTTGAACCGAACTTGTGTTGGACCGATGGTCAGATCTAAACAGAAGCGTCGTTAAAGGTTCTCTCTCTCTCTCTCTTTATCACACACTCGACGACTAAAAACTCCGCAACAACCTCCGGCATCACCATCATAACAGAAAGCATGTAAATAATAGCTGATATGACACGAAAACGACGAAGAAAAATGGTGGTCGGAATTCTGAGATTGCGGCTGAGTTCCGGAGATAACACATCAGCACAGATTGAGCAAATAGAGAGAAATTAAGAGTGGGGTTAACAGTGTAAAAGTTCAAAACGAGTTTATGATGCGACATTTATTCCAGTCGACGACACTAGACGGTTACACCAAGACTTGATTGTTAATCGGTTTCAAGACTTAAAATTTGAATCATGATGATTAATCGACGACAAAAACGTATCGTTTATGATTTGATTTAAGATTAATCACTTTAATTTGTAGTTACAACATGTAATTGGTTTTGATTTAGTCTTTATAGCTTTTTCGGACGAAACAATAGTTGACCGGAAATTTGGTCAACCCAATTACTTGACAGGGACGATGAATATAGAAAGAAAGGGGAATACTAGGCTTTAAAAAAAATAATTACAAGTTGCCCCCTAGACTTTCAAATGTTTTAATTTGTTTTTTTATTAAATTATTTTTAATAAATGGGTAAAAAGACTAAAATACCCTTGGGTAATCAGATTTAACAAGAAAAATTAACTGGGTTAGGCTCAAAGGACATACCGTGCAAGATTTTAAAACATTAAGTACAAAACTTGTCAACTTTTACGACAAAGGACACCGCCTGTAAACTGGTGTAAACATAAATGACAAAACTTGTAATTTACTCAAATTATAATTAGTGAGAATCGTTCGGGACGTGATGTAAATATACATAAAATTTACATAATTTGAACATACCACTATAATAGATTAGACGCATAATTGTAATGGGAGAAGGTTAATTGAGTAATCAAAATTTATTACAACAAAGAATCATTAGAAGTTAAACACATCATGGTAATGGCTTGGACTGCGGGTGTGAATTTCTAACACAATATAAAACTAAAACAAACTTTGCAGGTTTGGGTTTAATATAAACAAGTTCAAGTTAGTTTGTTGTCAAACCAACAAACAAATTTAGTTGATCCGTTTAGTATGTATGTATGTACAACACACTAACAAAGACACTGGTAAACACTTGAACATGTAATCGGTGAAGTGTCATATATGTTTGGCATGGAGCTTTTAAGAGCTTCTATCTTTAAGCTTTTAAGAAAAAACTCCTATTCAATAAAAAGCTTTGGGTATGTTTGGTATGAAGTTTTTAGGAGCTTCTAGCTTTAAGCTTTTAAGAAAAAGCTCATACTCAATAAAAAGCTTGTTTGGTTGAAGGAGCTTGAAACTTTTAGGTTAGGAGATTGAAGCTTTTGGTTGAACGCTCCTACTAGTAGCGTTTAGAAGGAGCTACAAGCTTTTAGGAAAAAAAATGACTATTTTAACCTCTAAAGATAATGAACTTTTTAATGCACAATTTTTTTAAATTTTTAGTTATGTCAATTTTTGTCATTTTATACATTTTATTAAAAGCTACAGCTACTCTGTCAAACACAAAATATATCTAAAAAGCTACAACTACTCTGCCAAACACAAAATATATCTAAAAAGCTACAACTACTAGCTACCAGCTACAGCTACCGGCTACAGCTACCAGCTTCTAGCCACCAGCTACCAGCTACCAGCCACCAGCTACTTTTGCCAAACACACCCTTTGTTTGGTTGAAGGAGCTTGAAGCTTTTAGGTTATGAGCTTGAAGCTTTTGGTTGAACGCTTCTACTAGTAGCGTTTAGAAGGAGCTACAAGCTTTTAGAGAAAAAATGACTATTTTAACCTCTAAAGATAATAAGTTTTTTAATGAACCAACTTTTTAATGTTCATTTTGATCATTTTATACATTTTATTAAAAGCTCTTGGTACTCTACCAAACACCTAAATATATCTAAAACGCTACATCTACCAACTTTTAGCCACCAGCTTCCAGTCACCAGCTACTTTTGCCAAGCATACCCATAGATTTGAAGGTTTAATAAAAGTTTGTAAAATAAAGTATACGTGAAATCATATATAATAAAAACGATTTTGAGAATTTAATTAAACGTGAAACTAGGTTGGAACCCGTGTAATACACGGGTTGAATAAATGTAATTTCATATATCAAATAATTAAAAATATATATCTTCAAAAACCTCCTTTATAACACGGGTTGAGTAAATGTAATTTTATATACCAAATAATATAACAATATGTCTTTAAAAATCTCGTTCATTACATGGGTTGAATAAATGTAATTTTATATATTAAATAATAAAAAATTATATCTTTAAGAACCCCGTGTATTGTACGGGTTGAGTAAATTTAATTTTATATATTAAATAACCAAAAAAGTTACATTTATAAGAACCTCATGTATTGTATAGGTTGGACACATGTAATTTTATATACCAATCAATAAAAAGTTATATTTTGTTATATCTTTATAAATCCTGTGTATTATACGGATTGAATAAATCTAATTTTATATATCACATAATAAAAAAAAGTTATATTTTAAAAAACCCGGTGTATCACACGAGTTGCATAAATGTAATTTTGTATAGTAAATAATAAAAACAATATATCTTTAAAAAACCTCGTTTATTACACGGGTTGAATGAATCTAATACAAAAAAAATATATATATATATTTTTATAACTAACGGATATACTCGATATATGATGGATATGGTGATTGCGGTGATGGTTCTTATAAATGTCACGTAAACATAATAAATACCGTATTTGAGTTGAGAATTAAACACGAAAATAAAAGTATAGAACCAATAAACATTGATTAATGTTTTTGTAAACATTTTTTAAATAGGTTCTACCCTTAACTACTTTAGTTTAATAAAATAAATAAATCATTTACATTATATTAATTTATATTTAGTGTACTTCTTTTGTTAATTTCAGGACAAATAATTTTGAAATCTAATAAATATTTCAAAATATTATATTATCTTTTATACGAATTGTTTAATTTATATTAAATTTAACTTTATAATTATCTTTTAATTAATATTAATCTATCTAATATAATAAAAAAACTAACTTTTGGACACGTGTCATTCATTGAAGGTATTCTCAAATCTATACTTATCTTATATTAACTAAATAAATAATAAATTAATATTAAATTTTATCATACTTTAATAAAATATTATCCTCAAATCTAAATTATTAATTTAATATATTTTTAAAACAAATACCTCTCTTTTCTACTTATCTTATATTAAATATATAAATAATAAATTAATATTAAATGTTATCCTAATTTATTAAAAGAGTTAATTACATAGTTAGTCCATATGGTTTGCACAATATAACATACTTAGGTACTAATAGTTTAAAATCACATTCTAAGGTATTAACTTTTCATTTTGTAACGTTTGGAGGTATTAACGTTATTTGTAGGTTTAAAATCACATTCTATTATTACCTAAGTATGTTATTTTGTGCAAATCACAAGGACTAACTATGTTAATACCCTAGAAGTTAATACCTTCAAGCGTTACAAAATGAAAAGTTAATACACTAGAAGGTGATTTTAAACTATTAGTACCTAAGTATGTTATTTTGTGCAAACCACATGGACTAACTATGTAATTAACTCTTATTAAAAATATATAACTTTTTTTATTATTTGGTATACAAAATTCTAGTTATTCAACTCGTGTAAAACGCTGGGTCTTTAAAAATAATTTTTTTTATTATTTACTATTCAAAGTTACATTTATATAACCCGTGTAATACACGGAGTTTTTAAAGATATAACTTTTTTATCATTTGCTATGTAAAATTAGATTTATTCAACACGTGTAATACACGGAGTTTTTAAGGATATAAATTTTTTTTATTATTTGGTAGATTTTTCAACCTGACTATACATGAGTTTTTTAAAGATACACATTTTTTGTATTTAATATACAAAATTACATTTATTTAATTTGTGTAATACACATGGTTTTTAAAGATATAACTCTTTTTAGATCTATTCAACATGTGTAATATACGGGGTTTTTAAGGATGTAATTTTTTTTATTATTTGGTAGATTTATTCAACCCGATTATATACGGGTTTTTTTGAAGATACGACGTTTTTAGTATTTAGTATACAAAATTACATTTATTTAATCTGTGTAATACACATGGTTTCTAAAGATATATTTTTTTTATTATTTGATATATAAAATTACATTTATTTAACCCGTACAAAATATGGGGTTCATAAAGATATATTTTTTTATTATTTAATATATAAAATTACATTTATTCAACCCGTGTAATACACGGGGTTCTAACCTAGTTATCTATAATTAAGTAGGAGAGTGACGAGAAAACTAAAAAATAGATGGCTCCAATGAATGACATGGGTTCCTCCGTTGTTTTCTTTTATTATATGGTACAGACATAGATTGATCGTTTATATAATTAGATTTTCTAAAGGAATTTATTAACTGTAATAACTATAAAATTGAAGTTGTAGCCTAACTAATTTATTGTATTTATAATCAACTAGAAGATTGACCCGCGCACGTTCCGCCGCGGCCAACGAAATTGACATGTTGTTGATCAGATTCATATTTATAACGTGTTAAAGATATTTTTGTCGGATAAGTCTGTATTACTATCTTATACAAATAAGGAATTCACCAAATAATCTCAATATAATTAATGGTATCATAATTACTATGTTACATGACATGTATCCATATAAATAATCTATCGTATTAAGCTCCCTGCGTTGTAGCGGGGGTGTAAAACCGTGACAAATAGCACCAATGCCACACTATAGCCAACGATCACCAACATTGAAGTTGCGGCGTCTTAACGTGGAAAAATTAGACCGACATATAAAAATAGAAAATAATAACTAACTCGATTAAGGATTCGCACGTTATGACGAAGTTATTAAATGGAAAAAAATAGACGACGTAAACATACCGAACCACACACGTACGTTGCCCCATGTTAGCTCGCAAAATTTAGAACGAAGCGTATAACAAAACGTAAAATCGTTGAACAACACACACACATTGTACCGTGTTAAGTCGCAAAATTTATATCTAAACGTAAAACCGAAAATTTTGCAAAATATGAAAAACATAGGAGGGGATCAAAGTTGAATGTAAAAAGCTTGTGAGGTTAAATTGGAAAAACTAAAAACTTTTGGGTTAAAACTACAAAATCAAGTAGTGTTGGGTTTAAAGTGAAACATCAATTTTTTTTTTGAAAAACCCCCCAAAATATGGGGTACAACACCACTAAGCATCATGTACAACACAATTATGCACAAAAAACTCATTAAGCATCATATACAAACCCACTATGCACAAACATCTTTCAAATTAATAGTATATAAATATAAATATTATTCCATTACTTTTTTTCTGCATTTAATCACATAATCGGTATATGTGTGTAAAACATAATTAAGATGGTCAAAGTCATAAAAAACAATTTTATCCCCTTAAACTCTAAAAAAATAACAAAGTAAAAATACAATTTGTCCTTCTCAAATGTATTATAATATTATTACTAGTGGAGAACCCGCACATTACAGCGGGGTTGACAAAATTTGACTGATTTAACAATCAAAACACTTAACTTCTGGTATATGTTGTAATGAGTCACATATGATTCCAACACTTTTAGTTTTTTAATAGAAATAATGCGCCAAATATGAATAATAATCATTTGAAAAAGTATAAACAATATAAAAGTTTAATTCACATATGTTAATAGTCTCATAACATAAAACGTATTAACTATATGGTAGTTAATAGTCTCATAACCTTAAATGTATTAACCATTTACAAATGCATATACAAATATTTTAACTATCAAGTTCACAAGTAGATAGTTTATGACCAAAATTCAACAAAGCATGTGAACACATAGCATGAAGACACCACTAATCTTGTTGATAGCCTTGTTGTGAGAATCACCACTAAAAATGATTTAATATGAACAGTACTTAAATTCCTCTAATTGGAAGTACCTGCATGGTAGCAACACATGTCCCTTTGCATATGTCCACCATCGCCACTAAAACAGTACTTAATATTCCTCAAATTTGAAGTACCTGCAAGGTAACAACACCCTCATACATGTCCCTTAGCAAATGTACACCAGCTCATTTTTAGCAAACTGAGAAAAGATTAAAGTTTTAAGTGAAACCCGGTGATCGGTGTCCTGTGTCTGGCTGTGGTGGAGGTTCGTGGAGGTGATGTTGGTGATTCTAAGGTGGAAGGGTAGATGAGGAGAGTGGTGGTAGGTGATGAGTGATGGTGTGTCTTTGGAAGTGGAGATTGGAAACTTAAACATATATTGATCTTACGCGTCCATAAACATTCCAGCATCTGCCAAACGTTTGACTCTAGTGCTTCCCGGGAATAAAGAAATAAACTCATCACAATGTAAAATAGATGCCAGACTGCTAGTCGAAAGAAGTGCCTGCAATCGAAATTTTTTATTTTTATACCAAATTTTTACAAAAAATATTAAAAAAATGATTAACTCATGGAAGAACACTTGATGAGACTTCCATTGCTGCCAAGAATATTTGGTGGCTTCTTAATTGAAGGTTATTAGCCTGTTATTAATATGTAAATAAATAAAAACATACAACTTAAAAAAATGTTTACGCGAGAAGTAAAATAATGCTACCTACCTTATTTTCTGCATCCCTGACTAATGATGCACTATCAAATTAACGAACCTTTACTCCATTCCAGTTGAAAAAAATCTGAAAAAATAGATTTAAACTTGACTCGGGAAAATAATGACATTAAATTCTAATTAGTAATTACATGTGGCAAGATGGGCGGGTTGGGTTAAAGGCCAAATGGAGTTAGGTTGAAACGGGTCGGGTCAAAGAAAGACAACTTTAGTCCCCAATTAAGAACACATGACCAATAAAATGACATAAATATATAACTTTTATTTTATATTTTTATCAAAACTAAAACTTGAAAACTTACATTCTTCATAAACAATAAAAGACCAAATGTTGCCACCAGGTATTAACCTCTCCGTCACTCCATTCTGCATATACAATAAAAGAAAATCATAATTTCATAAAAAAAAAAGCAAAAATGTCCATGCTACAACAATGGCAACCGTGGACTTCCCATCTGATATGGTTTTACGGTCTAGAAGTTCCATGCTCGGTCCTGTTTCAACCTGACACACAATCCTACTCATGTAAACATCATATATGAGACAATCTTTTCAACTTTGAATTGAAAAAAAAAAGAGTGGGAATACAAAATACAAAACCCCTGGTGTTCTTAAAATCTAAAAGTCCCAAAAAAGAAAATTTTGTTTCAATAGGGGTTTTATGTCGAACTCAACAAGTGTATGTAAGAACATAATACGCACAATTTAGACAAATAAATGTTGATAAACCAAAAAACAATCAAAGTTCTAACCTGTAAGGTTCCATTTCTTAAACCCCTTTAGAATCAGTTTTGCACTCAAAATACACATTGTTATACAACTAATTCAATAATCCAAGTAACTTCACACAAATAAATACACGAGATTATTTAAATCGTTCAAATTTACAACAATTCAATCAAGGAACCCATAGAATCTTACCACAAACCGCATGAGAAGTCAACTGCGACCCAACAACTTTTAGGGCTTCTAAGTGTTAACACCCTCATCTCTTCCAAAACTTACTTCAAGATAAACACCAGCATCGTATAGAATACTTTACGTTACCAATTTCGCTCGTCAAACCCAGAAATATTCACTCTTTAAATAAAAAAAACGCTAGTATTTCATACCTGTTTGCTGGGTATGCATAAATCGATATTTATAATCACATCCAAATGAAAAATTGCTAGAAATCTTTCCTGCTTCCCTCTTCAATATCCCTATAACAAACATAAACTATTCATGTTTAATTCATATCAAACATCATGTATATTGAAAGCAAATGAACCGTGTACACTGATCTAGCAATGGCCTTTGAATCACTGGTAAATAACTACGCAAAACAGAGGGAAAAAAACTACGCAAAACATAGGGAAAAAAGTGGAACCTGATGGTACACCATTACTCATTCCGTATGTGCTTCAATTTACTATGGTTTGGTCCGAGGGTCGTCACCACTCTCGTCTATAGGGTTAAGCTTCACTGACCGATTCAATAACTTTTAAGCTTCACTTGCCGATTCAGTGTGGGGTAGGAGGCGGTGGTCATTGGAGAGGAAACGGTAATGGTTGATTGTGGTGAGTTTCGGATGTGTGGAGAAAGTGAAAGAGCCGATTAAAGATGGTGAACCATTTGCCTTTTGAAGAGTTACATTGATGGCTGCCTTTGAAGAGTCACATTGATGGCTAGGCAGATCCCGAATTTAGTGTAGGTATTCAATAAGTATAGTATAGATAAAAGGAAAGAGGGGTAGGAATGGAAGAAAATAGTAAAAAATTATGCATTTTAACTTGACTCTTTGTATGCCATCTTAAAATTTGTATGAAAATTACAATTCTATCCATGGGAAATGCTTTATATAGTTGTAAAGATATGTATGTATAGGGGAGCGATCATGAGGGAACTCTTTATCATAAGAAAACTCTATCTAACCATTACTAAATCATAATCCCTAAACCCTAAAAATATGTGTGTTGACGAGGCGCCTTTTTATTCGGCTTGGGCTATAGCCGTTGGGTGTCAACGGTAAGTTTTAAAAAATTAAAAAAAAAAACTTATTAAAAATAAAGAACTTCCCTTATATATACAACCCTCTTCTTTCATTTTTTTACAAACACTCACAATTCATCCAGAATTCTTTCTAACTTTCTACCTATTTCCACTTCAAAAAATCTGAAAAATGGTAATGCCGTGGAGCAAAGAAGAAGATATCGCATTGTGCGAGTCGTGGGTCGAAGCGCTTAGCCACTACAAGCCGCGTAATTGCTCGAGTGGTCCGTTTTTGGGGACAATTAAGCTAATTAATTAGTTTTGGGCAGAAGTGAAACATCAAAAACGTATTCAAATTAAGCTAATTAGTTTTGTAAAAATATATATTTTTTAATTTTATTTAAGTAGTTACAAAACCATTTAAGTTAATTCAGTAAGAGTTTTCGATTAGAGTTTACAGAAGATTGAATTTACGGAAGAATCAGTTCAACGGGAAAAGGTGAGTTCTCGAGAAAAAAAAAGGGTTAGTTCTTGATATTTAGTGTTCTCGATAATTTGGTTCTCGATTTAACTGAGTTCTTTAGTTTTGAGTTCTCTATAGACTATAATGTTGAGTTCTCCGGCTATAAGTTCTCTATATTTTCGAGTTCTCAAGGTTTATGAGTTCTCTAGTTTTATGAATACTCTAGTTTTATGAGTTCTCTAGAAAAAAAACGATATCGAAAACCTTGAGGTCTCTAGTTTTATGAGTTCGAAAATATGTGATCTCGAGAAAAGAACTTGTATTCGTAAATATATTATCTGCAAACTTGAAAACTTTGTAATAAGGATAAGATTTGGTTCAAATCCTTTAGAGATTAAGTCATATTTGTTTCCTATTTTAATGGGATTCCAATTTTTAGAGATTTGCCAAAATCTTTTAGTTTATCCAAGATCTGAAAAATTATATCCCTAAATAATATTAACAGGTTTTAATCTAGATTTGAACCAAAACATATTATAATTTTTGATAATTGTGATGAACACGAAGAACACCATCAAAAATTTTAACAAAAATTATGGAATCAAATATGTTAAACTCAAAATTAAAACAAATTTCGGGATTTTTTTAAGATCTCGGTTCTTATGAGATTATAACCTGATTTACAATTAACATAAAAGCATTTTATTTTCAGATTCTGAACAGAAAAGCGTGATTCTTCATAAAAAAATGTTTATCTTCAGTTTTTAACAATAAACGGTTTTGTTTTCTAGTTTTGTTTCCAAATCTAATGGAAACAAAACAGAACAGGTTGAGCAACATCTGCTCTAATAACACACGTTGATCAGTTTTGTAAGTACATAATGGAAAACATGTAAATATTGTACCTGTTACAACATTAGGCCAGCAAATAATCCAGAAACTGACATCAAGGTAGACATAATAGTGAGCTTGATCTGGTTCTCGTTTAGGGTGTATACGAGTGATGAGATTTAGGAGTTCAAAAGATGAAGAACTCGTGAATAAGGAAGAGAGATGAGGATGATTATTTGATGTTATGATAAATGTGTAACCTTTAACCCCTCTCTAATCATCTCCTTAAATACACCCAAGATGAAGCATTTATTAGTTATTAAGGTTAATACGGTTCATCAAGAATTACCAACTACTATTATTAAGGCACTAGGTTATAACCCCGTGTGTTACATGGGTTGAAAAAAAATGTAATTTTACATATTAAATAAAAAACAATATATCTTTAAAAATCTCATTTAGTACACGGGTTAAATAAATGTAATTTATATACCAAATAATAAAAATTTAAATCTTTAAAAACTCTGTGTATTACACGAGTTGAATAAACGTAATTTAGATTAATAGTATATTAAATAAATATAATTTTGGATTAATAGTATATTAAGTAAATAAAATTTTGGATAAAGTCTTATATATATAAAAATTTTAAGTAATCAATATATTTGATAAATAATAAAAATAAAAATACTAATAATAGTAAAACATCTAATTTATATACTAAATAATAAAACAATATATCTTTAAAAACTCATTTATTAAACGGGTTGAATAAATATAATTTTATATATTAAATAATAAAAAAATATTAACATTAGGGTGGTGGTCAATTGGTAAAGGCAAAGTCTTTAAACACCTTGGGAGGGGGGAGTCTTGGGTTCAAGTATCACAAACAACAGGGGAATAAAATAATTTGTCGTTCAAAAAAAATATTAATAATAATAAATATTATATCTTTAAGAACCTCGTCTATTGTATGGGTTGAATAAATATAATTTATATACCAAATCATAAAAGAGTTAAAAAAACTTTGTGTACTATAAGAGTTGAATAAATGTAATTTTAGATTGATGGTATATTAAATAAATGTAATTTTGGATTGACGGTGTATTAAATAAATATAATTTTGGAAAAAGTCTTATATATAATAAATGTAATTTTGGATTGATAGTAAATTAAATAAATATAATTTTGGATTATTTATATAAAAAATTAAGTAATCGATATATTTGATAAATAATAAAACAATAATAATAGTAAAAAAAAATCTCATACATGTATATTATCAATAAGTAATCGTTAAAGATGTTATCCAAGATTTTTTTTTGTATTCAATTAACATTTTTTGTTTAATATTATCTATAATTATTAGAAGATAAATATAAGAGAATTGTATTCAATTAACATTTTTTGTTTAATATTATCTATAATTATTAGAAGATAAATATAAGAGAAAGATGGAAAACTTTAAAAATAGGTGGCTTCAATGAATGACATGTGTCAAATATTGGTTTCTTTTATTATATAGTATAGATAGATAATTATTATTTTGATCCATTATTATATAAATGATTATAAATCGCTACATGATTAAATACATATATAAATATATTTAATCTAACATGAAGCTAATGGAAGGCAGTGGTTTAAATGGTGATTTTTTCGATGGATGGTTTTGCCAATTAAGAATGAACAAATATCAGTATTGTCCTGAAAGTGTAGGCTTAATGGGTGCTCGTATGCGTTGCGACCCTTAGTTTCTTATAATCTTACAAGATGACGAAAACGTTGTAATTATTGGAAAAAGTCCTTGTAATTATTTTTGTTTTATTGATTCCTAAACAAATACAAATTGCTCACTAGTCTTTTAAATTAAATGGGATAATTACAAAAGTTTAAGACTTTTTTTTAATCTTTTTAAGTTTTTTATATTGTAAAATGTCACAATCAATCAGATGCTGCCATGAACATCTTTCAACGTATGAGTTATAAATAACATATAACTAGAAAATGATGTGTTGGTCGTGTATAAATCCAAACGAAACCATAAAGCATGTATGGTTTTATTTTCATTTTAATTTAAGCCGACATTGTAATAATAATAATTCACAAAAAAAAAAAAAAAAAACAAAAACAAAGAGGAAAGTACAAAAATTTCTAGCTATATACATTACAAACCAACTTAAGATTTAACATTCGGAAACACATACATATCGTACTGATACCCGATATCGATACTGATGGCTAGGGAGCGAGTACCGGTGATAGATATGCAAAAGGTGGAGGGTTTGGGAAAGGAGATAAGGAAAGCATGTGAGGAATGGGGTTGTTTTAGGATACTCAACCACGGTATCCCGGTGGAGCTCATGGTGGAAATGAAGGCGGTTTGCGCCTCAATCTTCGATCTCCCAGAGGAAATCAAGAGACGGACCGCTGATCCTAGACCGGGCAAGGGCTACGATGGTCGTTACGCAATTAGTCCGTTTTACGAGGGTTTCAGTATTGATGATATTTCGTCCACCAATGACTTTTGCAACCGCCTTGATGCCTCCACTCACCAAAGGTAGCGCATAGTACTAACTACTAAACAAATGAGTATCACGGATGGCAAAGTTTGTCGGTAATGGTTGTTACCGACAAACGTCTGCTGATAAAAAATATGTATGATAGCTGAACTTCAGTTTGTTGTTGTAGGGAGATTATACAAAGGTATATAAAAGCTATTCATGATCTTGCCGGAAATCTTGGCCGGAAGTTAATGGAAGGCAGTGGTTTGGATGGTGATTTGTTCGACGGATGGTGGTGCCAATTAAGAATAAACAAATATCATTATTGTCTTGAAAGTGTAGGGTTAGTGGGTGCTCGTTTGCACAGCGACCCTTCGTTTCTTACGATCTTACAAGATGATGAAAACGTTAATGGTCTCCAGATAGTTGACAAAATATCCGGCGAGTTTGCACCGGTTAACTATGTTCCCGGCACTCTAGTTGTCATAGTTGGAGATATTGGCAAGGTGAGTGACATAATTACTTTTGTTTTATTGATTGATTCCTAAGCAAATACAAAAGTTTAAGATTACAAAATGCTCATTAGCCGTATAAAATACATATAAGTTTTTTTCTCTTATGTTATATTTCTTTTATTTTTTATTATGTTGTGAAACAGATTTGGAGTAATGGGAGATATTACAATGTGAACCACAGAGCATTGTGTTTTGAACCCAAAACACGATATTCGATTGGTTTCTTCGTGAACGGGCCAACTGACAAGAAGATCGAAGCTCCATCAAAACTTGTGGACTCAGAACACCCTCGTTTATATGTTCCTGTCGATGTCGAAGAATACATACATCTCCGATTTTCTACGGAAATGCGCACTGGTGGTGCCGTTGACTTATTTAGAACCACTACAACATGAAATATGTCACTAAAACAGTGCTATAAAATCTGCAAGTTTGTTCTCAAATCACTCACTTGTGCCATCATGTTATGTTATCATCTGGAAGATTTTTATGTTTACTTTAATTGTTATATTCAAACTTTGTAAAAGTTTATAAAAAAAAATCCATTGGTGCTATCAGACCAAAATGTTTTGTTTTTGTTATAAATTTTCATTGAATATTTGAAGATCACGAGTCGAAAGGAACCCTATGTAAATGGTATGTCGTAAAGAAAAACGGACATGAACAGTTAGATAGTGAGACTCGATAGCAGAGACAAAGCCTCTAAAGCACATTTATAGGGAGGTCTGTGGTTCAATCATGGGAAAGTGTAATATATGAGATGTAGTTTACAAGTAGGAGTAGTAGTATAGATTGTCATTCAATCAAAATGAGATTAAAAAATGGTGCATTGCAAGTTTCCGACCGGTTGACTTTATTAGACATTCGGCCTATATCCCTTATCGGCTCAATTGGGAAGGTAATATGTAAGATTCTAGCTAGTAGACTTAAAAACGTTTTTAGGAATATTATATTGTTGGTGGAATTGGCGTTTGTTCAAGGGAGAAACATCCTCGACGGTCCGTATATTTCTATATGATTTTCAAAGTGGATTACGAAAAGGCTTATGATTTGTCTCTGTTAGAATTTTTGGTGAATATTTTGCATTATATGGGGTTTCCGAAGAGGTGGAAGAATAGGATTATCAGGATGTTATTCACAAGGAAGGCGTCGGTTCTCATTAATGGTGTGCCTACGAAGGAGATTTCTCTTAAAAGGGACTTCGTCAAGGGGGTCCGCTTTCCCCCTTCCTATACACTATCGCCATGGAGGCCCTACACATCATGATATTGAAGGCGGTTGAGTTAGGGTCTTTTCATGGTATCAATCTCCCGGCCTGACCATTTCCCACCTCTTATACCAGCATGACACATTATTTCTCCAGGAGTGATCGGAAGCCAATGTAAAGAATCTGAATCGTATCTTGAGATGCTTTCAAATGGCGACCGGGTTAAGAGGTAATTTGAAGAATAGTCATTTGTTTGGGTGGGGGTTGGGAATAACGAGGTGGGTTCTATGACCGGCCATCTTCATTGGCTTAGAGGGGAATTCCCTTTTACTCATCTTGGTGGGGGCGAACATGAATGGGATGGGGAATTGGAAAGTAGCCTTTAATAAATTCAACATGAAGCTCTGCTCTTGGAAAGCTAGAACACACTCCTTTGTAAGGAGAGTCGCCGTCTGTAACAACCCGAATATTTTTATCGAATCATAAAGCAACACGTGTCCGAACTCTCCATATATTGAAAGGAGAGGGACCAAATCTACAAAACTGGGGATTGAATCAAGTTGAGGACCTAAAGTGCACAAAAGTGCAAATTTTCATTTCTGGAGGTTCCTTACGGTCCACAAGGGGTTTAAAATGTTTGCGCACCAGGGATCCTTACGGACCACAAGGCATAAACCCTTACGGTCCATAAGTGTCACACCCCAACCGATGGTAGAAACATCGGGGTACAGCACTGAGCGAAACAGATTGTCCAAGAGAAATCCATAACAACTAATATTACCGAATATTTAACATTACGTCCCATACCATAACATATCCAGCAAAATAATTATTACAGACATTGTATCTCAAAGACAAATAAAGTGTTTCGACAACTCAGATTTTATTTAGTTTGTTTCTAGACTCCCTAGCTCGATTCCATAGCAGCTAGCAAGCAAAAGCATCCTAAACACCTGTCACATACGTTAAAATAACAGTCAATACACATAGTGTAAATGTGAGCATACAAGTTTAAAAGTATAATAATAGCGAAAGCGGTTTACGCATAACCAGCATGTAACATGTATAATGTGAAGCGGGTAAGTTATCGACAATGAAGTATGCACAGACGTGACTGCGAGTTGTAGAATGCGCAACACATATCACCACTGTGATACGTGAAGAAAAGCCCTTAACAACCCCTGTCCGCGACAGGTGCTGAGTCAAAACTATAGTACTATCGTTGCTAAGAGGTCAGGAAACAATCACTGTGTAAACATAACCTACTAGCATTCATCGAATAACACGTATAACATGCAGAGCGGTTAGCGTATAAAGTGTTTGCGTTGTGTGATCGATGTGATTTAGCATAGGTAAAGTATGTAAAACCCAAAAGTGCTTAAAGCAAAAAGGGATCGAGTATACTTACAGATCGTGTTTAACGAGTAAACACAGTCTTGGATTGAAGGGAGCGCTGAGAGATTAGCTTGAACACATTACAACTGAATAAGCGTTAAGTGATGCGTTAAACAGCGTGTCGGAGTGAAGTGGAGACGGATAGTGATCCGATCGGATGACCGTCCGGACGGATGGTCATCCGGACGGATGACCATTCTGTCGGAGGGTTGTCCGTTTGGGATGGATGTGCTTGCGTATGATGGAACTTTGAAGTTTTCGTTGTAGCATTTTAAAAATCAAGAAGTGTTCCTACAATTCAGGTCATCCGGTCGGATGGCCGTCCGGTCGGATGGCCCTTCGCTTGGGAACTGATACTTCTTTAAGTTTTGAAATTGTTTAAGTGTTTGAAACCTCAAGTCAACTAAACGAATAGTCGTTCGATCGGATGGTGATCCGATCGGACGGCTGTCCGATCGACAACCTGATCGTTTGAAAACTTGTGAAATTCGTTAAGTCTAGTAAGTTTTACGACTGAACCGAGACGGTATGACAACGTGTCAAACAACGGAAACCACGACAAGCACAGTCATCCGAGCGGATGGGAATCACCCCGTTCGTTCGGTAACTATTCTTGACGGGATTTCATGTTCAACCCGTGAATCGGTTGTCTCTTTGATAGAAATCCATTCTCAGTCCGATACTTCACTAGAAAATGAGCAGAAGGCCCGAACGATCTCAGATTCTATCGGTTTGAGTAAAAGTGAAGAAAGTTTGAAGAAAAGTTTGAATCGCTTGAAATATGTTTAGATTTAAGTGAAATCAGTGTTAAAACATTTTAAAAATCCTTTAGATTTGAGTTGTTCTTAGTGGAACGAGGTCACACTTTGGTGTTCATGAACACCTATGATGACGTCATCCTTGAACAACCCGAATCAGATGGATTTCATGGTGAAATGATGAGATTTGTTGGTGGAAAAGATGAAGAAGTGTATATAGATCAAAGAAGTACAAGATTTGGTGTGAAAACTTACAAGAATCGCGAGGAATTGAGAGAAAATGGCATGAGAACGAGCTGGGTCGGAGGAGAGCTGTCACATCACGTGAATAGTGATGTGACAGGTGGTATTTATAGGCAAGAGGAGAGAAGGGCGGTGCAGGTGAAGGTCGGAGGGCCTTCTGATCGTATGGCCATCTGACCGGATGGCTGGAGTGGGTTCGTTTTCCGGTTTTCGTTTCGTGCGTTGAGCGTTGTGACGCGTTGCGAGTAAGCGATGCGATAATATTACACATTAATTACACAAATAACATAATCAACCTAATAACCATAAAAGTAACTTGTATTTCGGGTTGCAATGCGATAGATTTGCGATTGCGTTTTTGAATAATCACCTCAACACAAACATAACATGCACAAGTAACACATAATAGCACACACACGTAAAACAATATCCATAACCTGTAATTCGAGTTGCGATGCGATAGCGAGGTGATAGCGTTAAGTAGATTAGCGTTTAATTGCGTTTATTGCATTGTTACTCGATATAATACAACTAACAAGCGTAACTGGAAGTATCTATTTATCGAGGTTGAGAGTACAAGCAATAATTAAGCAAGGAATAACAGATCGGATTAGCAATATTTTCTTCCTTTGACTTTGACTTTAAAAAGTCGGGTTGTTACAACCTCCCCTACTTTAGGGAATTTTGTCCCGAAATTAAGGATCAAGCGTATCGAATAACTGTGGGTACTTAGCCTTCATATCACTTTCAAGTTCCCAAGTGAACTCGGCGCCGCGTTTGCCTTCCTAGCGAACTTTCACTATGGGAATGCGTGAGCGTCGGAGCTTCTTGGTTTCTCGGTCTATGACCTCGACTGGATTTTCTATGAAGTGTAATGTTTCGTCCACTTGTAGATCCTCAAGAGGTACTTGTAAATTCTACTCGGCTAGGCACTTTCTGAGGTTCGAGACGTGGAAAGTCGGATGGACGTTGCTGAGTTCCTCCGGTAGTTCGAGTCTGTAGGCCACTTTGCCAATACCGTCCAGAATTTTAAAGGGTCCAACATATCGAGGTGCTAGCTTTCCTTTCTTGCCGAATCGGATCACTCCCTTCCAAGGTGAAACCTTTAGGAGTACGTGTCACACCCTGACTTTTGCGGAAGCGTGATTATGGTGTGACTTTCTTAATACCATTGCATTCAATCATAACAACAACTATATGATTAAAACCATAGATTTTTCATCCATTAAATAAGTTTAAAACATAACACATTGTTTTAAAAATGTAGACTTCAAATTCAAGTTACAAACCATATGAATTGTTTAAAGAGTTCACTAAGGACTCATCAAAAGATAATAAATAAAACCAAGGTTTGGAAGACGTGTCTCGTCCAGGAATAAGACACACCGACTAAACCCAAAGACCAAGGATGACATCTTTGTTCCTAACGCAGCATGAAACTTCCAACGCCCGCCAGATCCACTTACTAATTCCCTGAAATACATGTATTTTGAAAACATCAACAAAAGTTGGGCGAGTTCATGTGTTTGTTTGTGTGTATGAATAATCCTTTGAAATCATTGTAAGTATGTATGTAAGTTTATAAATCCCGGTATGAAAGCAACAAGGAAAACAGATCTCCAATGGTTTGCAAGACCATTGATATGTGTGACGTGATGCAGGTAGCTCAAACCTAGCAAATTTTGCACCGGGCTTCCGGCTGTAAGACATAGTCTACCCATGGGCCAAACCTGGTCCAACATGGGCGGGGCTCGCTACACCCAAATAGATCTATCACTCATGTCCCTCGGTCCTACAACGAGGATTGATGGCCTTAAGCGTTATGCCCACCACTCACATGATCTAAGTGTACCCTTCCTTAGCTAACCATACCAAATAATAATGTTTGTATATACAGTTGTAACATGTACTTCACCCCCGAAGTTATAAAACCGAAAACAGTTAAAGAAAAGGGGGAACACGAAACTCACAGTCTTGCGTCTTCAACAATCATAACTCGAACTTCTCCGGTGAACACGACTACCTACAACGTACTAATGTCTATTAGACGAACGGGCCGTGCCTTGATTTAGTGTTAACGTTACTGAGTTACGTTTCTTTTATGCCTTTGTTATTATTCCAAGTTATATAATTATTGTCAAAATAATTAATATTTTAACTTAAATTAAATTTATTAAATTTTGGAATAATTGTTCAATAATATATATTAACTTAATACTTCCCAAGTATTAATACTTGTATTTCATTCCCAAGGATAGGGGTATCTTATACATGTGTATTCGTATCCTTGTATATTTTGCCATGTTTTGGTGTCGTATTCCGGTGAGTATTTGTACGTACGAGAATACGTATTCTTAATGTATTTATTAAGTATCCTCATACTTAATTAGTAATTAAACTTTCCGGAATATTATTTCTAATAAAAGTCCACCAACATATATCTTTCCAAAATATATATTTAAGAAGTATCACTTAGAAAAATTATTTAGAATTTTTCTCTTGGCAAAATATTTGTAGTTTCAAAATAATATATTTTCAAGTCTAACTTAGAAAATATATATAAACTTATCTTTATCCAAAAATAATGTATTTCAAGTTTACTCAAGAAAATATATATTTTTCCAAAAATAATATATCTTCTAATAATTCCAAGGAAAATATATATATTTATATTTGTCAAAAATCATATATTTCCTTCTTGTCAAAATATGATATACTCTTGTGATAATAAAAATCATACTTTCGTTTCCTTGTGTCCAAAATATCATTTACCAAAATATACTTGTGAATTAAGTTCTGGAATGTTTTGTAACTCACATTTCTTGTTCGGTTTCGCCAATATTTTGTGTGTAACTTATATACTTATTCCTTGGGATTTTGGTAATTTTTTTTTGGATGGTAATCCTTGGTATTTTGATGTGTTATATTATTTCAAGTTCTAAAATAATATAACTATTACACAAAGTATACAAATAATCACACATGTGTGTCTACATTGTATATATATATTCTAAATATATATTTAACCACTTTTATTTATAAAAACCAACCTACAATACTTATATTTTTGTAACAAAAATTATGGCAAAGTTTATATGGAAATCTCATGGTTACAACACACTTGTAAATACTTGTTTAAAATATTTTTCTAAGTCTTAATATTTTTAGAAAATTTTGCCATAGTTTCCCCTAAAAATGGAGGTTTCCATGCTTTCAAGCATATCATTTTCTTTTGTAAAAATCATCACAATTAATTCACAATCAACTCTAAACAACTTACACTTACCAATCTTGCCAAAATCATGCTTATTCTACTACTTCATGAACTTGAAAGTTTATGAAAATTTGTAGTAACTTGGTAGTGTGTTTAGTGAGTTTAGTTACCCTTTAAAGTGTGGTTGTTTATATAAAAACATCATTCTTGAATGACTTAGATGTTTACAACTTGTAATCATATTTTACAAAAATGTTTCCTTATGAAATCTTCTTGTTACACAAGTGTTTCTACACTTGTTTAACCACCAAAATTAATGTTTGTTTATGTAAGTACCAAGTTTATATGAAACTTATGTTTTTAACTTGGTTTCTTTGAAATCCTTCATAAATATTTAGATCCATATGATCAACAACTCACTTTAATCATGGTTTTTCAAGAAAACATTATTTCTTTCAAATTCATGCTTTAAGTGTGGATGATCCATCATCCTACAACAATTCATACTTTCACATCTTGCTAAACTATGTTTTTAATCATGATTTAGCAAGACCTTATGATGATTAACATTACTTCTACAAACAATCAAAGATCAACAAGCATAACAATTTATATTCATGAAGATATCTTTACTAAACAAGCTTATATTCATGTTTACTTCATATGATTCTTTAGTGTTCTTGATATTTTTTTTATCATGATTCATCATTAACCACTCAAAATAGATGTAAACTAGCAAGATTAAGATTCTTACCACTAGCACAAGGCTAGGGATGATCAAGAGTAGAAATCAAGAGGATAAAATAAAATAGAGAAGGTCCTTCAAGATCCAAAGACACCAAGCTTCCTTGTATGGACTCTAACACCCTTGTATGATCTTGGAATGGATGAAGATGAAGAGGTGAAGGTGGTGGTGGTGTGGCTTGTGTTCGGCCGGGAATGGGAGCAAGAGAGGGAGAAAGATGAGTGTATGTTAGTGTGTGAGAATTATGATCATGAACC
Organism: Helianthus tuberosus; assembly: GCA_030545235.1. Lineage (NCBI taxonomy): Eukaryota > Viridiplantae > Streptophyta > Magnoliopsida > Asterales > Asteraceae > Helianthus > Helianthus tuberosus. Next base: position 18,781,906 of record CM060388.1, on the reverse strand, counting down.
TCCCATGTTCTTCTTATAACCATCTTACCTTATTAACTCATGTGTAATATGTTCTAAAAGGTAAGCACAAGATCTAGTATAATATAGAAATAAAATCTTGAAGGCATGGGGCCAAGTATGGCCGTACATAGGTGGGGGGGGGGGGTCTAGCTTAGGTTTAAACCTTTTAGTTACTTAATAGTTCAAACTTAAGTATCGGTTACGTGTTTCAGTTATTAGATATTTTTAGGAGGTGTTATGATGTTCAGGGATCATAACTATCTTGGAAATATTAAAACAGTGCTTCTAATGTAAATTTGGTGTTTCGGGTAGTGTCTGGTTGTTCGGTTGGATACTGGTTCGTTAAAGTGCTAAACTTTGCAGTTTAGTGTTCCTTATGTACCCTTTTGTGATACTATTAACTCCCGACGCTTAGGAAAGCATTCAGGACCATTTTATCATGTTTTTGCATAATTAATGTGTTAAAATGCTGAATTATGCTGAATTTTGCTGAATTCAGCACTTTGGGTGAGTTTTAGGCACTTTCCGGCACTTAAACTATTACCTAAAAAGCAGTTTTGTGGTCCTTACTTCCCTACACTCTTTACTAGTGTAGTACTTAGTTCCTGGCTCATTCTGTGTCTCAACACACTGCCTGACATTGTACTGAACTTCGTCAGCATATACCTGATTTATCAGTTTACTGTGCTAACTGTGCTTTGTGCATTATTCAAAGCAATATAGCTTTCATGCAATATTGATATGACATTAAGTAATGTATGATGCACATGTATGTGTATGGCAGTAATCAGAAAGCAGTTAATTTGTAATTCTAGCACAGTCATTAAGCACTAATCAAGATTAATTAATTGTACGGATACCTGGATTTTTGACAGTTGTCACATTCTCCCCCTGTTAAGAAAATTTCGTCCCGAAATTTTAAGCTCTACTACTAGCAGCATGGGTGTTAGGGAATAAATGCGGGTATTTTGCTTTCATGCGATCCTCATGCTCCCAAGTAAACTCTGGGTCGTGATGTGCGTTCCATCTGACCTTAACAAGTTTAACACTACTCATTCGAGTTTTGTTAACTTTCCAATCCGTAACCTCAACGGGTTCTTCGGTAAAATGGAGTGTGTCGTCAATGTGAACTTCATCGGCAGGAATAACCACCGTTTCCTGTGTTGGACTCTTCTTCAGGTTGGATACATGAAATGTATCATGAACACCATTTAGTTCCGTAGGTAAGTCCAACTTATAAGCCATAGTTCCAATCCTTTCCAGGATTCTGAACGGTCCAATGAATCGTGGGTTTAACTTTCCACGCTTCCCAAAGCGTGCCACACCTTTCCAAGGTGAGACTTTCAACAGAACCATATCTCCCACTTCGAATTCCAAAGGTTTCCTTCTTTGGTCCGCATAGCTCTTTTATCGATCACGAGCCGCCTTAATGCGCTCTCGGATCTGTATGATCTTATCTGTCGTTTCTTGAACCAACTCGGGACCAACTAGCTGTCTATCGCCCGCATCTGCCCAGCATAACGGCGATCTACACTTGCGTCCGTAAAGAGCTTCAAACGGTGCAGCTTGAATGTTTGTATGGTAGCTGTTATTGTAGGAGAACTCGACCAAAGGTAGGTGAGTGTCCCAACTGCCACCCAAGTCCATTACACAAGCTCGTAACATATCTTCAAGCGTCTAAATCGTTCTCTCACTTTGACCGTCTGTGGGTGAAATGACGTGCTCAAATTCAGCTGTGAACCAAACGCTTCCTGGAAAGATTGCCAAATCCTTGACACAAATCTTCCATCTCTATCAGATATAATCGAGATAGGCACTCCATGTCGTGCTACTATCTCCCTTAGGTACAGCTCAGCTAGCTTACCAGTGTTATCCTTTTCCTTGATCGGCAGAAAGTGTGCGGATTTTGTCAGACGGTCTATGATTACCCAAATCGTGTCATGACCTCTGGGTGTCTTTGGCAACTTAGTTATAAAATCCATTGAGATCTGCTCCCATTTCCACATGGGTATCTCAGGTTGCTGCAAAAGACCTGAAGGCTTCTGATACTCGGCTTTTACCTTGGCACAGGTCAAGTACTTTCCAACATAAGTTGCAACATCACCTTTCAATCTCGGCCACCAGTAGAAATCCTTCAAATCTTGGTACATCTTGTCCGATCCGGGATGGATCGAGTACCTCAATTTATGGGCTTCATCAAAAATCACGTCTCTAAGACCACCAAAGATGGGAACCCAAATTCGTTTCATAAAACACAATGTTCCTTCCTCATTGGGTACCAACAGGTTCTCCATCCCACGGAGATATTCGTCCTTAAGATTCTCCTTCTTAAGAGCTTCTCTCTGCGCAACACGAATACGCAACGAGAGGTCCGTTTGAATTATCATCTCTAAAGCCCTAACCCTTATGGGCTTAATCCTCTCTTTTCTACTTAAGGCGTCTGCCACCACATTCGCCTTTCCTGGGTGATATTTGATTTCACAATCATAATCGTTTAACAACTCAACCCATCGTCTTTGTCTCATATTAAGCTCCTTCTGATCAAATATGTGCTGTAAGCTCTTGTGATCTGTAAAGATCGTACAGCGCGTACCATATAGATAATGTCGCCAAATATTCAAAGCAAACACCACAGCGCCTAATTCCAAGTCGTGCGTGGTGTAGTTCTTCTCGTGAAATTTCAACTGGCGCGAAGCATAAGCGATAACCTTCTATCTCTGCATCAGCACACAGCCCAATCCCTGACGCGAGGCATCACAGTACACCACGAAGTCATCAATGCCTTCGGGTAGTGATAAAATAGGTGCATCGCAAAGCTTGTTCTTCAGCAACTGAAAAGCTTCCTCTTGTTTATCTCCCCATTCATACTTTCTATCCGTCTGAGTGAGGGAGGTCAACGGTTGAGCGATTTTCGAAAAATCCTCAATAAATCTGCGATAGTATCCTGCTAAACCCAAAAATTGGCGGACCTCAGTTGGCATCTTCGGAGTTTCCCAATTCTTAATCGCCTCAATCTTGGTTAGATCCACATGGATTCCATCTTCGTTCACTACATGACCAAGGAATTGTACCTTACGCAACCAGAACTCGCACTTTGAGAACTTTGCTTATAACTTTTCCTTCTTGAGCAACTCTAAAATGGCTCTAAGGTGTTGCTCATGTTCTTCCTACATCCTTGAATAAATCAAAATATCATCGATAAACACAATCACGAATTTATCGAGATATGGCTTGTAGACTCGATTCATCAAATCCATAAATACTGCTGGCGCGTTTGTCAAACAAAACGGCATCACTAGAAACTCGTAATGTCCATAACGAGTCCTGAAGGCAGTCTTCGGAATACTTTCTTCTTGAATTCTCAACTGGTGATATCCTGATCGAAGATCGATCTTGGAGTAGTAACTCGAACCTTTAAGTTGATCGAAGAGGTCGTCAATCCTCGGCAAAGGATACCGATTCTTGATGGTTAACTTGTTTAGCTCGCGGTAGTCAATGCACATATGGAAACTACCGTCCTTCTTCTTAACGAACAAAACTGGAGCTCCCCAAGGCGAGAAGCTTGGTCTTATAAATCCCTTGTCTAACAACTCCTGAAGTTGCATCGACAACTCTTGCATTTCTGAGGGTGCAAGTCGATAAGGTGCCTTGGCTACAGGCGTGGCGCCTGGAACCAAGTCAATGTGGAATTCAACTTGTCTTTGCGGCGGCAACCCTGGCAAGTCTTCGGGGAAGACTTCAGGATATTCCCTCGCAACTGGGATATCTTCTAGCTTCGGCTCTTCGGCTTCCTTGTGCACAACGTGTGCCAAGAAGGCAACACATCCCTTCTGCAAACATCTTCGGGCCTTCAAACAACTGATAATCCTTAGAGGCGTATCATGCTTCTCTCCATGCACTACAATCATTTCTCCATTCGCCATTGGAATGCGAATGATCTTCTCGTGGCATACGATCTCAGCTCGGTTACTCGATAATCAATCCATTCTAACTACCACATCAAAGCTTCCCAGCTCGACTGGCAGAAGTTCAAGCGTAAACTCACGCTCTCCAAGTTCTATCACGCAACCTCTAATGACTTCATTTGCCTCTACTAGCTTTCCATTAGCTAGTTCTTTCGAGTACGGAATATCTAGCTTACTAGCTACCAACCCAAGTATATTCTTAAATTCTAGGGATACAAAGCTATAATCGGCACCAGTATCAAACAGTACAGATGCAAAGTGTTGGTTGATAGGGAACGTACCCGTAACTACGTTCGGATCTTGGCGAGCTTCCCTATCTCCTATGTTGAAAACTCTCCCTTAAGCTTGGTTGTTCTTTGGGCAAACTCTCTTGAAATGCCCGACATCTCCACAGCTAAAGCATCCTTGCTTGTTTCCAATACCACCTTGGTTGTTTTGGTTGTGGTTTCCATTATCGGCTTGGTTTCCAGAACCACCACGATTACCATTACCGACATTTCCTACTTGATTGCGTTTTCCATACCCGTTACCGTTTCCACCACGGTTTCCACTGCTACTACCACTACCTCTCTAGCCACCATTTCCACTACCATTACCAGCCCAACACGTCTCCTTTGAATGACCATTCCTTCCACAATTTTCACACTTCTTATACCTGCATGGGTCGGCATGATGTAACAGGCATACATCACACTTAGGCAAAGTGCCCATGTAACCTTTCCCCTTGTTCTCAGAACTCTTAACATCAGTTTTGACCTCGGCTGGTAGGTTCGCATCCCTCTTCTTGTTACCACCGTTGTTTCCTTGAGTACCCTTCTTGAAGTTGGAGAACTTTCGCTTGTTTTCTCTAGATGACTCGACATGAGTCTCCTTTTTCTTTCCATCAGAGATTGAGAACTTGTTCAGCCTAATTGCTTCTTCGGTCAATGCCACACTCAGATCAATGGCCTCAGTGATCGTTGGAGCAAGAGAGGGAGCAAGAGAGGGAGAAAGATGAGTGTGTGTTAGTGTGTGAGAATTATGATCATGAACCTCCCATGTTCTTCTTATAACCATCTTACCTTATTAACTCATGTGTAATATGTTCTAAAAAGTAAGCACAAGATCTAGTATAATATATAAATAAAATCTTGAAGGCATGGGGCCAAGTATGGCCGTACATAGGTGGGGGGGTCTAGCTTAGGTTTAATCCTTTTAGTTACTTATTAGTTCAAACTTAAGTATCGGTTACGTGTTTCAGTTATTAGATATTTTTTGGAGGTGTTATGATGTACGGGGATCATAACTAGCTTGGAAATATTAAAACAGTGCTTCTAGTGTAAATTTGGTGTTTCGGGTAGTGTCTGGTTGTTCGGTTGGATACTGGTTCGTTAAAGTGCTAAACTTTGCAGTTTCGTGTTCCTTATGTACCCTTTTGTGACACTATTAATTCCCGACACTTAGGAAAGCATTCAGGACCATTTTATCATGTTTCTGCATAATATTAATGTGTTAAAATGCTGAATTTTGCTGAATTCAGCACTTTGGGTGAGTTTTAGGCACTTTCCGGCACTTAAACTATTACCTAAAAAGCAGTTTTTTGGTCCTTACTTCCCTACACTCTTTACTAGTGTAGTACTTAGTTCCTGGATCATTCTGTGTCTCAACACACTGCCTGACAATGTACTGAACTTCGTCAGCATATACCTGATTTATCAGTTTACTGTGCTAACTGTGCTTTGTGCATTATTCAAAGCAATATAGCTTTCATGCAATATTGATATGACATTAAGTAATATATGATGCACATGTATGTGTATGGTAGTAATCAGAAAGCAGTTAATTTGTAATTCTAGCACAGTCATTAATCACTAATAAAGATTAATTAATTGTACGGATACCTGGATTTTTTACAGTTGTCACAGTACGTGATCGCCAACGTCAAATTCAAGGGGCTTGCGGCGTCTATCGGCGTAAATCATTTGACGACTCCGAGCTTTCAAGAGATTGTCTCGGATCTGGATGATTTTGTCAGTCGTTTCTTGCAATAACTCAGGACCGGTAATTTGCGCATCTCCGATCTCGTGCCATACAATAGGCGATCGACATTTTCTTCTGTATAATGCCTCAAATGGTTCCATTTGAATGCTAGAGTGATAACTGTTATTGTACGAGAATTCGACTAAGGGTAAATGCGAATCCCAATTACCACCGAAATCTATGACACACGAGCGAAGCATATCTTCAAGGGTGTGAATCGTGCGTTCAGTCTGATCGACGGTTTGGGGATGGAAAGCAGTACTAAGATTGAGAGTAGTACCGAGAGCAGCTTGAAATGTTTCCCAAAGGCGCGAGGCAAATCGACCATCGCGGTTAGAGATGATATCACGAGGCATCCCATGTCGACAAATGACTTCGTCGTTGTAGATCCGTGCTAATCGTTCTACTTTAAAGTCTTCTCGTATCGGCAGAAAATGATCAGATTTAGTGAGACGATCAACGATAACCCAAATGCTATCATGACCTGATGGCGTGCGCGGGAGTTTCGTTATGAAGTCCATAGCTATACTCTCCCATTTCCACATAGGGATCTCGGGTTGCACCAGTAAGCCAGAGGTGCGTTGATGTTCAGCCTTGACTTTAGAATAAGTCAGACATTTCGAAACATAGAAAGCGATATCCCTCTTCATGCCCGGCCACCAGTACGGGTAGCGAAGGTCCTGGTACATCTTATCGGCACCGGGATGAACGGAATATCGAGACTTGTGGGCTTCGTTTAGCAGAATCTCTCGTAAGTTAATGCGTTTGGGAATCCAAATTCGGTCTAGATAATGGAATATACCATTCGATTTATTCACTAATTGCTCGCCGTCATTGACAATCCTTTCTTTCTTCAAAGTGCGTTCGGTAAAACAAGCATGTTGAGCGTCACGGATAAGAGCTTGGATATTATGATGGGGTTGAGTACTACGAATGCTATGCAAATAGCTTCGTCAACTGAGGGCATCGGCAACGACGTTCGCTTTGCCAGGGTGGTAACGAATCTCACAGTCGTAATCGTTAAGAAGTTCAACCCATCGGCTTTGGCGCATATTCAGTTCCTCCTGGCTCAAGATGTGTTGTAGGTTGTTATGGTCGGTGGAAACCATGCACTTGGTACCGTAGAGGTAGTGTCGCCAATCTTTAACGCAAAAACAACTGCACCAAGCTCGAGATCGTGGGTCGTATAGTTCTTCTCGTGGATCCTGAGCTGACGAGTGGCGTACGCGATAACTGTCACACCCCCAAAATCTACATGCGGACTATCACCGCTTGGAGGCGTGACTGACCAGGATCAAACCACTAATCATATTGAACAAGTGAGTAATTAATTGTAAAAGTCCAACCAACACGATTAGTGTCCAAAACAAACATAGTTTAAGTTATGAGCGGAAGCATAATGTTTAAAACCAAAACTTAAGTTTAAATATCCAAAGGTCTCACATGGCACACAGCTGTCCATGTCCCACAACGACTCTCCCTTGTGCAAGCTCCAGCTAAGTACCTATTGACCTGCAAAGCATGTAGTAACGAGTCAACAACAAGTTGAGTGAGTTCACGTTTGGTTGTCCAGTTTATAGTTGTTCCGAAAACACAGTTTGCTCTTTACCAGCTATCCAGCCGTGGGGGTTACCCCATAGTTCGAAAAACGTTTATTAGTTACCCGTTCGTACGTTGGCTATTCCAGCCCGGCTCTATGGCCGTGGGGGCTACCCCATGTTTAATTCACCAGACTCGTTACCATATCGACTACTAACGTTCGTCATGTTTAAGTGCCCTAACGTCTGTGTCTATCATCACTGACGTGCCATAGTCCATTAGTCCACGCCCGTCCTCTGCGGCACGGTGTGAGGTTTGTTAAACCTAATAGCGCTATTTAACTAATGACCCGTTCGCCATTGGCCTCGGCGATTAAGTCGATATAAAAGGAGGGACTTCGTTGATAGAGTTCTAGTCTAGTATAGTTAAATCCGTCTCATACTGGACGAGGAATCTACGTTCCTGAATACGTCTCAACAGGACGAGGAATCTACATTCCTGAATACGTCTCAACAGGACGAGGAATCTACGTTCCTGAATACGTCTCAACAGGACGAGGAATCTATATTCCTTAACCCATTCCCAACCCCTGGGAACCCCATGCTTTGTAACGAAGTGTGAACTCACCTTGGTTTGCTCGGCAGATTACACAGAAAGGTCAAGTCTAGCAGGTAGTGGTCAACCACGTCCTAACATGGTTATCATACAAGTCAGGTTCACGTTCGAGTTAAGCACATAAGTATCACATAGATAGCAAATAAGAAACACATACGGGTCATGGCAACATACATCAACACGTTCAACAGTTAATAGCGTATTCAAGATTGGGCTCGCACAAGCTTAATGGCCTTGTGCGAGTCGTCCATTAAAGCCCAATAAAACCCAGCCCGCAACTAAGAAAGCCCAACACATCTTCATGTACATACACGGCCCAACATATAAACAAATAATCCATCTTGTGCGATCAGTCTTGTTTCCCAGCCCAATGCATATAACTTACGGCCCAATAACAATAAACAAATAATCTTGTGCGACTCAAGTACTCTTGTGCGGTTGAGTTAATCCGGCCCAAACATACCCGGCCCAACAGTTAAACAACAATTCAATTTGTGCGGTCCAGTAACTCTTGTGCGACTGGAGGTGTCTTTGTACGACTGGCAAGGCTTGTGCGAATGGACCCCTTATGCGACTAGGGGTCTTGTGCGACCGGTTAACAAAGTTTCGTGATTCTAGCAATCAGTTACATCTATTCCAATTAATCATTTGACCATTATAATAGTTTCCATAATTTGCATAAAAATCAATCAACTATAACAGATAACAATAACACCATGATTACTAAGATATGATGTATTCGATACCCTATGCATAACAAGAATGACTAGCCGAATATAATGAGGTGATCACATGCAACCTAGCCGACAAATCCTATGCCATCACATGCAACACCTTAATTTGGCTGCACCTACCGAATGCATTCTCTCAAATCAAACATGTATGACTTTAATAAATTACACATTCAGCAATCACTAATCATCATCATCATCATCATCATCATCACGCATACCTATGCAAAATCCCTAATTTCATAGTGACATTTACGGCACTAGAACAAACATCCAATCAAGTCGATGAACATAATCTGGTTAATAATTAATGCACCACAAACCATCATGCCATACATAAATCGTTATCAATATCATAACCTTTTTCTTAATGTGTTGACCACCGATTTAAAGATTGTGATCCCACAAAATAAATGGATTCTGACAATAGCACACATTCAAGATCATCAAATAGAAACTAATATAGGCATGGTTCGGTTTGCAATTGCACATATAATGTAACATTATTTATCGAGCAGTTAGCATATATGATGTTTTATCAAATCCATCAATACAATCTAAAAGATAATAAAACCATTCTAGCCGACCGATCACCATTAATGATTCCTGACTATTCTGACAAAACTAATAAGAGGTGCACATGATTCTAATATATTAAGACTACAAAATTTACATGGCTGCCATTTATTCAATATCATCCAACTTTAGTCAAACCATTGGCTCCAATCTATTGGACCACATTTACGCATAACAATATCAATTAATTGAGACTCAATACAAATATAATTTTACTAACCAAGATCTCGATCAAGTGAGATGATGCCTCGAGGGGATGTCTACTGCCGTCGCACCCACCAATGAGAAGTAGGGTTTTATTAGGTTGTGTTTTGTTGTGATTCAATTTGTGAGGCGTATGCTTAATTATAGATTGAACAACATAAGTGGGCCGATTATCTATTAGTTTAATTAACATGCAAATGGGCCAGGCCCACTCTTGTTTTCGCCGGCTTCATATTGGACAAAAACGCTTAGGGGTTTTCGTGTGGTCAAAGTTCCATTTCTAATTACACATAACACCATATCAAACATAACAGAACATTAATCTTTGAGGTTCACATAATCACATAGTGTTCAAACATGCTACACTTAGCACAAAGATAGGTTCTGAAATACGAGTTGTCACAATAACCTTGTCTCGTTGCATAAGAACACAACCGAGACCGAGGTTAGAGGCATCGCAGAAGACTATGAAATCGTCGTTTCCATCGGGTAAAGCGAGCACAGGGGCATTGCAGAGCATAAGCTTCAGGGTTTGAAAGACTTCCTCCTGTTCGGTTCCCCAAACAAAAGGGTTATCCTTGTGTGTCAGAGAGGTAAGCGGTACAGTGATCTTTGAGAAATCAGCGATGAATCGATGATAGTAACCCGTCAATCTGAGAAATGAACGAACTTCGGACGGGTTCTTTGGTGTAACCCAACTCTTAACAGCTTCGATCTTCGCGGGGTCGACATGAATACCTTGACTATTAACAATATGACCGAGGAATTGAACTTCCTCAAGCTAGAATTCGCACTTAGAGAACTTGGCATAGGGACGGTTTCCTTAAAGTAGTTCAAGAACCAAACGAAGATGTTGCGCGTGTTCGGCTTTTGACTTGGAATAGATCAGGATATCATCGATAAACACGATGACGAAGCGGTCAAGAAAAGGTTTACACACACGATTCATTAGGTCCATAGAGACTGCGGGGGCGTTGGTTAGACCAAAGGGCATAACAACAAACTTGTAGTGACCGTATCGGGTTCGAAAAGCGGTCTTGGGTATATCTTCCTCTTGAATTCGTAACTGGTGATAACCAGAGCGTAGATTAATCTTGGAAAAACACGTGGCATCTTGTAACTGATCAAACAAATCATCGATTCGGGGCAGGGGATAGAGATTCTTGATGGTAAGCTTATTCAATTCCCTGTAATCGATGCACATCCGAAACGACCCGTCCTTCTTTTTGACGAAAAGGACAGGAGCGCCCCAAGGAGAGGTGCTAGGGAGAATAAAGCCTTTATTAAGCAATTCCTGGAGTTGACTCAAGAGTTCGTCCATTTCAGATGGAGCGAGATGATAAGGCGCTTTAGCAACAGGATTTGCTCCAGGAATGAGATCAGTTCAGAAGTCGATATCACGAGATGGCGGTAGACTAGGTAAATCATCAGGAAAGACGTTAGGAATATCACGAACCACAGGCACCTTTTCCATTGCCTTCTCTTTCTTTTTCTTCTCCGCTACTACGATGTGTGCCAAGAAAGCGTTGTATTCCTTGCGGAGATGCTTGCTAGCTTGGACACATGACATGAGTTGTAGTTTCTTCGAAGCAACTTCACCATAGACATACAATTGCTCGCCATTTGCAAGAGAAAAACGAATCATCTTTTCGAAACAAAAAACTTCAACATGATTTTCATGAAGAAAATCCATGCCTACTATGATGTCGAAACTACCGAGCTGCATCGGAATAAGATTGATCGGGAAAACGTGATTGTTGAGCTCAAGAGTACAATCACGTAGAACGTAACTAACAGTGACGGTTCTTCCAGTGGCAACTTCTACGTCGAATGTTGATGGGAGGTTAACGCGTTTATAGTTCAGGAGCCTTTCGAATTCGAATGATACAAAACAGTTATCGGCTCCAGGATCAAACAAACACGAAGCATATATACCATTTACGAGGAACGTACCATTAACCACGTTGTTGTCTCCTTGGGCCTGGCGGGCGTTGATGTTGAAGACTCGCCCACGGGCCGTTTGCTGAGCTGGCTGCTGGTGTGGTTGCTACGCTGGTTGCTGCTGTGGCCCTTGCTTCACCACTCTGTTCGGGCAGACATTTGCGAAGTGGTTGGGATCACCACACGCATAGCAGGCTCTTGCGAGAGCAGGAGCTACTTGTTGACCCTGTGGAGCAGATGAAGAGCTGGCAGTGCAGGAGCTTGAACTTGAGCTTGGCGGGGACCAGTACGGGAGTTGGCAGTGAAGTGGACGTACAGGTTGCAGTGAACACAAAATTAACATGCGATCCCAACAGGATGGTGATAAGTACAGGTAGGGCACAGCAGGTGAGGACCAGTATATGCACGCTTAGCCGGCGGTGCATTGGTCACTGGTGCTGCTACCTGGCGGTTCGGGTTTTGCTGTTGGACAGGGACATCATTGAGAGGAGCGGTTGTGAGTGCACAGTTCTTGTTGTTTTTGTTGTTCTTGCGCTTGCGGCGTGAAGACTTGGAAGATTGCGGTGCGGCGGTTTTAGCGGTGGGAGCAGCGGTAACTTGATGAAGACTTTTGGTGGTTTTATCGAAGTAAGCAGCCCGAATGTCACACCTCGACTGATTAAAACAACAAATCACGGCGGAAAGTCGGGGAGTGGAGTAACAGAATCATTGTTTCACAACACATGGTAATTGAAGTTTTGTTTTATTGAATTAATATGTTTACATTGTCTAGGAAATTACAGAAGCATAACATGAATTAAACTGTCTTTCATAGTTTTAAGTCACTAGGGCCTCGTCCAGTCCTATATTTGCATCATGATCATCTAACAACAGTACCTGAAACACATGTGAAAATAGGTACGTCAGCATAAAAATGCCTGTGAGATACATAGGTTTTGTTAAAATAGGATTCATTACTGGTAAGTTTAAAGAAATGTTTAACAAAAGTTAGTCATGAATCTTGTAAAGTGTTTTCTTTTATAAATCATACGAAGATCGATAAGAAATCAGATGATATAAAAGAAAGATGTGTGGTTAAATGAATAACCAAGTAAAATGAGTTTGTATAAAATATGTTGTTTGAAAAACAATGTTTTGTGAAGATATGTTATTTGTGTAAAATATAATATGTCTAAATTGAAATGGTTTAAATAACGCTATGATATGTAATATCATAAAAGCACTTATATATAGGAAGTACCAGCGGCGTATCCACCATTCTTTTGTCATATTATACACGTATCGTTATTTAAATCACTTACCCAAACAAACCACCAAAATACCTTGTTTAAACCAATGTCAAAATGTTTATGTGTAAACAATGTCTAATGTCAAATGTAAATCATGTAATGTATAATCTAATGTTATGTATGGCAAGCGAAAAGTGTCAACTAAAACCATAGGTAAAATGTACAAAACAAAGTATTTGCATAAATCATAGATTAAGTCAAAAATTATGTTTTGCTAATAAAACAATGCTTTACTGATACGGACATTTATGCGGTAATGTTTTAAATCTACATTCAAGCCTTGAGACTGAAGGACAAACCCTTAACAAGTTAAAGGTTTATCAATATGTTTTCGAATTCAGTCATTCCTTACGTCGAAACAAACCTAGGATTTCAGGAATGGGAGTTGTGAATTCCTATGGTACCACTACATACTACCGAGCGGCATGATCGGTGTTAATGAACGTATTAGTTTCGTTAAACAAACCAAATTTTATACCAAATGTAAGCATGTTATGAGAAAATAATGTACTAGGTATGCTAAGTGAACATACAAAGTAGAAATGTTTAATGTAAATCAATGTGTCCATATGCTGAGTGAACATATGCAACAAAACTGTTTATGAAAATCAATGTGCTAGCATGCCAAGTAAACATACCTAGCAAATCATAATTAAAATCATGTACTATATGTGTACTAATGAATATAACAAGCATATGTTATAAAAGCATGAAAAGCAAGAAAGTAACAAGTAGGCACATGTGTATCACCCCAACATATTTGAAAACAGTAAGAGTGGGGACTATGTACTCACTTGAGATAGTTTAGAAGTCTTTGAATAACAACTAAGTGACGCTAGAAGGATCACGGAATCAATCGCCACCTAGTATAGGTAACTATGTTAATAAACCGGACCTAAATCGAAAGATCGGATAGGATGAGGTTTCATAAACCAAATGAGTATTGGAACTCATATGATATGGTTTAACAAAGCCTATATACTAAATTGGAACCTATCCTAAGTGCTTATGACCCGTTACGACTAGTTAAGGTAGTTTACGCTACTTTAACGCGTTCGGACCGCCTAACTAGTCCTATGACAAGTAGTATATGCCTTAACATGTCTAATAATGTTACCTAATCAGTTTAGATGTCAAAATTTAGGTTACTTATGCTTAAGATGAATTTATGCGCAAAAAGGGCATTTTGGTCATTTACCTAAGGCATATAAACTACCTATAGTACAACTAATTAAACTAAGTGACTATAAGGTATAACCTCAGAAGGTTATTCCCTATACAACTATGGTCACATAATATGTTTGGTCGGATCCTAATGATCGACTAAACGGGTCGGGTTCGATAGTCGAAGCGGTTGTTTAGACCGCTGATCTTACGACCCTATATAAGCACTAAACTAAAAGTGACGAGTTAAACATGTTAGAACATGTTTAACTAAGTTAGAAAACAAGTTTGATATCAAAACAAAATGTTTTGATACCCTAAAATAGCTTCGTTGCAAAATACGCGTAAACACGTATTTTGACCGAAACTTTGACTCGTCACTATGCCTAATCAACGTGGTAATTAGTAGGTATAGTTACAAGGGACTATGACCATCGTGATTACGCTCACGTTGCAAAGTTCAAAAGAACTTTGTGTTGACCAAAGACTGGTCAAAGCAAAAAGCCAAACATTGTTTGACTTTCATGCTTGAAATGCATAAAAAGCATGAAAGATGCTTACAAAAGGTCCAAGCTGGGAATATTTGATCAAAAACAACTCAGGTTTGAAGCCTTCATAAATGATAGCTTCAACTTAGAGCTGAATTTGAATCAAATGTGTGAGGATGCAAATGAATCAAGTGGGTTTATATAGATTTTCCAAAACCGTTAGGATCGTTTCTTGGGTTTTGAGCTTCGATCTGGACCGTACAAGTAAGGCACACTGATTTGGGATACTAGGGGTGTCTAAAACCAGCATACGACATTGAGAAAGTTACACAAGAGACCCTGGAAATCAAGTTGGTTGTCAAAAATGGAGTTGCTGCCCAGATGCAGCCATCGCGTGATGCCACAGCACAGCCCTTAGGTTGTGGCGCGACGCCACCCCATGCCAGTTCCAGAAACTTTCAAAAATTGGCAGGTTTGGTCCCTGCAGCATGTTTAAGCCATTTTCGACGCGTTTAAACCCCGTTAACCCATTTTCAAAACTCAATAATGAAGTTTAAGTATAGGGGACTTGAAACATGCTTGAAAACATCTCGGATGTTGGTTCGTTTGGTCGTACGGTTGCGTTGTTCGGTTAATTACGACGAAACATGAACGGACGCGAAAAACAACCCAAATTACGCGACGAATGAAATTTTAGCATTCCAATCACTAAAATAAAATATTTTAATGATTACAAAAATTTTTGGATGTCGGAATATGTTCAGAACGTAAGATATGCGCGTAAATGCAAACTTATGCACTTTTTGACGTTTTTAGTCGCTGATTGACCAATAAGTTTATTTTAGCATACCGAACCCCTCAAAGCCTATTTCTAAGCTATCTAAAGGATATTTATGGTATGTTTAACTTTTGATCATATTCCGGAAGGTACGTTACTATACGAATCGCCAGACTTTCGCAGTTTGACGCAAGTAGTCCCTGTAATCGAATAAACTTGATTTCAGCACACCAAACCCTCCAAAACTTATTTCTAAGTTATGTAAAGTAAGGCATGTTAGGCTATTTTTGATGTTTCGGAGTGTTTGTCGCGTTGAACTGATTACGTTTATGCATCAGTTTGCGTATAACTTTCCAAAAAGCGATTTAGAGTTTGAAATCGAACAAGGATTGAAATGAGAAATTGTGAAACGTAACTAAACAAATATAGGGATCATAATACATTGCTTCATTGATAATTTAACTGTCCAGAGTTTGAAATAATGATTACGCAAGCACAGGTGTCACAGTCTCCCCTACTTTAGGAAATTTCGTCCCGAAATTTATTTAGAGGAAACTTGTGAGAGTAGATGTGGATGTTTTGCTTTTAAATAAATCCTCCATTCCCAAAGTGGAATCTCTGGTTCACGTTCGGATTTTTCCAGCAAGCTTTTGTTATTTGAATCAGTCTACTGTTTATAAGGAAAGGTTTAGATCCGAAGATTTAAACTCCGCTCTGATGAGTTTGTGTATGTTTGTACCAAACCTCAAGATTGCCATGGAATTGTCGAAATGACGTCCTTGTTGTAGTGAAATGTAGAGAGCGTGTGAATTCGACGAGGCTTTGGAGTTTCTAACAATGAATAGAGAGAATGTTTCTCGTGAAGGTTATTATGGGAAACTTTGTGTGAGCTCGAAACTTGAAGTTGAAAAGATAAAAAAACATTGGTTAAGGTTCTGAACTTCTAGTAACTTAAATAACGTCATGCTTGCAATGTAAGAGGGACACTTATATAAATATATGAAGCGCCATTGGTGCGTCCACCGTACCTCCATTACATTGTTCACGTTTCGTTATTTTTTGCCACTATAGGTTCTTACACATGAGAAATCTTACTATGGTTTCTGTGCACTGAATTTCATAATTATGTATGCATCCATAATTACGTAATTTCTTGCACAGTCCGCATATTGCATTTTATAATGTGTAGGGGAAGAGAAAAAAAATCAAGTGAATAAACCTGCGATGACTGTGGCTAGACCGCCAAAGGGTCCTTTTTAGTTAGATCAATAAATGATCTTTTAAAATAGACCACTAAAGGGTCTTTTCAGCTACAACATATCATGATATCATTAATCAGACTAACGAATCAATCTCCTTTTTTAACTAGACCACCCAAGGGGTATCTTTTGAATTATGGAATAGTACTATATAATCCAAGGGTCTTAACTATTACGTAGAAGCCCATTAAAGATTTAAGGTAGTACCTTTGGATATCCTACTATAAATCCCTCATATGAAGATATGGAAGATTCTACGAGGATTTGTGTGACACCTGTGTCACTGCGACCATCAAACGAATACCAAGCCAATGAGATATTTTGTTTCATACTTGGGATCTGTAAAAATATGTGTATCATTTGCACATATCAATTTTTGTTCAATTTCAAACTCTACATCGCTTTCTAGAGAGTTATACGCCAACTGGTGCGTAAACGTAATCAGTTTAATGCGACAAACACTCCGGAACATCAACATATGCTTAACATACCTTAAATAACCTCTACATAACTTAGAAATAAGTTTTGAAGGCTTTGGTATGGCAAAATCAAGTTTAATCGCTTACAGGGACTAAATTCGACAAACTGCGAAAGTATGACGATTCGTACTAGAACAGACATTACGAAACATGACCATAAGTTAAACATACCATAAATATCCTTTACATAGCTTATAAATAGGCTTTGAAGGGTTCGGTGTGCTAAAATAAACTTTTGGGTCATTCAGGGACTAAAAGCGTCAAAAAGTGCACAAGTTTGCATTTTCGCGCATAACTTACATTCTGAATACATCCGGACATCCAAAAATTTATGTAAGCATTCAAATATTTTATTTTAGTGTTTGGCATGATAAAATTCCATTCGTCGCTTAATTTGGATCGTTTTTGCGTTCGTTACGACTTCCGTCGTAATTAAGCGAATAACGCAACCGTACGACCAAACGAACCAACATCCGAGATGTTTTTGAGCATATTTTAAGTTCCCTATACTTTAAATTTATTTTAGAGCCTTGAAATGGGGTTAACAGGGCTTAAAAGTGCAAAAAATCAAGTTTTACAAGTGTAGGGACCATTTTTGAAATTTCTGACAGATTCAATGAACCTAGTCCATTTTGAAGTGTTGATGGTTTTAACCCATGGTTTTGCAAAACCATGGGCTGGTATTCAAAGAACATAGTCCATATTAGGGGCTCCCATGGTTTTAGAAAACCATGGGCACACATGTAAGGTCCAGATCAAAGCTTAGTTTTCGATGAACGATCTTAACAGTTCTTGAATTCCTATAAATACCCACCCTCACTTCCTCCCAAAGCACACGTGAATCTGATTTTGGCTCTCTAAGTTGAAGTTTATGCTTCATACCTGAGAGTAAATCGGATCAAGAGCTTGCGGGGACCTTCTGTAAGTATTCTATCGTTCTTTTCATTCGTTTTTGTCGTTAAAGTCAAACTGCGTTTGACTTTCTGCTTTGACCAGTTTATGGTCAACGTGAAGTTCGTTTGAACTTCATAACGTGAGTGTAATCATGATGGTTATAGTCCCTAGTGACTATATCTACTGATTACCACGTTATCTAGGCTCAGTGACGAGTCGTAGTTTCGGCCAAAATGCGTTTTCTCGCGTATTTTGTAACCAAACTACTCTAGGATATCAAAACCATTTGTTTTGGTATCAAAACCTGTTTTCTAACTTAACTAAACATGTTCTAGCATGTTTAGCTCGTCATTTTTTTTAGATTAGTGCTTGTGTGGAGCCGAAAGTCAAGCGGACTAAACACCCGCTTAGACTTTCGAACATGACCCGTTTGGTCGATCATTAGGATCCAACCAAACATGTTAAGTGACCATAGTAGCATAGGGAATAACCTTACGAGGTTATACCTTATGGTCACTTAGGTTTGATTAGTCGCATGATAGGTAGTTTATATGCCTTAGGTAAATTACCCGGCCATTTTTACTTACTTAAATTCAAATATAGTCCAACTTTGGGAATTGTTTCTCCTTTTAATTTGATTTTCTTCATGTTTGGATGAACCCTAACTGCACAAAACAGTTTGTGATTTCACTTTAGGTTTTCACTCATTAATCAACGAATTGTTCTTCCTATATTCAGATTCTCATTTTCTATTTCTTCCCTTTTAGCTAAGCTTACCCCCAATTCGTGCGATCCATTTTTACACCTTTTTAACCATTCAAGGTTCTTCATCTCCTAAAAAGCCTGCACCTTTACTGTCTTCCTTTGTTTGGTTCTTCATGTTTCACTAAATCTTGAATTGGGTTCTTGTCCCACATAAAATGTTTTTGTTGTTGCCCACCAACTGTTTGTAGAAATGCTTGACCCACACTCTCATAAATTTTCAAACTTTGGTGTGTCGGATTCAATTGGATTTTGATTTACCAAGTTCCCATCTACTTTATGACTCAGTTTTATCTTCATGAAAATGGAATTTTAAAGTGGAACCTTTTTGATTTTGTTATGGGGTGACGCGTTTGTGCATTGGGCGTTTTTTAGGGAGGGCAACTTGGGGTTGCTACCCTCCCCCGTCTTGTAAAGGGTCTTTCCTTTTGCTCCCTGTGTTTGTTTTTCTTTTACCCCTAACTCCCCTCGAGTTGGCAGTTTTTTGTGTTGTTTTTCTGTTTGCGTTTAACTCTGCGCATGGCTCCCCCGCGTAGAGGTAGAAACGTCAAGACTGCTGGACTGGAGTCAGCATGTGATAGTGGGTTAAGGGCTTGCCCCCTTAAGCATTTCCACGAATGCAAGGATGGTAAACCGGGGTCTAATGGGTTTTTTTCGCCTTCTTGAACACATGCAAAGCACCCACCTTAAGACTGAAAACAGAAAGATTTATGTGAAGGAGGCTATCACTAAGAATTTGAACCTTTTTCTGGATGTGGGGGAAGTCCTAAAGGCAGGAGGCAAATGGTTATATGGGGAGTGCATGGTTATGCATGCCCTTAGTAGGGGGTGCAAGCATGGTGGTGAGATGGTGTCTTTTGCTCCAAACTCGGGGGACGTGGACGATTTCATTGTTGGGATTAGGAAGCCATGTCAAGTGGTAGCCGACACTTTTACACTCTCCCCGGAAGGGGGGGTAACCGATGTTGCCCTTCTCGAGCGTGTTTTTTCACTTCGTTTTCAAACCGTTAAATGCATTCCCCCCAGTTGTCGACTGGCGTTCGCTCAGGTCTTAACGGGTGCCCTACGTAAAGTGGTGGCATCTCCAGGCTCGGTAGAAAACTGGGTTCAGTTGCTTTTGTTGTCGTGTTGTACACTGAGGGTTGTCAGGCCTTCTTCTAGGCAAGAGCGGAGATCAGGTAATAGAAAATCCCTGCAGTGCAGCAGCATCTTGCAGGCGCTTGCATTATGGAAAGATGGGTCTGGTTTCACAGATTTGGTCTCTTCTCTCTTGAATAGTGGGGGGGATGCTGGGGTTCCTAGGAGAGATTCCGGAAGGGGCAAAGACAATAAAAAGGATCCCAATATCAAGCAATGCCTGCGGAAGGTCAGGATGGGCATTTTACGGCGGCGGTCAAAGTTTTATGTTCCAGTGGGGTTGCCCCCTTTGGAGAATCGACCATGAAAGCTCTTATTGATAAACACCCTGCGGTGCCACCCCCCATCATTGCCTTCCAACCCTATTGTCCAGCCCACTGTTATTGCCGCAGAGGATTGCGTACTTAAATGTATCCAATCCTTCCCTAGAGTGACATCTTGTGGCAGAGATGGGATGTGGGCCCAACACTTGTTGGACGCTATTGGTTGTGAGGGTTCGGTAAGTTCCTTGGGTCTGCTCACAGCCATTACTGGAGTTGTCAACTTATGGTTTGAGGGGCTTTACCCTAAAGTGTTGGCCGAGTTTGTGGCCTCAGCCCCCCTCACCCCCTTATTGAAACCTGATAATGGTATTAGGCCTATCGCTGTGGGGGGCATCTGGCGTAGGTTGGTCTCTAAGGTGGCTATGAAGAAGGTTGGGAAGGACATGGCCCAGTATTTGGGGGATTTTCAATTCGGGGTTGGTACACCAAATGGGGCGGAGGCGGTACTTCATAGTGCGAACAGGTTCCTGAACTCATTTCATGAAGATGGGTCCATGGCCTTGCTCACGGTAGATTTCACCAATGCTTTCAACATGGTTGACCGCTCAGCGTTCCTCCAACAGGTCCACCAACGTTGTCCATCTATCTATCGGTGGGTCCAGTTCCTGTACGCCCAACCAGCTAGGTTGTATGTTGGCAGTGATTGTATTGGGGCCACCACTGGAGTGCAACAAGGAGATCCCTTGGGGCCCTTTCTTTTTGCCCTAGCCTTACACCCACTTATTCTCCGTGTCCAGGAGCACTGTAACCTCCCCTTTCATGCTTGGTATTTGGATGATGGCACGATTATAGGTAATGCAATGGAAGTTGCTAAAGCCTTGGACATCATCAACACGGAGGGACCATCCCTAGGGCTCCATCTAAATATTAAGAAGACGGAAGTGTACTGGCCATCGTGTGATGGTCTCAAGGTTCAGGATGGCATTTTCCCAAGAGGGGTAGGTAGACCTGAGAGGGGGGTTAAGCTCCTTGGCGGGCGGTTAGCCGAGATTATGTTTTTATTAGGGAATTAGCAGGGCGGCGGGCATTGACAGCGGTTGACCTTATGAAACTCTTGCCCTGCCTCCAGGACCCCCAGTGCGAGCTTCTTCTTTTAAGGTCATGCATGGGGGTAGCTAAGTTACTGTTTGGGTTGCGGACCTGCCAACCCCACCTGATGGCCAATGCGGTATCCTGTTTTGATGATGGTCTTCGAGAGGCTATCGAAGACATTGTTGTTTGCGGGGGGTCCTACTTCGGTGACCTTCAGTGGCGTTTGGCATCTTTGCCGATGCGTCTGGGTGGTTTGGGCCTCCTTTCAGCTCGGGATGTTGGAGTTTATGCTTTTGTGGCGTCTAGAGCTCAGTCGTGTGTATTGCAAGACCATATCCTTCGGAATAGTGGGGTTGTTAAGCTTGACGTAGACTACCAACAGGCCCTTGAGTACTTAAGTATCTCTCTTCCTGACTTTGGTATTGGCGGTTTCTCTAATATGGACACCCCCCCCAAAGCCACAAAAAACTTTGGCGAATGCCCTATTTGACAAAATCGCTCAGAGTCTGGGAGAAACATTCGATTTGTCTCCCCGCCAGAAGGCGGTGATTGAGTGCTTGAAAGGCCCCCATGCGCAAGATTTTTTGACTGTTATCCCGATCGAGGGGCTGGGGCAATGCATGTCGGCTGTTGAGTATAGGGTTATCCTCAAATACCGGCTGATGATCCCTATGTATTCAGAAGACGAAACCTGCCCAATTTACCGTAAAGCCTGAATGGATAAATATGGGGAGCATGTTATTCATTGTAAGGAGCTCCCTGGTTTCAAATATCGGCACGACTGGGTGAGAGATGTTTTGGGGGACATCTTGAGGAGAGCGGGGATTTCTGCCAAGAAGGAGGCCCCTGTGAATTTCCTTACAGATCCGATGGAAGGGAGATCTACATTGAGACCAGCCGATCTGCTCGTCTTTGGCTGGGCGGGAGGGAAACATGCTTGTGTGGATCTCACAGGAGTCTCCCCCTTAGCTGGTTTAAGGGAAAGCGGGTTTGTAGCAGGACAGGCTATAAGGAAAGCGGAATCTAAAAAGGTGGATAAACACTCTAAAGCATGTGCTGATAACCAACATGCATTTTCCCCTTCGCCTTCGACACCTTTGGCTCCCTAGCTCCAGAAGCTATCCGTTTGTTGACTAGGGTCCAAAAGGTTGTCCACAGCAGTTGCTCATCAACAGGGGGCAGGGGTTTGTCTTTAATAGGCTAGGGTTTACTATTCAGAAAGGGGTAGCGGCGTAGCTTGTTGCTCGCTTACCTGCGATATTGATGTAACTCGGCCAGTATTTTATATATAAATAATCATTTAAATTAATTTGATCATCAAAATTTTTTTACCAAAATGCCCTTTTTACGCCAAAATTCATTTTAAGCCTATGTAACATAATTTTTTATATCTAAACTGATTTAGCAACAATATTAGACATGTTAAGGCATATTTTACTTCTCATAGGGCTAGTTAGGAATTCCGAACGCGTTTTACGCGAACGACGCGTTAAAGTAGCATAAGCTACCTAAACAGGTCGTAATGGGTCGTAAGCACTTAGATTAGGTTTCATTTTAGTATGTAGGCTTTGTTAAACCATATTACATGAGTTCCCACACTCATTTGGTTTTCGAACCCTCATTCTATCTGATCCTCCGATGTAGGTCCGGTTTATTAACATAGTTACCTATATTAGGTACCGTTTGATTCCCGTGATCTCTAGCATTGTTTGGTTGTTACTCAAGGACTACTAAGAAATCTCAAGTGAGTACATAGACCCCTCTTTTACTGTTTTCAAACTGTTTTGGGGTGAAACACATGTGCCTACTTGTTATTTTCGTGCTTTCATGTTTTCACATCATATACTTGCTATGTTCATTAGTACACTATTAGTACATGATTTACATTACATTGTTTCGCTATGTATGTTTACTTAGCATACTTAGTACATTGTTTTACTTTACATTTCTGCTATGTATATTGACTGAGCATGCTAGCACATTGATTTACATTACATTAGTTGCATATGTTTACTCAACATATGGACACATTGTTTTACATTGCATTTTGTTGCATATGCTCATCCAGCATATGAACACATTATATTACATTTTGAACCGTTTGTAACTATTTGACTATGTGAAGCATTGTAACTATTTGACTATGTGACCCGTTGTAACTATTGATTATGTGAACCGTTGTAACCATTTGATTATATGAACCGTTTGTAACTGTTGAACCGTGTGAACCGTATTTGACCATGCATAAACATTTCTACAATTGTTAAACATTACATTTTGGTGGTTGTTTTGGGTAAGTGATTTAAGTAACGAGGCGATGTGTAATACGATAAAAACATGGTGGATACGCCGCTGGTACTTCCTATATATAAGTGCTTTTATGGTATTACATATCGTAGCGTTATTTAAACCATTTCAGTTTAGACATATTACATCTACAATACAATCTTCACATAAACATCGTTTTACAAATAACTTAACTTATACAAACTCATTTTACATGGTTATTCACTTAACCATACATTATTCTTTTATACATATATATCATTTGGTTTATTTATCACTTTTCAAATGACTTATGAAAGGAACCACTCAACAAGATTCATGGCTACTTTTATTAAACAGTTTCTTTAAAACTTATAAGTCACGAATCCTATTTTCACAAAACCTATGTATCTCATAGGCATTTTTATGCTGACGTACCTATTTTCACATGTGTTTTCAGGAGTTGTTGCATAGGATGTTCGAGACACACTTAGGCGGACCCGTGCCTTAGTGACTTAAAACAAAGCAAGAACTAGTTGAATTATGTTATGTACTCTTTGTTTCTTGTTTAAGACAATGTAACTCTCTTGTTTGATAAATAAAACGTAACTTTAATATCCATGGTTGTGAAACAATTAATTCTGTTACAACACTCCCCGACGTTTCCGCCACGTTTCGTTGTTTTACGTGGTCGGGGTGTGACAATTTGGACAGCGAATATTTGAATCATACATAAACACACAAACACATAATCATGTAATCACATAATTGCTTAACTTGGTCATTAATTTGTTATCATCTTGTTATAAATTTGTTTGTTAATTTGTTGTTGATTTGTGCATGTGTATTTAAAGTATACCAGGAATCCAATCCATGGACTTCAATTGGTACTTTAAACATCTTTAAGAATCTAACTATGAAGGTAGGAAGATCTTAATAGGAATTCGACTTTGTCCTTATTGAATTGTAATGTACGTATTAAAGCATACAAAGAATCCAATTAAGGACTCCGATTTGAGCGTTAAACATCCACAAGGATCTAATTATGAAGATAGGAAGATCCTATATGGATGTTGGAACTTGCAAAGCGAGAGATGTTTCGAAACCTTGCACTAGACATGCTTAGGTCAATATATGAGGTAAAGTGTTCATGAAGTTAAGGTGCTAGATATGCCAAGGCGACATATGAAGCAGAATTTGGAGGTCGTGGACTACGTACTTTAAGTCAACATACGGCAGAGTGTTTTTTGAAAACTATGCATGGGGTTCCTTGAAAGTGTGTTTAATGTTTTTAAAACCTTACGTAATACTTTTGAAATTATATGGTAGGTGTATTAGGTAAATATGTTTATAAAATGTTTTAAGATTATGTGAGATGGTTTCGAAATTATGTATAAGGTTTTTGAAAACATGGATAATGTTTTTGAAATTATACACTTGGTATATTAAGTAAATGTTCTATGTTAAAATGTTTTTTTTAAATCATATGAAACATTTTTGAAATCATGAAGGACGTTTTAAAAACATATGTATGCATGTTGTTATAAAAACCAGAATATAATGATATGTACATAAACATATCGCATGAGGTTATTGAAGGACTTATGAAAAGTACCCTTTTGTTCTAAGGATTTAAAGTGGTACTTTGAGGGTTCGCCTGAAGTTGTAACTTGTACTTCATTGCTTAGAAGGAAACGAATACTTAGGATTTTCGTGAGCGATTACATGAATGGGAGAACTACGAGAGTAGTTTGTTTTGCAAAGAACAAAGTTCCTTGGTGTAAGTATCGTAGGGGGTATGCCATATACATATGTAACTACATTTGTTTTTGTACATCAGAATTGTGAACAACGATTTATTTATAAACCAACCAACGTGTTTCAGAGTTCAAAGAAAACAAAAGAAACAGAAACATAAGGTTCTAGTTATTTCAAAGCAGCATCATCTTTTAGTCAGCCAGATGCTCATTCATGGGTCAGATTTGCGTTGACAAGCTTTGGGCATTTGTTCCTGAAATGACCCATCTCGCCACAGTTGTAGCAAGTACCAGGCGGAAAACGAGCTTGTGTTGGATCTGCTTGAAGTTGAACAGGGTTCTGAATAGCATGGTTTGGAGCAGTGGCTGAACGACAGACTTTTGCCGTATAACCAAAAAGTCCACAGTTCAAACATTTTCGGCATTTGACACTGGTATGGTAATGAAGGTTACATTGATTGCACATAAGGGCTTTTCTTTTGTATTGTTCTTGAGCGGTGGTAGGGTTTGCAACAGTTTTGTTTTGGATAGCAAAACGGCATGCGTTAACCAAATGTCCCCAGCGTCCACAGTGGGTACATTTGAAACATGGTGTTTGATTCTGATGATGACCATTGCATCGATTGCACAAAGGAGCAGTTCCCTTGTATAGCTTCTTAGTTGGTGGTGTTGCCACCTGGCTAGGTCCTGCTTGATTCGGAGCAATCGCTGAAAGATTCTTTGAAGCTTTACGCTTCCTTGATCTTCGCGAAGGCTTGGCTTTCATTTCCTTTGGTGTCTCTTGGGTGGTTTCATTCTTGAGGCGAGTCATGGTAATAGCTAAGTCAACGGTCCTCTGGAGTACTATGCCTATTTGTTGGGCAATTGTAGCACCCAGTTCGGACATTTGAGTGTTGTTGCGATGAAGAGGCATCCTAAAGATAATGGAAGACATGAGAGGAAACAAGTGAGATGTTATCGGATAATGTTTAAATATATCGATAACGCATAAAGATTGTGATCATTTGTTTGTTACCTAAGACAAACGAATGACACAGTGACTAATCAAAGTAAGCGGGTCTTATTAATGTATTGCAAACACAAGCTTTAGCTTATAAGTGGACACTCATCCCAAGAGTTCCCAGATAAGAGTGACTGGTCCGATTATGTGGATTTGTATGAACACTCTAGCCATAGACAGAAAACTCGGAATACAGGCACCCACCCTTCCAGATTGCATGTGTTCACATTATAATGACCCGAACTTTGATGATATTTTGAAAACTTTGAAGGTTCAAAACCTTATAATAAATCATCCTAGAATAGATGACTGGTTTTCAAAACGGATTTGTAATTTGTGTTCTTATTATGGTTGTCACCTAAAGATAGGTGACGGTATTGTTTTAGAATCTAAACGCAAGTAAACTGCGTTGGGGTCCTAGGAAGGTTATAGACTAGGTCAAAGCATTACTAATAACCTAATTCCCTATAACCATGAGCTCTGATACCAACTCTTCTGTCACACCCCGACCGCGTAAAACAACAAATCGCGGCGGAAAGTCGAGGAGTGGAGTAACAGAATCATTGTTTCACAACACATGGTAATTGAAGTTTTGTTTTATTGAATTAATATGTTTACATTGTCTAGGAAATTACAGAAGTATAACATGAATTAAACTGTCTTTCATAGTTTTAAGACACTAAGACCTCGTCCAGTCCTATGTTTGCATCATCATCATCTAACAACAGTACCTGAAACACATGTGAAAATAGGTACGTCAGCATAAAAATGCATGTGAGATACATAGGTTTTGTTAAAATAGGATTCATGACTTATAAGTTTAAAGAAATGTTTAACAAAAGTTAGTCATGAATCTTGTAAAGTGTTTTCTTTTATAAATCATACGAAAATCGATAAGAAATCAGATGATATAAAAGAAAGATGTGCGGTTAAATGAATAACCAAGTAAAATGAGTTTGTATAAAATATGTTGTTTATAAAACAATATTTTGTGAAGATGTGTTATTTGTGTAAAATGTAATATGTCTAAATTGAAATGGTTTAAATAACGCTACGATATGTAATATCATAAAAGCACTTATATATAGGAAGTACCAGCGGCGTATCCACCATGCTTTTATCATATTATACACGCATCGTTATTTAAATCACTTACCCAAACAAACCACCGAAATACCTTTTTAAACCAATGTCAAAATGTTTATGTGTAAACAATGTCTAATGTCAAATGTAAATCATGTAATGTATAATCTAATGTTATGTATGGCAAGCGAAAAGTGTCAACTAAAACCATAGGTAAAATGTACAAAACAAAGTATTTGCATAAATCATAGATTAAGTCAAAAATTATGTTTTGCTAATAAAACAATGCTTTACTGATACGGACATTTATGAGGTAATGTTTTAAATCTACATTCAAGCCTTGAGACTGAAGGACAAAGCCTTAACAAGTTAAAGGTTTATCAATATGTTTTCGAATTTTGTCATTCCTTACGTCCAAACAAACCTATGATTTCAGGAATGGGAGTTGTCAATTTCTATGGTACCACTACATACTACCGAGCAGCATGATCGGTGTTAATGAACGTATTAGTTTCGTTAAACAAACGAAATGTTATACGAAATGTGAGCATGTTATGAGAAAATAATGTACTAAGTATGCTAAGTGAACATACAAAGTAGAAATGTTTAATGTAAATCAATGTGTTCATATGCTGAGTGAACATATGCAACAAAACTGTTTATGAAAATCAATGTGCTAGCATGCCAAGTAAACATACCTAGCAAATCATAATTAAAATCATGTACTATATGTGTACTAATGAATATAACAAGCATATGTTATAAAAGCATGAAAAGCAAGAAAGTAACAAGTAGACACATGTATATCACCCAAAAATATTTGAAAACAGTAAGAGAGGGGACTATGTACTCACTTGAGATAGTTTAGAAGTCTTTGAATAACAACCAAGTGACGCTAGAAGGATCACGGAATCAATCGGCACCTAGTATATGTAACTATGTTAATAAACCGGACCTAAATCGGAAGATCGGATAGGATGTGGTTTCATAAACAAAATGAGTATTGGAACTCATATGATATAGTTTAACAAAGCATCTATACTAAATCGGAACCTATCCTAAGTACTTATGACCCGTTACGACTAGTTAAGGTAGTTTACGCTACTTTAGCGCGTTCGGACCGCCTAACTAGTCCTATGACAAGTATTATATGCCTTAACATGTCTAATAATGTTACCTAATCAGTTTAGATGTCAAAATTTAGGTTACTTATGCTTAAGATGAATTTATGCGCAAAAAGGGCATTTTGGTCATTTACCTAAGGCATATAAACTACCTATCATACAAATAATTAAACTACGTGACCATAAGGTATAACCTCAGAAGGTTATTCCCTATACAACTATGGTCACATAATGTGTTTGGTCGGATCCTAATGATCGACCAAACGGGTCGGGTTCGATAGTCTAAGCGGTTGTTTAGAGCACTTATCTTACGACCCTATATAAGCACTAAACTAAAAGTGACAAGTTAAACATGTTAGAACATGTTTAACTAAGTTAGAAAACAAGTTTGATATCAAAACAAAATGTTTTGATACCCTAAAATAGCTTCGTTGCAAAATACGCGTAAACACGTATTTTGACCGAAACTTTGACTCGTCACTACGCCTAATCAACGTGGTAATTAGTAGGTATAGTCACAAGGGACTATGACCATCGTGATTACGCTCACGTTGCAAAGTTCAAACGAACTTTGTGTTGACCAAAGACTGGTCAAAGCAGAAAGTCAAACACTGTTTGACTTTCATGCTTGAAATGCATAAAAAGCATGAAAGAAGTTTACAAAAGGTCCAAGCTAGGAAGATTTGATCAAAAACAACTCAGGTATGAAGCCTTCGTAAATGAGAGCTTCAACTTATAGCTGAATTTGAATCAAATGTGTGAGGATGCAAATGAATCAAGTGGGTTTATATAGATTTTCCAAAACTGTTAGCATCGTTTCTTGGGTTTTGAGCATTGATCAGGACCGTACAAGTAAGGCACGCTGATTTGGAATACTAGGGGTGTCCAAAACCAGCATACGATATTGAGAAAGTTACACAAGAGACCCGGGAAATCAAGCTGGTTGTCAAAAATGGATTTGCTGCCCAGATGCGGCCATCGCGTGCCACCACAGCACAGCCCTTAGGCTGTGGTGCGACGCCACCCCATGCCAGTTCCAGAAACTTTCAAAAATTGGCAGGTTTGGTCCCTGCAGCATGTTTAAGCCATTTTCGACGCGTTTAAACCCCGTTAACCCATTTTAAAAGCTCAATAATGAAGTTTAAGTATAGGGGACTTGAAACATGCTTGAAAACATCTCGGATGTCGGTTCGTTTGGTCGTACGGTTGCGTTATTCGGTTAATTACGACGAAACACGAACGGACGCGAAAAACAATCCAAATTACGCGACGAATAAATTTTAGCATTCCAATCACTAAAATAAAAAAATTTAATGATTACAAAAATTTTTGGATGTCCGGATATCTTCAGAACGTAAGATATGCGCGTAAATGCAAACTTATGCACATTTTGACGCTTTTAGTCCCTGATTGACCAATAAGTTTATTTTAGCATACCGAACCCCTCAAAGCCTATTTCTAAGCTATGTAAATGATATTTATGGTATGTTTAACTTATGATCATATTCCGGAAGGTACGTTACTATACGAATCGGCAGACTTTCGCAGTTTGACGTAAATAGTCCCTGTGATCGAATAAACTTGATTTCAGCACACCAAACCATCCAAAACTTATTTCTAAGTTATGTAAAGGTTATTTAAGGTATGTTAGGCTATTTTTGATGTTCCGGAGTGTTTGTCACGTTAAAATGATTACGTTTACGCATCAGTTTGCGTATAACTTTCCAGAAAGCGATTTAGAGTTTGAAATCAAACAAGGATTGAAATGAGAAATTGTCAAACGTAACT
This sequence comes from Helianthus tuberosus, assembly GCA_030545235.1. NCBI lineage: Eukaryota > Viridiplantae > Streptophyta > Magnoliopsida > Asterales > Asteraceae > Helianthus > Helianthus tuberosus. The sequence goes on along the minus strand of CM060388.1, from coordinate 18,751,694 downwards.
AAACAAATATAGGGATCATAATACATTGTTTCATTGATAATTGAACTGTCCACAGTTTGAAATAATGATTACGTAAGCACAAGTGTCACACCGAACTCGCTTGTCATTAATCTCGACAGCGAGCAGGAAGGTCTCCTCAATCGTTGTAGTCTTGGCGGCTTGGACAAAATCAGCGACACAATCCGGTAAAGCACGGATGTATTTCTTGATGGTGATGTCTGGAGTAGAGACTTGGCCAGGGCAAATGATACTTAGCTGCTTAAAGATGGCAGTAAGACCAACATTGTCGCCACCCTCTTGCATTATGTTCCAAAACTCGTCCTCCAGCTTCTGAAGCTCATGGGGAGGGCAAAATTCCTTCATCATGATCTCTTTCAACTCTTCCCAAGTAAGCCCATAGGCTGCGTCATTCCCCCGCCTGTTCATTTCGGCAGTCCACCAGTCCAGAGCCCTGGACTGGAAAACGCCAGTCGCGTTGACAGTGCGGAGGTCATCAGGACAACCGCTTTGGCCCAGAGTAACTTCAATTGAATCGAACCATTGAAACATGGCAGTAGGTCCGTATTCTCCTGTGAAGTCTTTGGGGCCACAGACCTTAAACTGCTTGAAGCTAAAAGTAGCGCGGGGAGAGTCGCTCCTTGATTCCTCAGAGGACTTGCTAGCGTTTTCATTAAGTTCGCTGACGATTTGCGGAATGACCTTAGCCATTTGCTTAGAGACTAGCGATGCGATGCGTTTGTCAGCGTGGTTTCTTCATGCTGAGCGAGAAGTATGAGATGACGACATTGTCTGCAACAGACATCGCCATAGGACTCAGACGAGATACACTTAAAATCTCACCTTATAGCATTTAACTAACATACCATAAAGCTCAGGAACACATCAATCACTTAGACACATAATCACATAGGCACATAAGCACATAGTCCATTTAAGCACGTAAACACATAAGCACGTAATTCATGTAAGCAAGTATTTTGCACGCATTCACCTTCCTATTTTGCACGTATTCACCTATATGTGCTAAACATGTTCCTTTATATTTCAAGGTTGCGATCACGACCGAGAATTGCGGGTGCGAATAGCGAGTAGCGATTGTGAATAACATATAATGTGAAAGTTCCTCGATTTGTTAGCGTTTTGAGGTAAATGTGTAGTGCGAGTTGTGTGTGTTTATCGAAGCGAACAACGAAAAGCGTATAAATCTCCAAAATAGAAACACATAAAATCACATAAAACACATAAAATCCCACACAAAAGCGATAAATCACAGAGTCAAACCCAAGGTGATTCGACTATTCTCAAGGACTTCGAGTACACGCTTCAGCTTAATAGACGGTGCTCTCTCACCGGCACACGGTGAATGGCACGTATCTTTTCGGCTATACGCGCAACTCGAGTCATTGGAACCCATCGAAACTTTGGTGAGAATTTTGTAAAACCATGATAAAGAACAGAACAAGTCATCGAGATTCGGGTTTCACCCCTAACTTAACGACTGCATTCCCTTTCGTGTGATAGAGATAGAAAAAAAGGGGAGGCGGAATTTGCGTCGAAGTATGGATTTCACTCCCGATTCAACTCAAATTCTCGTGCTTATAGTAAAAAGGCACGTCGAATGAGCGATCTAATCGAGAGTTTGCGGTTCTCACACCTAATCTCAACCAAATCATTCGTTTACGCGAGTATTCGTGTGCGTTGCCAGCCTTAGGAAAAGTTGTGTAGTTTTCGCGAGTTTGAGTGAGAGTATCAAATAAGCTCGTACAAAACCCCTGCTGGGTTTGCACAAGTCAGTCTGTTGGTATTTAGACTATAGACTAGGTCAATTCTAAGACATCGACCCGGACTAGGTCGAGTCTTGCCTAATTCCTTATAGTTATGGCTCTGATACCAATCTGTCACACCCCAACCGATGGCGGAAACATCGGGGCGCGACACTGAGCGAAACAGATTGTCCAGGAGAAATCTATAACAACTAATATTACCGAATATTTAACATTACGTCCCATACCATAACATATCCAGCAAAATAATTATTACAGGCATTTATCTCAAAGACAAATAAAGTGTTTCGACAACTCAGATTTTATTTAGTTTGTTTCTAGACTCCCTAGCTCGATTCCATAGCAGCTAGCAAGCAAAAGCATCCTAAACACCTGTCACATACGTTAAAATAACAGTCAATACACATAGTGTAAAGGTGAGCATACAAGTTTAAAAGTATAATAGTAGTGAAAGCGGTTTACGCATAACACATTATGTAACATGTATAATGTGAAACAGGTAAGTTATCGACAATAAAGTATGCACAGACGTGACTGCGAGTTATAGAATGCATAACACATATCACCACTGTGATACGTGAAGAAAAGCCCTTAACAACCCTTGTCCGCGACAGGTGCTGAGTCCAAACTATAGTACTATCATTGCTAAGGTGTCAGGCAACAATCACTGTGTAAACATAACATACTAGCATTCATCGAATAACACGTATAACATGCAGAGCAGGTAGCGTATAAAGTGTTTGCGTTGTGTGATCGATGCGATTTAGCATAGGTAACGTATGTAACACCCAAAGTGCTTAAAGCAAAAAGGGATCGAGTATACTCCCAGATCGTGTTTAACGAGTAAACACAGTCTTGGATTGAGGGGAGAGCTGAGAGATTAGCCTGAACACAGTATGACCGAATAAGCGTTGATTAATGCGTTAAACATCGTGTCGGAGTGAAGTGGAGACGGATAGTGATCCGATCGGATGACCGTCCGGACGGATGATCATTCGGTCGGAGGGTTGTTCGTTTGGGATGGATGTGTTTGCGTATGATGGAACTTTGAAGTTTTCATTGTAGGATTTTAAAAATCAAGAAGTGTTCCTACAATTCAAGTCATCCGGTCAGATGGCCGTCCGGTCGGATGGCCGTCCGGTCGGATGGCCCTTCGCTTGGGAACTGATACTTCTTTAAGTTTTGAAATTGTTTAAGTGTTTAAAACCTCAAGTCACCTAAACAAATAGTCGTTCGATCGGATGGTGATTCGATCAGACGGCTATCCGTCGACAACCTAATCATTTGAAAACTTGTGAAATTCGTTAAGTCTAGTAAGTTTTGCGACTGAACCGAGACGGTATGACAACATGTCAAACAACGGAAACCACGACAAGCATAGTCATCCGAGCGGATGGGAATCACCCCGTTCGTTCGGTAACTGTTCCTTGACGGGATTTCATGTTCACCCCGTGAATCGGTTGTCTATTAATAGAAATCTGTTCTCAGTCCGGTACTTCACTAGAAAATGAGCAGAAGGCCCGAACGAGCTCTGATTCTATCGGTTTGAGTAAAAGTGAAGAAAGTTTGAAGAAAAGTTTGAATCGCTTGAAATATGTTTAGATTTAGGTGAAATCAGTCTTAAAATATTGTATAAATCCTTTTTTTATTTGCGTTGTTCTTAGTGGAACGAGGTCACACTTTGGTGTTCATGAACACCTATGATGACGTCATCCTTGAACAGCCCGAATCAGACGGATTTCATGGTGAAATGATGAGATTTGTTGGTGGAAAAGATGCAGAAGTGTATATAGATCAAAGAAGTACAAGATTTGGTGTGAAAACTTACAAGAATTTCGAGGAATTGAGAGAAAATGGCTTGAGAACGAGCTGGGTCAGAGGAGAGCTGTCACATCACGTGAAAAGTGATGTGACAGGTGGTATTTATAGGCAAGAGGAGAGAAGGGCGGTGCAGGTGAAGGTCGGAGGGCCTTCCGATCAGATAGCATCTGATCGGATGGTCATCCGGACGGATGACCATTCGATCGAATGGTCCTTCGATCGGATGGCTTGAGTGGGTTCGTTTTCCGGCTTTTGTTTCATGCGTTGAGCGTTGTGATGCGTTGCGAGTAAGTGATGCGATAATATTACACATTAATTACACAAATAACATAATCAACCTAATAACCATAAAAGTAACTTGTATTTTGGGTTGCGATACGAAGCGATAGATTTGCGATTGCGTTTTCGAATAATCACCTCAACACAAACATAACATGCACAAGTAACACATAATAGCGCACACACGTAAAACAATATCCATAACCTGTAATTCGAGGTGCGATGCGATAGCGAGGTGATAGCGTTAAGTAGATTAGCGTTTAATTGCGTTTATTGCATTGTTACTCCATATAATACAACTAACAAGCGTAACTGAAAGTATCGATTTATCGAGGTTGAGAGTACAAGCAATAATTAAGCAAGGAATAACAGATCGGATTAGCAATCTTTTCTTCCTTTGACTTTGACTTGTACTTTGACTTTAAAAAGTCGGGTTGTTATAATAAGGGTGTCGCTGACAGTTAGGGCCGTTCAAATCGCTCGCCGCTCGTCGCTCGCTCGACGCTCGTTCGGAAATTGCTCAGAAAATGCTCGTTCGATTTGACGCTCGGTTGTAAACGAGCCGCTCTGCTCAGTTCGGATTGTAAACGAGCCAAGCATGAGCAAAGGTCCGCTCAGCTCGGTTCGGCTCGAATTATTATTTTAATTAGTATATATACATATACATCTATAAACATATATATACACAAATATAAATTGTACATATATATACACACATACACCTATATATATACACACACTTACACATACATATATACTTAAATATAAATTAAATTTATTGTTTTATATCTACCAATCTATTAGATTTTGGTCAACTATATACAAATTTACAACTATATCTATACGTACTAGCCCAATCACGCCAATAAAAATTTAAAATCAGAGCTAAAAGTTAAACCCTAAACGATAAACGACAGTCTGTTCATCACCTCAATGTTTCATGTTGTTATCATAAGTCAATCGTCTCCTGCTCTCAACGTAATTGTTCGTGCAATATGATCATCGTCTCGTCAGCCACAACATTGTTATTTATAAGAAAAATATTATGTCATTATCTCTCTCAGCAAATTTAAATTGGGCGACATGGTTGTCCAAATCGCTCGAACTTCGCTCGACGCTCGCTCGGAATTTTTACTGCTCGAAAAATGCTCGCTTGATTTGATGCTCGGTTTTAAATGAGTCGCTCCGCTCGGTTCGGTTTGAAAACGAGCCAAGAACGAGTAAAGGTCCGCTCGTTTCGGCTCGGCTCGGCTCGTGAACAGCCCTACTGATAGTAGAAACTTAGCTGTTAGTTGCAGCCTTGCCCTTGTGCCACCTTTGCACGATTTTTGCCACACTTTTCCTCATTCCTCCACCTGTTATGACACTAATCGACACCTAAGAACATTAGGGGACACTTGTTTTGTTTTTGGGAGCTCAAGGATTAGTATAAATAGAGCTTTAAGTTGCATAGTTTCTTCACGCCTTCACACATTCTCAAACCACTTGCTTTCGAGTTGCTTATGTTCCATAAGAGCCTCCTCCCTCAAGTGTTAAGTGTTTTCTCCATCTCTGGTAAGTATTCTTTCAAGTCAATTTTAGTTTATTCGCTAGATATTAGCCGAAAGTCAAGTCGTTTGACTTTTTTTTTACTTTCGGTTCTGACCATTTTGGTCAAGTCAAAAGTTAATAAATCTTTCCACGTGATCGTTATCATGAAGGTATTAATCCCCTGCGATTATACCCTATGACCATCACATTTAGTAGGCCAAATGGTGAGTCAAACATGTATAACAATGAAAAAAATCTGATTTTTAAATAAAATATTATATATATTTTTTTAAAATATAATATAAATATGATATATTTTTTGAAATATACAATATAAATACGTTATGAATTTGAAAAAAATTAATAAAAATATGTTATATTTTTAAAAAGTATAATAAAAATATGTTATTTTTTTAAAATATAATATAAAAATGGTATATTTTAAAAGAAATGTAATATAAAATATGTTATAGTTCTTGAAAATGTAATATAAATTTTTAAATATGTTATATATTTTGTATAGATGGATTTGGCTGTTGTTGACGCTGATCCGGACCGGGGTGGTACCGGGAGAGGCGATGGTGGTGGCCCCGAAAGGGACCATGGTGATGGTGGAGGACGGGGTGGTGGTGGAGCCGCCGGGAGGGGCAGTGGTAGGGCGGAGTACAGGCTCGTGGCGGCGGCGAAGGACGGGGTGGTGGGGGAGCCACCGGGAGGGGACGTGGTCATGGTTGTGGTGCCCTAGAGTTTGACTTGTTTCCAGATCACCCGAATCTGGCGTTCGAGGACGAGCCCGAGGCTTTTCACCGCTGTGAAAAATTTCGATGTATGGAGATAGGCGGCCATGCGGCCATCGCTTGGTCGGATTTAGAGGAAGTAGAGGAAGCGGTGAGAGGCAGAGGTTTTATCAGACATGATATTCATTGGGAGAGGTGTACTGTTTATTAACCAACTATATTTGTTTTGTTTATGAAATACTAATCCCACCGTGTGACAGGTTGTTCAATCGGGCGTTCTTGCCGTCATACCGGGTGATGGTTATCGAGTTTTTATACTCGTTCGATTTTCATCCTGACCAGCTGATCAGCCAGAGGAGGCGGACGACCCAGAGCACCCGTGAATCGAGGTTAGGGAATTTGCCACGCACACCGGCTTCCATACGTTGCTGGAGACGGCCACCTCCTCTACACCGAGGCCATGCACAAGGTACCTCGATCGACGTTGGTCAGATTCTGGGGTGTGATCGGTCGGAATCGCTTTGGTCAGTTGAAGGCAAGAGTGTCATATATTATAGACCCCCTGTACCGTTACCTGCACAGGCTTATCGCCACATCTATTGCACCACGCGAGTAGAATCTCGAGTGGTGCAATTAGGGGGATCTTTCTACATGTACTCCCTAATTTGGGGGCAGTCATATGACATCGCTTACTGCCTCGCCACGTGGTTTGCGGCAGCGTTCCACAGGCAGGAGCGATCGTTGTTATACAAGGAGGGGGCGTACATCACGCATATTGCCCTCTCATTGGACCACGTTCTGAGTGAGGACTCATAGGTTACGGGGTTTTGATTGGCATGCATATCACGCACGACTATGGCGTTGGTATCGGCCTTCGCTTCCACGATCGCGAGGGCACCATTTTTGTCCCAGCCTCCCTGCCAGACGAGTTACCGGAGGAGTCTTCCGCGGTAGCAGGTGATGGTGATGACGATGGCGATCACGTCGAGGTAAACATATATTTACTTATTTTGTATTAGGGTTTAAAATTTAGCGTTGTTTTAACCGTTGGTTTTTTTTCAAGAGGGCGCTCAGTCCGCCGCCACAGCAGCAGCAGCAGCCGCCTGGGGTGTCTCAGTACCCCCATCAGGTCGTGTATGACCAGATACCACCGGTTGTAGCCCTTGCATTATAACGGATGGAGCAGCGGTTGCAGGCGCGAATGAACGCTCACCACGCCTGTAATGAGCTTCTTTTGATGTGGGCGATCCAGGGCAATATATATGCGGCTAGGGATCGTGGCCTGACCCCTATACTGATGCCGGACTTGCCGCCACGCCCGGGATTGGATCTGCAACCATCTGCCACCATTCAGGATCCTTAGGGCGCGGATCCGACAATTTAGGATATTTTGTTGTACTTTTTTTTTGTATTTTGACTGTTTATTTATTTTGGATTATGTCATGTATATATACAAACTTATTATATAGTTAAAATTTCAATTTCAGTTTATTTATATTTGTGATTGTTTGGATTGGTTGGTTGGTTACATAAAGTATAATATGATATGACACGTAGCGATAAAATATAATACAAAATATAAATATGATACTATACGTCACGATACGATACGAGGACGATACGATATAATACATACGTCACGATAAATATAATATAATATAACTTATAAATGTGTTGAAAATAAACTATCCAGGTGCATTACCAAAATTTTTATCAAGTTAAAGTTGGTGTGTATTAGTTTTAATTATATTGTTTTGGTTGTTGTTTGAGGTGATAATGGGCTGTTCAAAAGCTACTTAAAGACTCGCTAAGTTGGGCTTATTTCAGATGAGCTTAAGGCATTGCAGAAGTGCAACGTTGTATATAAACAGAAAAGAGATCAGATTTATAAGAGATCTGAGAGTTATTCTCTCTCTCTTAGTTTACACTTGTTTTGATATTTCTTGATGATCTCTTGTTAAGATCGAGTGTCAATACTGTTAGATCTTTCATTGAGTGTATGTAGATCGTCTTGTTGATGATCTACTAGTGAGGAGAGTTGTTATTTTTTCTGTTTGTTCCGTCTGGTTCTCTCTCGAGTAGTTAGGGTTTTCTTCTTGATTGAATCCTACGTGATTCTGGTTTTCTTTGTATGTTCATTAACTGATTGTGTCATCAGTTGATTGTATTGAACACTTGTTCCTTGCAGATCTTACAAGTTGTAAGATCAAAGGGTTTCTAGGGTTTCTCCACGTTTTTTGTCGCTACATTGAGTGTTCTTGTTTTATTCATCATTCATACCATGGTTGACAAAATGTGATACGATATGTCACGTCACGTCACGATACACTATAATACGATACGTCATGATAAAAATATAATAATAATTATAAAACACATAAAAACAACAAATAACCAACAATAAACACCAATAACCAAACCCAAAACACCAAAATTCAACCTCAAAAAAATCAAGTCTTCAATACGGATTGTATAGGCCTATACGATCTGTATAAGCCAGCCGCCAGACAAACGCTAACCCTGACAGTCTATCATATTTAAAACCGCAACCAATACATATCGTATATGCCTATACGATCTGTATTTGACCAATCAAAGTGTTTAGATAGAAAGGCCGGTGTGTAGATAGAATCTCCCTAAAAATTTACAAAAGTATGAGTTATATTTTGTTTATCAACTAGGTAACAGATACTCCATGCTAAGATCCAACTGGCACACACATAGTTTCGCAAACAAATGCCCAGCCACTTGAGCCAAAGTTGAAAACAAAGCTTCCACCAAAGGCAAAAATTTCAAACACCTAATTACTCGTCAAGGGAAAACAAATTAAAAAAATATAAAACTATTGTTCCAAGTGTACCAATCACACAAAACAACTATACTCTTGGTTGTAAAACGTAAGTTATAGAATAGAATTTCTAAAGGTTAACTTTTCAATATGTATCGATTAACCCAACATCATTGTCACCCCTAAACATAAGATACGAAACATATGATTTTAATAACTTTATTTGAGCAATATGTATTATAATCGAATATCATAACATACTTATTAACATTACAAGCAGAAACAGTACTTTAATAACCACAAACAATCATGTTTAGGATCTTCACTCTTCAGCAATAGTGGCCTCAAAGACATTGAAAACTTGAGAGAGTGAAAGCTTATGGTCCATGACATCATCTTGAGTGACTTCGTTAAGATAGGTCCTTTTATACTTTAGTGTACAACCTCCATCAACTAAGGGTATCACCTTCATTTCTTCTAAATGCATTGTGTTTCCACTGTATTTATAATTGCATGAGAAGTTCTCTATATCTTCTCCGAATATCGTGTACCTCATTGGCCTCATTTGTTCTAAGAGATTAAATGCAAAATGAGAAACAAGAAAAAAAAAAGATATAGGCAAGCACCTTTCTAAGGGTTTAAAACCTCATACTTGTGTATTTAAAAACTTTCAAAATACTTACACATATAAAGGGTTTAAAAGCTCATATTTGTATATTAAAAAACTTTCAAAATACTTACACATATATTGCAAGTTAGATATGTTATGTAGGGGTGTAAACGGGCAAGCTCTATTTAAAAAGCTAGAGCTCGGATTTTGTTTAGCTCATTTTTTATTATTATTAAGAGTAAATTACTTTTTGAGTACTTGTGTTTTAGTAGTTTTAACCATTTGAGTCCAAAATTAAAATGTTTAACGCACTGGGTCCTTAGACACTTTTTTTATAACCATCTGAGTCATTTTGAGTCCAAATTTTAACTTTTGAGTCCATTTTTTTTAACAAAATTGGACTCAAACCGTTATAAAATGAACAAAATTGGACTCAAAATGTTATAAAATAAATGGCTAGGGACTCAGGGCGTTGAACTTTTTGATTTTGAACTCAAGTGGTTAAAACCACTAAAACACAGAGAATCAAAACATAATTTACTCTATTATTAATACAATTATGATTTATATATAGCGTGTATGTGTGTTTATCTTTTGTAGTAATAATTAATTTTTTATTTAAAAAAACTAGTAAATTGTCTCGTGTGTTGTCGCAATGTTCTGAAAAAAAAATTACGTCAAAACGTAGGCAACCTGAACACGTACATAAAAATAGGCACGGAAACATATTATATTTTACCCCGACTCATTTCCGGGCAAAATTACATCAAAAAGTAGAACAACCGAAAACGTACATAATAATAAGTATAAGAACATATTATATTTGACTCGACTCATTTCCGTTAAAAATTTACGTCGAAATGTAATTCAACTTGAATTTATACCCACATGAATTTATAAACACGTAAAACTCGATTATAAAGTCTTTAGAAAATTGAGGGTTGTAAGTATAAAAAATACAAAAAGACAAAAAAAAAAAAAAAAACCGACAAAAATACCCAAAAAGTCACTATTCAAACAAGTTGATAATTACAGTATATATAATAACTAGGATATAACCCCGTGTATTACACGGGTTGAATAAATGAATTTTATATACTAAATAGTAAAACAATATATCTTTAAAAACCTACTTTATTGCACGGGTTAAACAAATGTAATTTTTTATATTAAATAATAAAAAATTATATCTATAAGAACCATATTGTACGGGTTGAATAAATGTAATTTTATATACCAAACAATAGAAAAATTATATCTTTAAAACCACGTGTATTACACGGATTGAATAAATGTAATATGGATTACCAAAAATATTAAAAAAAAAGTTATATCTTAAAAGTCCTCGTGTATAAAATATGATTTTATATACCAAATAATAAGAAAATTATATTAAAAAAAACTAATGGATATACTCAGTACGTGATAGATATGGTGATTGCGGAGATGATTGTAAAAACCATTTGACTCTGGGATCGAACCCAGGTTTTCCTGTTTCTCCTATCATTGCACATCAATGTCTCACTCTGCAATAAATGGAAGTTAAACTTACATCTCCCAATAGAAATACACGTGTCCCTCCACTTGAGCTATCATCGACAACTAATTTAAATGTATATGTGTAATAAAGCTTAAATATAACAATAGTTCCTCAACCAATGAAAATATAAATCTATTATTAAAAAAGGATAATTTATTTTACATCTTCTGTGAACCTTACATTTGTAGGATATAATACCAGTTGATGTGTTTGCTTGTATTTCTGGGACATAATACATTTGTCAAACAAAACATTCTTTAAACTAAATAATAATTATTTATAATTAAATAGAAAAAATATCTATAAGATATTAAACTAAATAATATTTATTAGGAGGATTATCTATAATTAATTAGAAGTGATTAAATTAAAATAATAATTATCTATAAGACATGACCTAATATGATGACAAGTGTCCCATAAATAGTTTCTTTTATTATATAGTATAGATAGATATGCATTATTTAGTTGGTTTTATCATAATGTTATATAATAATACCATAATTGTTATTACGTATGTGTATGTTAAATAAAAGTTGTATAAATATTAGGCTCATTAAGGCCCCGGCCTATTCGAGCTCAATAACTGAAACTAGGCTCAGACTCATTTATAAACGAGCTTATTTTATTTATTTATTTATTTATTTTTGATAACTTGTATCGATTTAATTTTTTTAGCAAGTCGATATCGAGCAGCTTATAAGCCGTTTACATCCCTACAAGGCTACTAACATGGGGTCAATGGTACAAGATACCATCAATGACATCCCACTTGGAGGTCCTGGGTTCAAGTCCCGGCAAGGGGGTTTTATACTAACTTGGTGATACTAACATACTAACTACTAACCCGGTTAGCGATATCCTAACTGTACGCCGTTCAAAAAAAAAAAAAAAAAAACTTGTACAAAAAGATGATTCAACATATATGGTCAATTACACATTACACAATATACAAAGAGTTAAGTGTCATTTTAGTTCTTGTGTTTTGGGCCATTTTGTCAGTTTAGTCCAAAGGTTTGAAATGTTGTCATTTTAGTCCAAATAGTTTCAAACGTTGTCATTTTAGTCCACTGGGCTAACTTCATCCATTTTTTCTATGAACTAGAAGAGCAATTCGGTCATTTTTTATGTAATTATGTTAACTAAAAGGGCAATTCTGCCATATAAAATGCAACGAATTACCCTTCTCGTTAACAGAAAAAATGGATGAAGTTAACTCGATGGACTAAAATGTCAATGTTTAAAACTAACTGGACTAAAATGGCAACGTTTTAAACCTTTGGACTAAACTGGCAAAATGACCCAAACCAAATGGACTAAAATGCCATTTAACTCGCATATAAATTTGAAACAGGAAAAAACGATAAGCATAGAAGAACAATATACCGGATGTAATCTCCTTGACGGTATAATCGACTGCTTCACCTCCGAAGCCATCGCCTTCCAAGGTCACAACCTCTGGACCAAACTGTTCTGGAATGAAGGTCTTGGCCATGAACTCTAAATACGCGAGAACAAAGTCATGGAAGACCTTTGAAGGCGCGATCGGGCTAGTAATCTCTGATTCCCAAACAGTAGCATCGGGGACCATCTTGTGAATTTCTGAAATCCAGTTAGCAGAAGGAATGGAATCCATTTGTGTAAATTTGTTTAGGCTGATTAGCCTTCAATAACGATATATAAATAGTGACCAAAAGTTAGCAACCAAAACAAGAAAGCAGACACGGGGAAGGTGAAGATTATATTTTTATTAGTTGTTAGGTTCATACATACGTGTGTTCAAACTTTTGATACGTTGTATATAAAACAGTTTAATCCATTTGGAACTATCACATTGTGCTTGCTTCCTTGTACAATCCAGAGAGCCTAGTGGCAATATTTTTCTATAGAAAAAAGCATGTTATTTATCATTTAAGAAGAATAAAAGTAAAATTTATAACTAAAACTAATGAAAACAAATACAGATACAAAGCCATGAATATTTCTTATGAAATAATAAATTTAAGATAATTACTCTATATAACATTTTAACCATGTATTATACTGTGAATAAAAAAAACTGGTGTATAAGTTATAACATAATTTGTAAACTGGCAACTAATAAAAACATGTAAAAGTTTATGGTTTGTTTCAGGTATGGCTTAAAATTCTTAAGAAATAAAACGTGCTTTAAACTCGAGTGTTGTCATAAAATGATTATAAAGGTTAACACCATGGGTAATGGTTAATGCCTCTTAAGGGGCATTTTTTGACAAATCATCATTACAATGGTTCATGTAATGGTTAAGGTTTCATAATTCCCTTTCATTTATTAGTTTCCCTATTTTCCTCCTTATTGGGCATTATTCTAGAAATGCCCATGAGTAATGGTGTAAGGACATTATCAAAATCTTTCATGCCCTTATAAAGCCCTATTACATATGGTCTACTAGTTTCCCCGATTAAAAAAAAAGTTAAATGTCTGAATAGTCTATGTGGTTTGCTTTTTTTTCATCTTTAGTCTTTAACTTTCTAAAATTATAGCTAAAGTCCTCAACTTTTTCAATTTCGTTCACGGATAGTCCCTGGTACAGATGGATGTTAGTTTTTGGTGTTAAGTGGGTGTAAAATAACCAAAATGCTCTTAATAATAAAAAATGTTATTAATTATCTATTTACATATCTAATTAAAAGAAAGTGGGGCCCGCCCTTCAACCTCTAAACGAAAGCATTGAATTTTATAACTCATAGTTCATCTGGGTATTCATAGTTGGGGAGAAAAAATGAATCTTGGAATGAAAAGAAGTTGTAATGTTGTTGAAGCCTTTTGTTTATGTCTTTCCGATTTGGCATGGTCGTCGGACTCACAGTCACTATCAACCACCACCTCCTACCACAATCACTATCAACCAACACCTACACCACCACTCATCGTCACAACAGTCGATCCCTTGCCCCGGTCTCGGTCCCCCACAACCCGTCATTATCCACCCCACAACCTAACCCCACCCACTTTCAAAACATCAACGCAATTCGCCTTTTTTTCGTAGAGGGAGAGAGAGAAGAAAAAGAGTAAGTGATTCGCAGGAAGTGTTAAGGTTGCGTTATTTTTGTTTTATCGCAGATGGCGGTGGTGGTGCCGGCGGTGAATGTCACACCCCAACCGATGACGGAAATATCGGAGTGAGACGAACTAGATTGCTCATTACACATAACACTATTCGTGACAACAATTAAATCAAAATCGATTTCATTTCATAACAAAATTGTCAAGTACAACACGGAAATCAAAGTACAACATTTGGAAATTCAAAATACAACAAGTTTAATCAAAATAAGATAACAAATCTAGCATTTCGTTATAAGTTTCTAAAGTCGTCCCTACTAGATTTCATCATGATCATCATAATCAACCAGCAACATGTTTAAAAGTATAGTTCAACATAAAATGCATTGGCGAGTACACAAGTTTTAATACATAGCATAAGATAAAATGTTTGAACGAATCCACATGGAAACCTATGTTATCAAGATTAACGTATAATTGGCATGCAATATTCAAGTCAAACCTCTGATTACCGCAAGAATTATATTTAACATGACCTCTCGTTCACGGGTGGTGCGTTACTCCTATAGCGCTATACATGTTAAATGGAGGCTCGTACGAAGTTAATGACATGTTTATCACATAAGAATCACCCAAAGATACGAATCAAGTATAACGAATAAGTATGCATGTATTTGGATTGTTTGTGCATTGCCTAAAGTATAATGTATTTGTGATTTTAATAAGCTAAACATATTGCACCCAAAATGTGTAAAACGTAAAAGGGGTGTTCAAGTGTACTCACGGTTTTGCAAAGCTTTCCTTTGTAATCCTGTGAAGAGTTGGAGAGTTGGAGAATGGAACACCACAGTTACCCTACATGGGGTAAACGAAGGTGTGTAAGTAACGGAACTAAGAGGGAAGATTCGGGTTGGAATTTATACTACAAAAGTATGTATGTATAAAAGTATTATCTAGTCTAAGTACTCTTTTTTGACACTAAGTTGTATGTGATTTCATGGGTCCTAGTTTGCCCATTAGAATCATCAATGAGTGACTTATAATCGTGGATAAGTTAGCCCTAGTTCATGATGAATAACCATAAACTGATTATTATCACAAACTTGGCCAAGTTCATATATATGTGTATATTTATATAGTCATATAGTTATATTAATAACCTAAAACTAAGTCCATCATA
The DNA here is from genome assembly GCA_030545235.1 of Helianthus tuberosus. Taxonomy (NCBI): domain Eukaryota; kingdom Viridiplantae; phylum Streptophyta; class Magnoliopsida; order Asterales; family Asteraceae; genus Helianthus; species Helianthus tuberosus. The sequence continues at coordinate 18,736,379 of CM060388.1, read as the reverse complement.
GATTGTCATATATTATCATGTAAGTCAAGCATGGAGGTTTAACCTCTTTATATGATTCACCACTGCACAAATCATGACAAGGATGATTCGTAGGGTCATGAATTACAAGAAATAAACTAACTAATATGTACATCAAGTAGCCAAGTAAGTCTCTAACCCGGGTGAGCCAACACAAAATGGAAAGAATTAACTAAGTGTTGGAGGCTAGACAGGGTTATGTTACTTTAGAGCTGGTAAGCTACAAGATCAAATCATCAAGTGAGGTGTGGAAATAAGCTAGGATTGCCAAAGCATCCAATGTTCACACTTGTATCAAACATAAGTCTCACCATATAAACAATGGTAAACTTATGTGATTTCAACACTTACGGGTTGTATTGAACCCTAACAAAACAGAAAGTTTAGAGGTTGTTTGTACCTCTAAACTTGTAATAATCAACTCTAACAAGTTCCACAACCATTGATGGGTTTAGGAGATTGTTAGGTATAAGATTCAAGTATAAAAAGTTAAGTTTTATAAAAGTTAACCAAGTTTCTTCCAAAACAGAAAGTTTAGACCTCAAAATGGTGATGTTCCACCTTAGATTACCATGGTAATTTTGTGGAAACACTCCTAGAGGCGTTCCAAGCTTTGTAGAAGAAGAAATGGTGAAGAAATCATAAAGAAAGGTGAGTTTGAACTCACTTTTGGAACTTAGATAATTTTGCCAAAACTTGAGTTTGCAACTGATTTGAGAGTGTTTTTGGAGTGTAGAAGAGTTGGAAAAGTGAAAAATGAGGTGATGGAAGCTTGGTTATATAGTGGTGAAGTAGGGTTGGAGTTTTAATGGAGTTTGAAGGTGATTGGGTGAGTTTGGAGGTGGAAGGAATGACCAACCCGTGTACAAGAAACAACTATCTGCGGATTCAGGGTTGTGGCGCTACGCCATGGGAATTGGGTTTAGGCTTGGCGTAGCGCCAAGCCTCCAATGGCCATCAGATTTCATTTTTAACACTTTTAGTCCCTGTAGTTTCATATATTTGATGTTTTGAAGTGTAACTATATAAAAGACATGTAATTAAGCATGATTCAAGTATTAAAGCATAAATCAACTATGGTGAAAGTATTATCATGTATATTGCACGTATAATGAGTATTAAACATGTATTTACGGCTGATTGTATGTAAAACAAGCATATGTTTGCACGAATGATGAATACGTATTAAGTATGCGAATAAATCGAATGATAACCATGTATGAATAACTAATGGATAATTCTTATAAAAATAATCAAGTTTTATTACGATCAAAACCTTGGGTTACAATATTCTAAAAATGAAATACGATTACAAGAGATAAGCTTTCCAGAAATAGAAGTACAAGGCAACTTGCTAAATATGGAAAGTTACAAAAGCGAGGCGTTACAATGGAGGTGAAGGAGATGGCGGTGGTGGTGGTTTAGAGGGAGAGAGAGTAGAAAGAGAGAGAGAACTGAATATGTTGTTTGTGTATATCTTATACATTTTATAATTGGGTCCCATAATATATATTTATTAATAAATATTTAATATATTTTTTATACTAAAGGGCATTTTGGTCATTTCACACCCACTTAACACCAAAAACTAACCTCCAGAACGAACATTAAAAAGTTGGGGACTATAGCTGTAATTTTAGAAAGTTAGGGACTAAACATGAAAAAAATGGCAAACACGGGGACTATCCGGACATTTAACTCTTAGAAAAAAGAACAAACGTATCTTATATGTTTTAGTGTGTGTGTGTTTAGTTTATTATTAAGGAACGAAAATAATAACCTAAAAAGTTTACAATAAATACAATGAGTTAAATGTCATTTTAGTCCATGTGGTTTGGGCCATTTTGTCGATTTAGTACAAAGGTTTCATTTTTCGCATGTGGGTCCAAAAAGGTTTCACCGTTGCCATTTTAGTCCACTGGGTTAACTTCATCCATGTTTTCTTTTAACGAGAAGGGCAATTTGGTCATTTTATATGTAATTCTGTTAACTAGAAGGGGCAATTCGGCCATATATAATGACCGAATTGCCCTTCTCGTTAACAGAAATAATGGATGAAGTTAACCCAATGAACTAAAATGGCAACGGTGAAACGTTTTTGGACCCACAGGCGAAAAATGAAACCTTTGAACTAAACTGCCAAAATGGCCCAAACCACAGGGACTAAAAATTTAATTTGTTTATGATGTAGCATCTCTCATTTTTATTCAAATAGAATGACGTGGCATTGTTGCAGGTTTTACAACGGGACTGAAAGTTTCATCGCAATCAATTCTCACCTATTGTAATAGATCATTGCACATAGGGGTGCAAATGAGCCGAGCGGCTTGCATGCTACCCGAGATCGGCTCGAGAAAAAGCTTGAAACGAGCCGAGCCTTATCAAGCCCAAGCCGATGTTGAGCTTAAAACAAAGCTCGCTTGTTTATCGAGCCTAAGCTCAAGCCTCGCAGGTGAAGCTCGTTAGGCTCGTTAAGCCTTATCGAGCCTTAGTATAAACGAGCCGAGTCGAGCTTATTTAAACTTGGTTACAAGCTAACCTCAAACCTAAAAATAAGTTTATTTAGTAAACGAGTCCGAGCCCGAGCTTCACCTATCGAGCTCGCGAGCTAAAAAACTCTATTATTTATATTAATTTTATAGTAAATTACGATTTTGGCCCCTGTGGTTATATCACTTTTACCCTATTAGCCAAATATAATTTTTTTTAACATCTATACCCCCAACGTCTCTGTAACTAACTATTTTGGCCCATGTGTCTAACTTAACCCATAACCCAGGCTAATTAAATGTCACATGCTCCTCACATGATGGGCAAATAAGCAATTTCACCTCCACATTTTACCAAGATACAACCAGTACCATCAACAAACTTTATTATTGAGGGGGTGTTTGGGATTCCTTTTCAACTTCTCCTTCTCAAAAGTCCTTCTCAAAGCAATAAATAAGAAATCCTTACTTCTTCTTTTCTCCCTTTTGAAAGCATAATTCGCTCCAAAAGTCCTTCTTTCATAGTGTTTGGGATTCCTTTTGACTTCAAAAGTACTTCTCATATAGTGTTTGGGATTCCTTTCCTTTTCAAAAGTCCTTCTTAGCTCCAAAATTCCTTTTCAAAAGAATCCCAAACACCTACTGAAATCCCCAAACTTTATAACCCAAATTACTTGAAGACATCAAGAACCTCTATCAGAAGAACCCCACCAACACTTCATTATCTCGACCGTTTGACCTTGAATTCGAACTCCAACAATTTGTGGAATCACCCGAATTCGGCTCCCAAGACGAAGACATCCAACTCTACTATTGACTACTCGCAAAGCTAGTGCTGCCAGACGATTCTTGCTCGTCAGCATCCGCATCACTGCCCCTTTGCTCCATCAGATCATTATCAATGGCTTTTTCAGACTCCACGAGATTCTCTTTCTTGAACTAACGATCGTTGTAGCTTGTGGTGGAGTTCAGGTCAGCTACAGCTTCCATAATCGAGCAAGCCTTGCTGACACAAGCCGGGAGGGAGAAAGCTGGCGGTGCTGCTGTTGAAGGCGCGGTGGTTTTTGTGGGGTTCTTATGGTGGAAGTTCTGGATGTCTTCATGTAATTAAAGAATCAGGTTTGGATCCAAGTTTCATAAACTCATATTGCACACCTTCTGAAACCCAAATTTGCCTTCACACCAAAACTATTTATAACCTCAACTCAAACTTTATCTTTGAAATCCCCAAACTTTATAACCTCAAATCAAGCCCTAGAGATACAAAATAAAAATAAACCAACTTCAAGATCAAGTTCAAGATCAAGATGGGCTTTTTATTTCAAGATTTCTTAAATAGTGAAACTTTTGTGGGTATATTTTGATGAAATTTTTGTGGGTATTTTTTAAATGAGGAAGAAGAAATGAGATCTGGGTAAAGGATAGGAATATATATGAGTTTGCTGAGAATCTTGAATAGCAGAATATAAAAAATAAGGTGAAATTACTTATTTGCCCATCATGTGAAGAGCATGTGACATTTAATTAACCTGGGTTATGGGTTGAGTTAGACGCAGGGAGAAAAATAATTAGTTACAGAGACGTTGGGGTACAAACGTTAAAAAAATATATTTTGGGCTAATAGGGTAAAAGTGATATAACCACAGGGGCCAAAATCGTAATTTACTCTTATTTTTATTTAATAGATAATAAACGAGCCGAGCTCGAGCTTGAGAAAATACCAAGGAACCGAGCTCGAGCTTTGAAAATAAAGCTCGAATCGAGCCGAACTCTCATAAGTTAATTGAGCTCGAGCTCAAGCCTAGTCGAGCTCGGACTCGGCTCGGCTTGTTTGCACCCCTAATCGCACACCAATCGTCCTTTGTATCTTTCCAAGCTACCATCCGATTTAAACTTGTGCTTAAATAACCACGTGTAACGCCTAGCGTCCCTAAACTTTAGGAATTTGTCAAGATTAGTCCCTGAAGATTGTTTATTTGTCTTTTAACCCTAATCTATGTGGAAGTCTACGTTTATATACTTGAAATGCCTAAATCTACGTGTGGAATGTCTATATCCCTGGAAATGCCTAAACTCTATACATGAAATGCCTAAACCTATGTTGGAATGCCTAAACCTATGTTGGAATGCCTAAACCTATGTTTGGAATGTCTAAATCTATTTGGTGCTTGACTCCTTAGACTCGTGAAACTTGATTCTTGGTTGAACGAGAGACTGGAGCCTTGTCACTGGCGGAATTTATTAATCTTGAAACTTTTGATGTTTACGTCTTAATTTAGATATTCTATAATACGCAACGCTTAATCTAACTCGCAAAACGGATCAAAGACGGGAACGCGGCAAGGTTGGATTGGCCAGAGTGACAATCCGATCAGATTGCCACCCGACCGGATTGCCACCCTATCGACTGACCACCCGATGGGATGACCATCCGATCGAGCCACCACCCTATCCATGCTGCACCGCCTCTCTTCCCTCTCACACTATAAATAGGAGCAGTCCTTCACTGATGTGACAGCCCTGCTCGACTCAGACGCACAAGCCCCTTTCTCCGCCATTTTCTTGGCGATTCTGGTACGTTTCAAGCTTGATTCTTGTACTTTCTTGATCTCCACCTCATCCTCTACGTGATTCACCTTTGAAATCACACTTTTCACCATGAAATCTCTCAGATCTGAGTTCTTGAGGGTGGTGTCATCATGGTGGTTTGTACGAACTACTATGTGATGTCATTTCCGGCAAGATCCAGCTCGGATCTAAGGTATTTCATGCGTTTTCACGCTATATCCAAGCTAAATCCAAACTTTTCCATATAAAACTTGAATTATCTTATCCTCTTCTTCAAAACTTTTACTTAATTCGGTGGAAACCGGGTCTAAATGGGCTGTAGACTTGATAAGTAGTCTAAGGTCGGCTTGGATCTGAGTTATTACCGGTGAAGACGAGCATGGCAACGGATTCCGACATAAACTCGTTAGAGACAGGCGACGGATCGCACAGGGGTGATTCCCACCCGATCAGAGTGCTTGTATGCTGAAAAGTTTACCGATGTCTCAATACGTGTCGTGCCATCACCACTAAGCTAGAGACTTAGAAATTTTACAAAATGGTAAATAAGAACAAGGGTCACCCGATCGAGAGGCAACCCGATAGGACAGTCGTCCGACCGGACAGCCACCCTATCAGGTGACACTTGCCCCTAGCCTTGAAACCTTGAAACTTTTCAACACTTAGAACCTTTTGGGAACTTTGGAAACTCTGATCGAGTGGCAACTCGATCGGGCAGCCGACCAATCGAGCAGTCACCCGATTGAGGTAACCAAGGCACTTAAGCAAGAACTTGAAACTTGGAACCCCTGGCCGAATGGCAACCCGACCGAACAACCGTCCGATCGAGCAGTCACCCGATCAGAGGAACCAGTACACTAAACGCTAGACACTTGAATCAGATGACCACCCGATCAGACAGCCGTCCGATCAGACAGTCACTCGTTCCACCTTCATACTAGACCACTCGATCGGACAACCGTCCGATCGAACAGCCCTTCTTTCACACTAAGTCACCTGAATCGACTGGCAATCCAACCGGATAGCCATCCGATCGGACAGCCATCCGACCCAGTGACAGTTTCCAACACTTGTTCAATCTCGACTCTTATCCTATTATAATCTAATCAGGCTAATCCTAAAAAGAGTTCCCTTTGATCCAATAACAGTTGCGACTGTTAAGCAATCACTGTGAGTATACTCGATCCCCTTTTTACTCTTAAACTTTGGGGTGTAACATGTATTCTATATAAACTTGAATCTTTTGCAAACTAAACTCTATCCTACGTGTATGTGAAAACTTGTGCATTCTAGTATTCTATTTTGTGCTATGTGACATTTAATCCAGGGTGTGTAGTTCCACCTTAACAATAGTAGCGCTATAGGAGGTGCACCTCTCCCATTATTCTCGGGGGGTATTGTTAGGAGGATTCTAGTTTACCTTGAGTCTTGGGTAAACACTAAAGCATCGGAATACTTGGGCTATCACTGCGTGGACTGCGACACTAGCACGGCTGAAACTATTTTTATTGCTTACATTGTGGATATGAGTTGTTTTAATCTATTATTTTATTATCAAACTTGTATACTCACCAATACTTTTGTATTGATATTTTAATACATGTTGCAGGATGATAGGTTGCTATGGAACACATGGAAATTGAGCTAGGAGATGCCTAGAAACGTCACTTAAATAATTTAGACTTTTTAACAATTTGTTATGTGATGTAATTTTGATGACGCTTGTTGACATTAGACAATCTATATCATGAAATCTACTTAATTACTATTGAAATATCTAGTGTTATGGAATCTCATGAGCAATCTAAACGCTTAGTGCTCGCACCCCGATGTTTCCACCATCGGTTGGGGTGTGATAGATTGGTATCAGAGCCATAACTATAGGGAATGAGGATAAGTAGGAATGCTTGCCCTAGTCTATAGTTCTAGGAAGTTTGACTCTTATTTGTTATTTAAGACTTATGCATTCTACCGTATCTGCTTCATAGCAACAAATATTCCTGTTAAACTTAGATGCCTTTCCTAAGGCTAAAATAATGTACACTTTATATTTTGGAAACACTGTTACTCAGTGTTTATATTTTGCACAAGATATACTCTCAAGTCAGGAGTGACATCCGAACCTTGATGGTAAAATCTCCATATAATCCTAGTAGGTCTTGTCTGCGGATAAGTACCAACGCTATTTGGGGTACGATGTTGTCAAGTTAGAGGTGAAATTCAGATCTTGATAACTAGTCCCACTCCTTGATTTTTATGTCTTACCAAGGTCTCGTGACTCCCAATAAATTAGGAACGTGGAATGGCTAAAAGAACGAATAACGTAGGCCTAACATCGATGACGTATTTGTTCAAGTAAGTCAAGACACGTTACCTCAATTCGAAAGGGGTTCAAATCACTTTGGTTAGTTGCCGTTTCTATGCTATCTCGATTTTTTTATGGATGCGGTTTTAAGCTCGAATCATCGTTCATTTTGGCATACTTTTACGCTACTCACACGTGTGTCCGCAATCTAATACGCTAATTCTAATCCCAGATCGAACTAAATTTACGAAGCTTTACCCTATGTGATCAATCAATGTGATAAGGTGTTTCTAAGGCACTAGACATAACATGGCATGGAATACGAGGGTAAAGTGACGTGTCCGAAACATGGTGGATACGCTGCTGGTACTTCCTATATATAAGTGTTTCTGGAATGTTACCAACTTTCGTACCAAGTGCCATGCGAAACTTAGTGTCTGTTGTTGAATTCTATAACTATGGAAGGCCTATTTGTGTACTCTATGTGAAATCTATGAGAAGTCTATCGTATATTCTAGTGAAATCTATGTGTAAACTACGTACGTGTGGATTGAGAAACAAAATATGAAACGTAGCCTAGCGCTGAAGACGAGGGAGAAAGTGGCATGTCCGAAACATGGTGGATACGCCGTTGGTACTTCCTATATATAAGTGTTTCTGACATACTGCCGAACCTTCGTACCACGCGCTAAGTGAAGTTCGTAGTTCTGTAGGCTTGATGTGAAGTTGTGAAATCTATTTGGGGTTAATTTATGACGTAAATCTATTCGGTCAATCTATGTGGAGATTTTGTTAATGAAGCATGAAACCGACGACGAGACGGAGGCGGCATGATTGAAGCATGGTGGATACATCGCTGGTACTTCCTATATATAAGTGCTTTCGTTATGTTGCCAAACTTTCGTAGAACGTGCCATGTGGAAATTTGTCGTTGTGAACTGGGATGAGATTGTCAACTCTAATCTAAGTTAAACTATTGGTTAATCTATGTGGATTAGTTGGGTCAATCTATGTTATTTAATCTATTTTAATTAGCCTGATGTTGTGGTTGGCGAAGTATGACACCAATGATGAGGGGAGGTGGCGTGATCGAAGCATGGTGGATACGCCGCTGGTACTTCCTATATATAAGTGCTTCTGTCATGTCACCTAACTTTCGTAATACGTGCCATGCGGGATTTCGCTGGTTGAGAATTGTGAATGCTAAATCTATGATTAATCTATGGAAAGTCTATTGAAATCTATGGCAATCTATTGAATGCCTATCAGATCTATTGAAGTCTATTGGGTTTATTATAAACTATTTGAAGCCTATCGTAATCTATTGAGATCTATGAAAGTCTATGTTAATCTATGATAAGTGTGGATTAGGACATGTAACATGACATCGAGTACGAGGTGGAAGTGTTGTGCCCGAAACGTGGTGGATACGCCGCTGGTACTTCCTATATATAAGCGCTTCTGACATGCTGCCAAGCTTCGTACAACATGCCATGCGAGGGTCGTAGGTTGTGGTGATAAATCTATTGAAATCTATCGGGTTAGTCTATGTGCGTGTTGTGATAATTTTGAGTGTTCTGTTTAGCAATTGCGACATGTAACATGACGCCGAGTACGGGGTAACGGCGATGTGCCCGAAACGTGGTGGATATACCGCTGGTACTTCCTATATATAAACGTTTCTGACACAGTCGTCGAGCTCCGTACAACGCGTCGTGCGAAGGTCGTGGGTTTGCGGTATCTATAAGAACTTTGGGAAGTCTTAAGTCTTAGTCTACCACGCGTGAATCTATGATAATCTATGTTAATCTAGACTTATACGATCCTCTTATTGGATCTTTAGGATGTCTTCTCGAAAGCTATCCGACACTCTCAGGAAATCCAGGGAGAAGTCTCAGAAGAAGATGATGTCTTTCATGGCCGACCAGATAGCTCGAGTCGTGCCAAGGATCGTCACTGAGCTCCAAGGATCAAACACTCCTCTATCCTCTGTGGACTCCAAGGCTGAAAAGCAGAAGCCTACGCAGTTCAGCTACAAACATTTCATCTCTTGCAACCCTAAGCCTTTCACGGGCAATGATGGGGTGACTGCTATGCTCGAGTGGTTCGACAGCATCGAAGTTACCTTCATTAACAGCGAGTGCCCAGATCATTTGAAAACTAGGAGTGCAACGGGAATGTTCCAAGGCAGAGTGTTGGAGTAGTGGTCGAATGAGAGGAATATCAGTTCTAATGAAGAAGCCTATGCTCTTCCATGGGCTGAGGTGCGAGAACTCATGATGCTCGAGTTCTGCCCTCCTCATGAACAACTCAAGCTTGAAGAAGAGTTTTGGCATTTGAAGCAAGTTGGTGATGACAACTTGGCTTATACTACCCGGTTTAAGCAGTTAAGTCTTATCGTCCCTCACTTGGTTTCCACTCCTAAGCGGATGATAACCAAGTACATCAACGGCCTACCTCCTGCTATGCGTGATTTCATTGAAGCAGCTCAGCTTGATACTATTGAGGAAGTCTACCGTCTAGTCGCAAGTTTGAAGAACAATCGTGTGCGTGATAAACAGTTTGCTACCCCTGCACCTTCAAAGTCTGCTAACCAAGTTACCCAACAGCCAAGTGGCAGCAAGAATAAGAAGAGGAAATCTCAGGGTTCGGGATGTAATGCTATTATCCATGCTGCTAACCCTGCTACGAAACCTGCTCCTACTCCTGCTGCTGCAAACCCTGCTGCTCCCGAAGCGAAGAAGCAATACACTGGGTCTTATCCCAAGTGTGCAACTTGCAAATTTCATCACCCTACTTCTTCTGCATGTCGTCTGTGCACCAACTGCAACCGCTATGGTCACACGACTCCCTACTGTCGCCAAGGTAATCCAGCTCAGCAAGCCCCAGCCCATGCAGCCTTACCAGCACCTCCAGCTCCTCTACAAAACCCTAAGCCGGTCAATGCTGTTCGTGCATGTTTCCAGTGTGGAGATACTACACATCTTCGTAACCGTTGCCCTCAGCTGAACCAAGACCAACAAGCAGCCGCTCGAGGACGAGCATTCAATCTCAATGCTAGTCAGGCTCGCAACAACAATGACGTGGTGAATGGTATGTTTCTCGTTAATAACCTTTATGCTTCGATCCTATTTGATACTGGTGCCGATAAAAGCTTTGTATCCGTGGAATTTGAGTCTTTGATAAATTGTACACGCTCTAAGTTACCAGAGTCGTTCTCTGTTGAGGTCACCAATGGTAAGTCGATTCTTGTTAACTCTATTGTGCGTGATTGTTCCCTGACTCTTAACGATCACGTATTCTCTATTGATCTCATACCCATGCGGTTGGGTAGTTTCGATGTAATTATTGGTATGGATTGGTTACGTAAGAACCATGCCGAGATTGTTTGTCATGATAAACTTGTTCGTCTCCCTCTGTCGTCTGGTGATGCTTTGAATGTCTATGGAGACCGACCTTCAAAAGGACTGAGGCTGATGTCATGCACACAGGCGAGCAGAAGTTTACGTAAACAGAACCCTACCTTCTTGGCCCACGTGGTGGAACAAAAGGGCAAGGGGAAGAACATAAACGATGTTCCAGTTGTGTGTGATTTTCCTGATGTCTTTCCTGAGGATCTACCTAGTCTCCCTCCTCCCAGGTCCGTCGACTTTCGTATTGAACTCGTACCTGGTGCGACTCCTGTCGCCAGGGCTTCCTATCGTCTTGCACCTTCCGAGATGCAAGAGTTATCTAGACAACTACAGGAATTACTCGACAAGGGCTTTATTTGTCCGAGTACCTCTCTGTGGGGTGCTCTCGTTTTATTTGTCAAGAAGAAAGATGGTTCTTTTCGTATGTGCATCGACTACCGTGAACGTAACAAGCTGACCGTGAAGAATCGTTACCCTCTACCTCGCATTGATGATTTGTTTGACCAACTACAAGGGGCGTCCTGTTTCTCTAAGATTGATCTTCGATCTGGATATCATCAGTTGCGTGTTCTCGAAGATGATATTCCTAAGACTGTGTTTCGTAGTCGATATGGGCATTACGAGTTCGTAGTCATGCATTTTGGCTTGACCAACGCACCCGCAATTAGGGGTGTTCAAATTCGGATATCCGGTGTTTCGGATATCCGATTTTCGGATATCCGAAAATTTCGGATAGTGAATTTTAATATCCGAATCCGTATCCGAAATTTCGGATATCCGAATTTCGGATACGGATTCGGATATTTGAATCGGATATCCAAATTCTTATTCTTGAATAAAAATTAAAAAATCTATTTCCAACATTCATTAAAGATAAACCTCATCTTCATCATCACCTAAATTAGCCAACCATTATTTATCATTCTCTTATTCAAATATATCAATCTACAAACAACGAACATATACCAATACAAGGAAGTAAATATTTTATTTAATATTCTGGAGTATTAACAGATATGAATCTAGTTAATAAATTGACAATTCATCAAAAAGTTACTCATGACTCATGAGCTTACATAAATCGTGTAAAAGGATTAAAGAAGATTCAATGAAGTTTAGACCAACCAGTTAGCAGAAATCGTTATATACTTACAAATCGAATTGTAAAAATACATCTTTCTTAAAAATCCGATTAATCGATGGAAAGGCATGGAAGAGTGTAGATTGAACTCATCTAAGCAAGCGCAAGTTGACTGTGGATTGAACTCATCGTTAGAGGAAGGCCGGCGCATCGTTAGAGGAAGGCCGGCGACTGGAACGATGTGGAAGAAACGAACCGGTGAGTTCTAGATTGAAAGATGAAGTTTGAAGAATGGGTTGGACTCTCAATAAAGAAAAGGGGCTGAATGGAAGCCAGAAAAGTAGGGTTTCTAGAAATAAATGGTTATATTTATATTTATTATTTTAAAAATATAGTTAATATTTCGGATATCGGATATCCGAAATATCCGAAAATTTCCCATATCACTATCCGAATCCGAATTTTCAGATATCCGCGATTCGGATATCCGAATTTTCGGATAATTCGAATTCGGAATTTCGGATAATTCGGATTCGGTTTCGGATTCGGATTTTTTTGAACACCCCTACCCGCAGTGTTCATGGACCTTATGAATCGTGTTTATAAACCCTATTTGGATCGTTTTGTTATTGTCTTTATTGATGATATCCTTATTTATTCTAAGTCTAAGGCAGATCATGCTCGCCATCTACGTCTTATGCTCGAACTTCTACGCGGTGAACGTCTGTATGCAAAATTTTCTAAGTGTGAGTTTTGGATTGATGAAGTGCAGTTTCTTGGTCATATTGTTAGTAGTCGGGGTATTCATGTCGACCCCTCTAAGATTGAGGCGGTGAAGAATTGGAGTACACCTAAGTCTGTATCCGAAATACGTTCCTTCTTGGGATTGGCGGGTTATTACCGCCGGTTCATCGCAGATTTCTCAAAAATCACTGTTCCTCTTACTACTCTAACCCAAAAAGAGAAACCTTTTGTTTGGGGTCCGGAACAAGAGGAATCCTTTCAAACCCTTAAGAACCTTTTGTGTAATGCTCATGTTTTAACCTTACCCGATGGGAATGAAGACTTTATGGTATATTGTGATGCCTCGAACCGAGGTTTGGGCTGTGTGCTCATGCAGAGGGACAAGGTCATTGCATACACCTCTCGTCAACTCAAAGTGCATGAGAAAAACTACACTACTCACGATCTGGAGCTTGGTGCGGTTATTTTTGCGTTAAAGATCTGGCGACACTATCTGTATGGTACAAGGTGCGTGGTTTTCACTGACCAGCGGAGTTTTCAACATATCTTTGACCAAAAGGAACTGAACATGCGACAGAGACGTTGGGTGGAATTGCTCAACGACTACGACTGCGAAATTCGCTACCATCCTGGCAAGGCGAATGTAGTAGCCGATGCTCTTAGTCGTAAAACTCATGTGAATGTTGTTCATACTCTAATGACCTCTACGCATGTATTCGTGATGCCCAGTATTCATCAGCAAATGAAGGAAGTCTAGAAGAAGAAATCCACGGCACTTGATTGGACCAACTTAAGACTAAACCTAACGGGCTGCAGTATTACCTAAATCGCATCTGGGTGCCAGATCGCGATAATCTCCGTGAGCTCATTATGAAGGAGGCTCACAAGTCCCGTTACTCTATTCATCCAGGCGCTGATAAGATGTACCAGGATCTGTGTATGATTTATTGGTGGCCCGGCATGAAGAGGGACATTGTTGTGTATGTTTCAAAATGCCTCACATGTCTGAAGGTGAAAGCTGAACATCAGGGTCCCTTCGGACTTTTAGAACAACCGAAAATCCCTGTTTGGAAGTGGGATAGTCTTGCTATGGACTTTATTACTAAGTTACCTCGTACAACCACCGGTCATGATAGTATTTGGGTGATTATTGACCGTCTGACTAAATCAACCCACTTTCTTCCTATTCGCGAAGATTATAAAGTGGAAAAACTTGCTATGATCTATACCGATGAGATTATATGCCGTCATGGCATTCCTCTTGACATAATCTATGACCGTGATGGTCGTTTTACTTCGCGTCTTTGGCAAACTTTTCAGTCCGCTATGGGTTCGCACTTGAATCTTAGCACGGCCTTTCATCCTCAGACGGATGGACATACCGAGCGTACTATTCAAACCCTAGAAGACGTGCTCCGTTCTTGTGTCATCGACTTTGGTGGTAACTAGGATGTACATTTACCATTGATAGAATTCTCGTACAACAATAGCTATCATTCCAGTATTCAGATGGCCCCTTTCGAAGCTTTGTATGGACGAAAATGCCGATCTCATCTCAGCTGGCATGAGGTTGGGGAAAAGCAGTTCACTGGCCCTGAGATTATTCAAGAAATGACAGATAAGATTCTTCAAATCTGTGATAACTTGATCAAGGCTAGAAGCAGACAAAATAGCTATGCTGATAAAAGGCGCAAGCCTCTGGAATTTGTTGTTGGTGACCGAGTTCTACTCAAGGTATCTCCCTGGAAGGGAGTGGTTCGTTTTGGTAAAAAGGGAAAGCTCGCTCCTCGCTATGTAGGTCCTTTCATGATACTTTAAAGGATTGGCAAGGTGGCGATAGACTTGACTTGCCACAAGAACTAAATAATGTGCACCCGGTGTTCCATGTGTCCAATGTACGTAAATGCCTAGCTGACGAGGAACTGCATGTTCCCCTTGAAGACTTGCAAATAAATGAAGTTGTTCAATTTGTGGAGAAACCGGTCGAAATCATGGATCAAGCTGTCAAGCATCTAAGGCGCAGTAAAATTCCCATTGTTAAGGTTCGATGGGAAGGAAAGCGTGGTGCCGAATTCACTTGGGAGTTGAAAAGTGATATGAAAGCCAAATATCCGCAGCTCTTCGAGCGGTGTTCATCTAAGATTTCGGGGACGAAATCTCCAAAAGGAGGGGAGACTATAATGCCCAGCGTCCCTAAACTTTAGGAATTTGTCAAGATTAGTCCCTGAAGATTGTCTATTTGTCTTTTAACCCTAATCTATGTCGAAGTCTACGTTTATATACTTGAAATGTCTAAATCTACGTGTGGAATGTCTATATCCCTGGAAATGCCAAAACTCTATACCTGAAATGCCTAAATCTATGTTGGAATGCCTAAACCTATTTTGGAATGCCTAAACCTATGTTTGGAATGTCTAAATCTATTTGGTGCTTGACTCCTTAGACTCGTGAAACTTGATTCTTGGTTGAACGAGAGACTGGAGCCTTGTCACTGGCGGAATTTATTAATCTTGAAACTTTTGATGTTTACGTCTTAATTTAGATATTCTATAATAGGCAACGCTTAATCTAACTCGTAAAATGGATCAAAGACGGGAACGCAGCAAGGTTGGATTGGCCAGAGTGACAATCCGATCAGATTGCCACCCGACCGGATTGCCACCCTATCGACTGACCACCCGATGGGATGACCATCCGATCGAGCCACCACCCTATCCATGCTGCACCGCCTCTCTTCCCTCTCACACTATAAATAGGAGCTGTCACATCAGTCCTTCACTGATGTGACAGCCCTGCTCGACTCAGACGCACAAGCCCCTTTCTCCTCCATTTTCTTGGCGATTCCGGTACGTTTCAAGCTAGATTCTTGTACTTTCTTGATCTCCACCTCATCCTCTACGTGATTCACATTTGAAATCACACTTTTCACCGTGAAATCTCTAAGATCTGAGTTCTTGAGGGTGGTGTCATCATGGTGGTTTGTACGAACTACTATGTGATGTCATTTCCGGCAAGATCCAGCTCGGATCTAAGGTATTTCATGCGTTTTCACGCTATATCCAAGCTAAATCCAAACTTTTCCATATAAAACTTGAATTATCTTATCCTCTTTTTCAAAACTTTTACTTAATTCGGTGGAAACCGGGTCTAAATGGGCTGTAGACTTGATAAGTAGTCTAAGGTCGGCTTGGATCTGAGTTATTACCGGTGAAGACGAGCATGGCAACGGATTCCGACATAAAATCGTTAGAGACAGGCGACGGATCGCACAGGGGTGATTCCCACCCGATCAGAGTGCCTGTATGCTAAAAAGTTTACCGATGTCTCAATACGTGTCGTGCCGTCACCACTAAGCTAGAGACTTAGAAATTTTACAAAATGGTAAATAAGAACAAGGGTCACCCGATCGAGAGGCAACCCGATCGGACAGCCGTCCGACTGGACAGCCACCCTATCAGGTGACTCTTGCCCCTAGCCTTGAAACCTTGAAACTTTTCAACACTTAGAACCTTTTGGGAACTTTGGAAACTCTGATCGAGTGGCAACTCGATCGGGCAGCCGCTCGATCGAGCAGCCACCCGATTGAGGTAACCAAGCCACTTAAGCAAGAACTTGAAACTTGGAACCCCTGACCGAATGGCAACCCGACCGAACAACCGTCCGCTCGAGCAGTCACTCGATCAGAGGAACCAGTACACTAAACGCTAGACACTTGAATCAGATGACCACCCAATCAGACAGCCGTCCGATCAGACAGTCACTCGTTCCACCTTCATACTAGACCACTCGATTTGACAGCCGTCCGATCGAACAACCCTTCTTTCACACTAAGTCACCTGAATCGACTGGCAATCTAATCGGATAGCCATCCGATCGGACAGCCATCCGACCCAGTGACAGTTTCCAACACTTGTTCAATCTCGACTCTTATCCTATTGTAATCTAATCAGGCTAATCCTAAAAAGAGTTCCCTTTGATCCAACAACAGTTGCGACTGTTAAGCAATCACTGTGAGTATACTCGATCCCCTTTTTACTCTTAAACTTTGGGGTGTAACATGTATTCTATATAAACTTGAATATTTTGCAAACTAAACTCTATCCTACGTGTATGTGAAAACTTGTGCATTCTAGTATTCTATTTTGTGCTATGTGACATTTAATCCAGGGTGTGTAGTTCCACCTTAACAATAGTAGCGCTATAGGAGGTGCACCTCTCCCATTATTCTCGGGGGTATTGATACGAGGATTCTAGTTTACCTTGAGTCTTAGGTAAACACTAAAGCATCGGAATACTTGGGCTATCACTGCGTGGACTGCGACACTAGCATGGCTGAAACTATTTTTATTGCTTACATTGTGGATATGAGTTGTTTTAATCTATTATTCTATTATCAAACTTGTATACTCGCCAATACTTTTGTATTGATATTTTAATACATGTTGCAGGATGATAGGTTGTTATGGAACACATGGAAATCGAGCTAGGAGATGCCTAGAAATGTCACTTAATTAATTTAGACTTTTGAACAATTTGTTGTGTGATGTAATTTTGATGACGTTTGTTGACATTAGACAATCTATATCATGAAATCTACTTAGTTACTATTGAAATATCTAGTGTTATGGAATCTTATGAGCAATCTGAACGCTTAGTGCTCGCACCCCGATGTTTCCGCCATCGGTTGGGGTGTGATACCACGTGTTTCGGACTATATTCAAATGTGATTGAAGGGCACTAATTCTCAAGTCTCATTTTTAAAAAGAGTATGAAACTCACTGGTCATGGCATCACGCCACTCCGGTATGGAGAAGGCATCGGTTGGGGTTTTGAGTATATGAATAATGGTAGAGGTGTGAAGATTTAGGTGACCTTTGGGTTTTACGATGCCGTCCATAACGCGTGTACGCATGGTACAGACATGAGGTGTCACACCCCAACCGATGGCGGAAACATCAGAGTGAGACGAAAACGAGATTGCAAGAGACTTCATAACGGCTATTTTGCAAAAAGTATTTTAATAATCAAAATTTCATTTCATTACTAAGATCAAAAGTACATTATTTCGAAGCAAATACCACAAGTTAAATAAGAAGCAAAATACATCAACAATACTAAAATTTAAAATGGGTTTCTTGTCATCCTACTAGATTTCGTTCATCATCATCATCATCAATTTCCTACAATACGTATTAAAGTACATGTCAACACAAAAGTATTGGCGAGCATACAAGTTTGAGTACTAGCATATGTATAAATGTTTAAACAAATCCACATGGCATAATCGTAATCTAGGACTTAACATAACGATACTAGTATACAACTTATAATTGTCAACCCAAAGTTTCCCGCTAGCGTAATCTTGTCGTAGCAACAACAAGACCGTTTTGTTTAACTTAACATGACCTCAAGAATACAGGCGGTGTGTTAATCCTATAGTGCTATACATGTTAAGGGAGGCTTGTACGAAGTTAATGACAAGTATAAAGCAAATAAGTTTCTAGCATGTATAAGTTCTAGTGTCACGTATCAAGCATGTATATTGGATTGTTTGTTTATAAGCATGTTTGTAAGTGTAAGCGTGTGATTTAATAAGGAATAAGTATTGCACCCAAAAGTGACAAAAAGAAAAAGGGTTATGTACACTCACGGTTTTGCAAAGCTTTCTGATTTAACCGAGAGTTGACGAGTTGTGAAGATTTAGAACACCGCAGTTACCCTACATTGGGAAACGAATGTGTGTGAGTATTTGCATTTAGTGGAGAGTTTGGATTCGAATTTAAGTATATAAAAGTATATGTACACGAAAATATATCTCGTTTAAATACTCGTTCACTAAGATTTTATGCATTTTCATGGGTCCTAACTTGCCCATTAGAATCACAAATGAGAAATAAAGAAAAAAGATAATATAGCCTAAGTTTATAACATCTAACCATAATCCAGTTAGCATCATGAATTCGGCTAAATATATATATTTATATTACATAGTTTAAGTCCATCATATAATTCATGTAAGTCAAGCATGGAGGTAGGATGATTAACATCCAATAAGCCTCATTGTATGGATTCACCAAAGCACAAGGTTATCAACATAGTTGATAACCCGGTTGGTCATGAATAATAATAAGAACTACTAACTAACTAGTTTTCCAAATAGCCAAGTAAGATCAACCCGGGTGTTCCAAACCCATCATGGAAAACGTTGGAGGTGCGGTGGGGTTGTGTTACTATGAGTCTTGGAAGCTACTTGAATGAATATAACAAAACAGACAAGTGAGGTAGTGGAACTAGTTTGGAAAGCCAAGGCTCCCACGGTTCACACTTTCACCAAAACATAAGTCTTACCAAATTGAAGATGGTGAGCTTGGATGGTTTCAACACTTGTAGGTTGTCTAAAACCTTGTAAAAACAGAAAGTTTAGAGGGTGTTTGCACCTCTAAACTCATAAGAATCAACCTTAATCAAGCTCCATAACCAAAGGTTTGGTTAGAAGCAAGATGGGTGTAAGTTTGAATAAGTATAAACAAGTTCATAAAGATTTACATAAAAGTTCTTCCAAAACAGAAATGTTAGACCTCAAAATGGTGATGTTCCACCTTAGTTTACCATGGTAAACTTGTGGAAATACTCCTAGAGGTGTTCCGAGCTTTCAAGAAGAAGAAAAGATGAAGAAATGTGAGATATGTCCTCACTTTGGCACTTAGAGAATTCTGCCAAAACCTGTAAATCCAGCTAAGTTGAGAGTGTTTTAAAAGTGTAGGAGAGTTGGAAAAGTGCAAATGAGATGATGGAGGCTTGGTTTTATAATAGGGGGTTATGGTTTAGTGTTTAATGAGGTTTAAAGGTGATTGGGGAAGAAATAGGTGAAGAAGGAATGGCCAATCTTCATGAAGGAAACAACCTTCTGCGGATTCAGGGCCTTGGCTATAACAACCCGACTTTTCGGATCGTTACTTATCGTTGTCTTTCTTTTCGTTAACGCTTGTACTCTTGGGATTCGATTAACGCAAGGGTTTAAACTATATTTTTGACGCACTTTTGAAATCTTATTCAAAACGCGGACATCGCATTTAAACGTTGTTTTTAACACTTACTATTTAAACGCATTTTATCGCATGTTACATCGCTTATTTAGACTAAACGCTTATCACAACGCTATCGCAACACAAACTCAATGCATACTCGAAACGCGGATTTATTTTATGCATTTAGCTTATATGTGTTACTTGTGTGATTATTTGTTTAAATGTTATGTGGTATTCAACGCAACGCTTATATGCTCAACGCTCACTCACAAAAACGCAACGCAACACTTAACAAACGAACCAAAAATTGGAAAACTAACAAACGCAACCAGGCTGTCCGAATGGACATCTGTTCGAATGGACATCCGCTCGGATGACCATTCATCCGGATGGCCATCCGCCTGAACGATGCCACTCATACCGACTTAAACCTTGCTCACTCCCCTATAAATACTACCCGTACACCTCCATTCTCGGACTTTGACACTTCCATCTGCTCACACGCTCCCAGTCGCTCTCAATCGCGATTCAAGGCTATTTTGTAAGCATTTCTTCTCAAATCTTGCACAATCTTCATCTCTAATGACTTCTACATCATCTTCTTCATCAAAATCACACACAAACACTAACTTTTCTTCTGAAATCACTGATTTGGACCTCTTGAAGGTGGTTTCCACCCGTTTTTGCTTGGGCAAACTGTTGTGGAACACCATTTGATCGAGATTGGTTCTAGATCTAAAGGATTTCACACTTTTTAACTCAATCACAACAAGATTTCAACACTTTTTCATCTGTTTTCAACTTTTCTTCAATTTTCACACAATATTGATGGAATCTGGACTAAATCGGACTCTCGACTCGTTCCTTAGTCGAAAGTCGGTTTGAAAATGGATTTCCACCAAAGAGATGGACCGATTAATGGGTCAAACATGAATCTTCATCGAGAACATCGCCTTTGTCCGAATGGGCTGAGACTATCCAGCCGAATGAACTGGTTTCGGTACTTTTTCCGTTGTTTGACACATCATAACACCGTCTCCATTAAACTCAAAACTTTTACTTAGAAAATTTTACAAAAAAACTTCAACCGAAGGCCATCCGCTCGAATGGCCATCCGTCCGGATGACCATCCGACCTGGCGACTTATCCCTTATAATTTCCGACATTTAAATGCTTTCAATCAAACTTCAAATTTTAACGATTCACAAACACATTCTATTCGAATGGCCATCCGCTCGGATGGAACCCATCCGTTCGGATTACCTGTCGAACACTTAAACTATTCAACACTCTGCTCAACGACTAATGCATCTGTTTCCACGCTCAGGCTAACTCAACGCGCTCCCTTCAATCCAATCCAGCTTGTGTTTACTAGCTAAACACATACTGTGAGTATACTCGAACCCATTTTCGTTTAACGCACTTTTGGGTGTTACATACGTTCTATATCAAAACACATCACACAACGCAAACACTTTCTAAACGCTAACCGTTCCCGCATGCTATACGTGATTTGTTGAATGCTTGTACTATGCTTATATAGTGTTACACTATACCACCTCTAGCAACGATAGTATTATAGCTTGGACTCAGCACCTGTCGTGGATAGGGGTTGCTAGGGATCACATCACTCTACTTCACATGTTCCCTTCAGTGAACATGTGTCATGCATACTCTACAACGTAGTCTCGTGGTTAGGTTGTATCATTGTTTGATAGTTACATGCTTTGCCCGTTACGTGTCACATGCTGGTTATGCGTAAACGTTTTTCATACTATTACTATGCAAACTTGTGTACTCACATTTACTTTATATATTGACTTTATTTAAACGTATGTGGCAGGTTAAGTGGATACATGCTGAAATCAAGCTAGGATGTCTAGAAACCCACCAAAATAAATCTGAGTTGTCGGAATAGAACTTGTTTTTGAGACTGAATATCTGTGATAACTGTTATGAAATATTTGTTACTAGTATGGGATACTAACGTTAAAAATATTGTCATCTAATAGTTGTTATGGATTCTCTTGAACAATCTGTTTCGCTCAGTGCCACACCCCGATGATTCCGTATCGGTTGGGGTGTGACATTGGCGTCACGCCAAGCTAAAGGGGGTGTGGCTTCGCATGACACTGCGACCCTTTTAGCCAAGCCAGTTTCATTTATTGCAAAATAGCCCCTGAACTTTGGGTTGTTTATCATTTTATGCCATAACTTCATATTTTAACATGTTTTCAAGTATGGAATGCATAAGTTACGTATCGTGAATGCGTGGATGACATGTTGATTGTATAACAAGTATCAGTTTGCAAGTAAACACGTAATTAATGATTGATTGCATGTATAACACGTATGTATAAAGTATGGAATTTCATTATGATCAAAGTCTCGGATTACAAAGTTTGAAATGAATACGAATAAAAGTTTCCCAAAATAGAAATACGATTACATCATTCTAAATAAGGAAAGTACAAAAATGCAGAGCGTTACAGGAGGAGCATGTGAAGTAGGAACGAGTAAGGGATGAGACTAAGGTGGGGTTACTGTGGACGAGGTAGTATGGTGAGAAGACGTGGATATGGGTGTAGCGCTGGAAGGAACGGTATGTTTGGTTTGGGAAGTGGGGGAGCTGGCGGGTGTAGGGGAGGGTATGTGATGGGCCGGTTATGGTGTATGGTAGGCTACAAGATGGATGATGGGGTGTTGGGGGGGGGGTTGGGCCGTGAGGGGGTGATGATGGTTGTGGAGTGGAGTGGGCCCGTGATGATGTAGGTGATGGGTTTAAATTTGTGGGTGCGATGGGTGTGGCTTGGACGTTATGCCAAAGATGTGGTGTTAATGAGTCCAAGAGGAACTCATTAGACGGGGAAGGAATGGACGGTAATGTATTTACAAAGGGGAAGGTTGTCTCATTGAACACCAGATGAAGAAAAATTATAATGTGTTTGGTATTTAAATTGAAGCATTTGTATCCCCGATGTGTTTGTGGATACCCGAGGAATACACGAGGATATGATCGATGCTCAAGTTTGTAGATAGACCTAGAAGTAGGTTGGCATATCGTGTCACCCCGACCTGTTAAGACACGAACCCGAAACACATAAACATGAACACGACACGAAACCTTATCGTGTCAGATTTTCCAAACACGAACACGTACTTGGTAATAAACAGGTTACACGAAATGCACGTACTTGGTAATAAACAGGTTACACGAAATGACCTCTTAAGACACGAAAAAATTACCAGTGTATCATACGACCTATTAAGAAACGAACACTGCCTATTATTAAATATATAAACTTTACTTCCAAGTATTTTTTTTATTTTAAATTAGGAGCCCCACATATTTTTTTTAATTTAAAATTATAAACGTATCATTAACGGATCTTAATAGGT
The DNA here is from genome assembly GCA_030545235.1 of Helianthus tuberosus. Taxonomy (NCBI): domain Eukaryota; kingdom Viridiplantae; phylum Streptophyta; class Magnoliopsida; order Asterales; family Asteraceae; genus Helianthus; species Helianthus tuberosus. Next base: position 18,713,334 of record CM060388.1, on the reverse strand, counting down.
TGACCAATATTTAACATGTTAAGACACGAAACTAAATAGGTCTTAATGTGTCAACTTGTTTATAGACACGAAACCTATTAACTTCATGTAGGTTCGTGTCGTGTTATCGTGTTCGTGTAGAGATTGCCAGCCTTATGTAAAAGGGATTAAGGGGTAACACAAGCAACCGAATACACGCAAATGGTCATAAAAAGGTGTGCATTGGTATAGTAATTCAGTTGGGGTTTGTTTTTAGAGTGTTTATTCTGTACAATGTTGAGTAAGTAGGTGGTGGCTTCGAGAGCATGGTGCCAAAAGGTATTAGGAAGGGAGGCATGAGCAAGGAGGGTTAAGATCATATTATTAATGATGCGAATTTTTCTTTTGGCCTTTCTCTTTTGAGAAGAGGTGTGGGGACATGACAAGTGAAAGATTATGCCATGCTAGTTGAAGAATTGATTAAAAGAGGAGTTGACATACTCCTTGCCATTGTCACATTGGAATGATTTTATTTTACTAGAAAATTGGGTTTCGATCAGTTTGTATAGATAAAAAATATTTAGAGATAGGAAAAGTCCACAAAAATCAATTAAGTCATCTAAAAACAAGATATAATATCAATGCCCTTTCAAACTCAATATGGGAGAAGTCTATAGATCACTATGCATTATGTCAAAATGTAAATAAATTTGAGTATTAGAACTAGCAAATGGTAGTCTAACACTTTTACCTAGCACACAAGAATCACATTCATGTTTATTCAATGTTCGAAATCAATAAAATAATATTGTTTCAAAGAAGACAATGAAGTTTAGCCCAGATGACCGAGTCTTCGATACCATAGGGTTGATGAGATAGCTGCAAAGGTGGAAGGTACACTTATATTCCCAGATCCATGTAGGAGCAGATATAGGTCATTGTTGTTGTTGCACCTATTGATAGGGATCCGGGTCTTGTAATCCTTCACGAGAAAACCAAATGGGTCAAATAGGCCAAGAGGGCCACCCGAACTGATTGGGAAACCCACTGTCAAATGGGTCCCTGGCCGCGACTGCGTGAGAGTCCGGTCTAACCTATCATTCTGATAATCATTAGAAGCATGTGTATTTTGTGGAGGACGAAAGACATTAGCATTAAGTGCAATACCTGCGCCTTGAGCCGTGTGAAATGGTTGCTCAGCCTTGCAACTTTCAACCATGATCAACTTGGAACGAGCATCATAAAACGTTGGTAGGGGATCTTGTTGTTGGATGATGGTAGCGATTCCTTCGTATTGTTCATTAAGCCCGGAGAGTAGTTGCAGGGCTAACCGTTCATTATCAACCGGAGACCCGACATAAGCCAATTGATCTGCAATAACCTTTAACCGTTGACCGTAGGCGGACATATTAGGGAACCCATCCAGGTGTGGGTAGGAAAATTTGTGTAGCGGGTGAATGGCACAGGTTCTCTTATTGTCCTGAAAGATGTTTTTAAGTGTCATCCAAGCATCATGAGCGGTTGTGTTTTGCTCTAGAACAGTATGGAGTAGATCATTTGAGATTGTGTTGTATATCCATTGTAACACAATGGCGTCTAGGCGGTCCAATGAGGTGTCGTTTTAAATTAGATTTGTTATTCTTATTAATAATTGTTATGCGGATTTAACTAATAATGAGTTATTATAAACTATGATCTAAGTTAACGGTTTACATACTCACAAATGGTAAAAAGAATAAATTGATAGTATTAAAATATGATTAAGTTACCCTTTTCTACTTTATAAATATTTCTTTATTTTACTACATGAAGGATTTTAGGGGGGAGGGGGATTGGTAAAGTGAAATATGGTGGTGACATCTATATTAAAAAATGGTAAATAAAATTATAGTTTCATTTATAGTCTAAAAATAAAGTCAATTTAATTTTGTTTGTTGATTACTTTATAATATAAATTGGTATATAAAAAATTAAAATTAGAGTAGTTGCAGGACTAACCGTTCATTATCAATCGGAGACCCGACATAAGCCAATTGATCTGCAATAACCTTTAACTGTTGACCGTAGGCGGACATATTAAGGAACCCATCCAGGTGTGGGTAGGAAAATTTGTGTAGCGGGTGAATGGCACAGGTTCTCTTATTGTCCTGAAATATGTTTTTAAGTGTCATCCAAGCATCATGAGCGGTAGTGTTTTGCTCTAGAACAGTATGGAGTAGATCATTTGAGATTGTGCTGTATATCCATTGTAACACAATGGCGTCTAGGCGGTCCAATGAGGTGTCGTTTTAAATTAGATTTGTTATTCTTATTAATAATTGTTATGCGGATTTAACTAATAATGAGTTATTATAAACTATGATCTAAGTTAACGGTTTACATACTCACAAATGGTAAAAGAATAAATTGATAGTATTAAAATATGATTAAGTTACCCTTTTCTACTTTATAAATATTTCTTTATTTTACTACATGAAGGATTTGAGGGGGGGGGGGGATTGGTAAAGTGAAATATGGTGGTGACATCTATATAAAAAAATGGTAAATAAAATTATAGTTTCATTTATAGTCTAAAAATAAAGTCAATTTAATTTTGTTTGTTGATTACTTTATAATATAAACTAGTGGGGAACCCGCACGTTGCGGCGGGGTCGACAGTGGCGGCGACAATTTAGAACTAACATAGTAAGGCAACCAAACGGAATAGCGGTATCCCAGCTCTAGTAATTTGAGATAGAAACCTGGCCATTGATAAAATCCTCACTTCTGTCAGCAAGTATATGTCTAGCCATAATGCTACTATGATCTTGTATACAATGTTTGTCACTTCAGAGTTCACACAACCCTAATACATGAAGTTGAGTAGGACCAAAAGGAAGTCCACCATGACTGCTATTAACAAATGAATGCCAAAAACTTGATAATAGTCTTTGAGATTGAACAGGATCACAAAAAAAATAGTATAAAAAATTAAAACATCACCAAAAGCATCAGACTTGAAGAGCCATTACTTATTATTTCAATGAACCAAAAGCACCGATTTTTTTTTGTTTTCAAAATGGTTGCAATCATTGAAACCAAATGAAAGAAAACACAAGGATGCAATACGCAAGTGATGATATTTTAGCATCACGAAGAATACACCAAGACAAAAAATGTTGATTTATAGAAAATACACACAATTATGATGAAGCAGGATCAATGAAGAATATATGCTAACTTTACCATTCAACTCTAGTTGTAGCTGTGGTTGCCCTAGAGGAAAATGAGTAATTTGAGGATTTTGTATTCCATCCCAAACTTCAGCAACTCTATTGTCATTTGCGGCATGGAAACCATTAATAAACAAATAGATCAATAAACATCCATTAATAATTACATAATACTATATAAAAACCTTATTCTTTTGATGCAAAGAATGTTCCAACTTGAAACAGGAAGTGCTTTTCAATGAAAACTCTTGAATAGCTTGTGAAAACTGGTAATACGGGACACATATAGGCACCGTAGAATGTGTTCCGTGTCAACCCAACCTGACGCATGTCTGAAAAAACCACATATTTTGACCCAAACCCGTAATCAAACCAGCCCAATTGGTCAGGTTGGATGAGAATTTGTATTCATTTGGATCAAGCATTACTGTTAGTTCCTAAACAATAACAAAATAGAGCCTCTGAAATAACTTGCACTTCTATCGAAAACGACATTGGCAAGGGTCTGTAGGCTGTAACATATGAAGTTGTATTCAACCCTAAGGGGTAACTGTAATTGGTAGTCATAAAAAAGATCAAGTCACTTCAAAGTTCTATTCCATAAATCAATAAAATGAATTGAGAACATATGGTAGAGAAAATACACTTTAACTAAACCGGCTGGTTTGTGTGGACAGGCGAAAATGGTTTAGTTAGCGCAAGTGAAACTTCACTAACGCCTAGGTCCAACGAGCACCTTGGTCCATCTAGGCACAAAAAAACAATCTAAACCACCAAAACCAGTTTCAAATGGCCTGGACCAGCCAAAAACCGCCTGGACAAGACTAAATCAAAGCTGAACCAGTGATTTCCTTTGCCAAATTTATTTACATCATTAGAAAAAGATAAATTTCTTATTTATTTTTTAGAATTCGCTATTTTTAACCAAAACCTAAAATCCGGCTATCTTTAATCGCTATGTATATTTAAAAAAATGAAATCCCGTTATTTATCGCTACATTCCGTGTAGCGACCTTCGACCTAAACACACTACGCTATTCACTATAGCAACCATAGCGAGCGCTATTGACAACTATGGTAAAGATTAAAAAAAATATCAATTTTTTTAGTGTTTGAAACATAAAATCTTCATTGATAACTTCAAATTTTGACCAGATGGAGGTGTTTGAGTATTTCTGTACAAGTCAAATACCATAAATATCTATCATTGATTAAAAAAATTAGAACTTTTCAAAATTAGAAAACATTACCTCACGGTACATATCCCTCTATTGGTGGCAAAGATTACATTTGGGGATAATGAGCTTTCTAAAGCACGGTTTAGGTACGAAAAACACTCCATATCCAGCATATGTACCTGCAAAACAAGTTAGATTAGTAAAATAACTAATTAATTATAAGAACCCATGTTAAAAAAAAGGATATAAAAAGGAATACCTCGTCGGTAAATAAGACATCAGTGACAAGCTCTGCCACCCTTTGAAATTCTCCATCAAAACCTCGGTTTTCTTTACTTCCGATGAATAGACTTCTGATCCAACCATGGGACAAAATGGGACCTGCATATAATTATTTATAACAATTATACTTTATCCCTCACATATGTAATGATTGTGATTTCGGATAATAGGCGAATAGGGTGTGTATGTTGTATAATATTACATACCTTAGTGCCAAGTTCTAAAGAGATACCAAGGGCAAGGGCAGTTTTACCCTTACCCGGAGGTCCAGCATGTAGAAGTGCCCTTCCAGCCATCTTTTTCTGGCGGATCATATCGACTACAAGACCACCAGCCTCTCTTGCCGCCACCTGTATGACAAATCCAGCAGCTAAAGGTATTGCTTTTCCAGTAGCCTACACAAAATTATAGGTACCCGTATCATTATATGTCCATCATGAAGTAAAGGCTGACATTATTGGAACACCAGTTACCCACACTATCCAGACAGCATTGACATGTCATACACTCATACGGGCCATATCATGTCCTACGGGTCATATGTATGCAGGTCCATATGAGGTAAAGTTCACCAAATATATATGGCTTGTATGAATTGTTTGATTGTCACAATAATTACTTATGTTTATACTTTATAACGCCCGTATGTCCATTTTCGCCCTGTCATACGTCATCACCTAGTTTTGTATTGCATCACTGGTGCGCTGACACACTATCCAAACACCACTGATGTGTCATACACTCATATGGGCCGTATCATGTCATACGGGTCGTACGACAAAATAGTCATATGCGTCGTAAGCGGCCCGTATGAGGTGATAAGTAAATTCAAATCCATAACATTATAAAGATAAAAAAAATAAAACAAAATGATGTGGAAAAACAAAGAGAATGCAATTCAACAAATATAACAACCAAATACAGCAAAATACAGATCTGATAAACATGATTGGTACTTTAGGGTTCAAACTTGAGTTTCTATACAAGCACTTGTATGTATGACTATATGACTTTATGAAATGAGCTCAACAGAGTAGACAAAACTCCTTACTTTGGTAAGAAATTGCAGAGATCTCTTACTTCCTCCATTAATTCACTCGTTGACGTTGTAGATATGGATATATTCACAAGAGATTACACCATCATGTTTTAATTCCTCTATCAAACAAAAACTGAAATAAAAAGAAGATGATGCGGTAAAGATAAATCCGATTATACACAAAAATTCAGAGTTTTAAAAACCGACCTTAGGGTTGTCGAGTGGAACTCCATTGGAGCCATATACCAACTCTGCTGCCGTAAAAGAAACCCAAAATAAACAGATCATATGATGAAAAGAAAAATTAGGGTTTGAAACCAAGCGTGGTGACGAAAGACTACTCTGTATGTCGCTGATGTCGTCGTCGTCGTGGCTATGACACTGTAGACCGGTCGTCGGAACCACCGATCGGATCCCTCATATTCTCTCTTTCTGCATCTGTAGCTCTATCTCTCTCTCCAACTCCGTCTTTTTCTCTAATCTGTATAGATATTAAAGAGTAGAGGGGGCGAGTGAAACCGTCGGAAGGTGACGGTTCATTTGCAATTGAAGACCAAAGACTCGGCAGGCGATAGGGTTTTCAGGGGAAAAGAGAGAGGCCAGTGTGTGAGGGAAGAGGGGCAGAAATGGAAGAAAAATTGACAAAAATTAGGTATTTTAACTGACTTTTCATTTGCCATCTTAAAATTATGCTGTATATTTACCATTTTGTCCATATAAGATGCTTTATATAGGTCTATAGATTGGTATATAAAAAATTAAAATTAGAAAAATTTACAATCAATAAACTTTCAATTATATATATATATATATAGGGGAGGGTTATCTTGAGAACACTTATTTTTGTGAGAATGCTAGGAACAATTTCCATCCATAGATCATCCAAAATTAAGGGCTAAGATTAGAGGGGGTTTAAATGAGGAGAAAACTTAAACTAAAAGACAAAAGGGGCATTATTGTCAAAACATAAAACTAAAAAACCCATCAAAATCCTTCAATAGCATCTCTTTAAAAAAAACCCTTCAAATTTCTAAACCACGATGCTGGAGATTTCAACAATCAAAAGAGGAATATGAAGAATCAATCTCGCCCAATTTGGATTCGCTTGAGATCATCTTCAATTTGACTGATTATGAACGACTGGCTGATGTAATAAGCGAAAAAATTTACTCGTCTTTGTCATGTACTGGTTTTGTTGTGATTTAGAACTGAGTGACGATTTGAAGTATGATTATTTCGTTGGCTGATGTTATAAGCGAAGAAACTTTGCTCGTCTTCTTCAGGTACTAATTTTTGTTGTAATTTGGATTTGATTGATGGTTTGAAGTATGATTATTTGGTTTATGATAGTTACATATGAAATTGTTAGGATTGTTTGGACGTTTATGTGATTTTTAGTTATGTATATGGAGAATTGGTTGAATTAGGATTTCTATAACTAAATTTGAGTATGAAATTGTTAGGTTTGTTTGGACATTGATGTAAATTTTAGTTATGTATGTAGAATATTGGTGGAATTGGGGTTTCTATGACCTAATGTAAGTCTAAAATTGTTAGATTTGCTTGGAAATTGATGTGAATTTTAGTTATGTATATAGAATATTGGTGGAATTGGGGTTTCTATGATTGAATATAAGTCTAAATCATATATATGAAGCTTTACACGTGTGTAAGTCATAATACTTTTAAAAAATAAGCATAAATAGGAAAGTTTACACATGTGTAAATCATATATACGAAGGTTTACGCATGTGTAAATCATAGTAATTAATAGAAATAAGCATAAATATGAAATTTTACACATGTGTAAATCATATCTACGAGGATGAACATGGGTACAGGACCGGTACCAAAATACCGATACAGAAAAACGACAATAATGTGCACCGGTGTACAATAGCAGTATTTACCTGTAAATCAATCAAAGTAGCGATTGTATTGTTTTTCTGTGTGTTGATTTTGGTATTATAGCTCTGAAAGATTATGCTAAGCTGACTTGAATGTTAGGCCATAGTTATTTGGATTGTTAGGTTATGGATCTGAATAGCTAATGTATTTACTTTTTGTAGGTGTGGTTATTTGATTTGATAAAGTGTATTTATGTGACAATTTATATGATTTTTGTGGTTCACTTGAGTTAGGGATTTACTTTAAAACATGAAAGCTAGTTCGAACTGGTGTGATTGTATTAAAATTATAGTTTATTGCAACTGTAAGCTGATTAAAATCTAAAGCTGAAACAATGAAGTTGTATATTTTGAATTTAAATATTTGACTATTTTTGTATTATAGTTAGAATAGTGACAAGGAAGTAGATATCATGAGTTCTTATTGTGTATAATATTTAAAATGCTGCAATAGTTAGATGTGTATGGTAAATACTTTATAATCATGTTTTTATTAAATGTTTCTTTGATATTTAATTGAAATAGTTAGCTTGTTGCAATGGTTTTTTTTTTTTTTTAAATCAGGCATAAATTGTTGTCTTGTACTTACATTATTAGCTTACTGCAGTAGTTTTCTAGTGGAGGAAACCATGTTCTCCATGTTCCTGCATTTACACTAATAAGTGGTGGAAAACATTATGGGAAAATTTTGGTTATACGAGGTAGTTGGTGTTTGACTCTACTCTATATCATTAAATTTTGTGGATTCGGTCTTATTTGGTGCACGGGTCAAGCCTAGATATTGTTATGACCTCTAACAAAACAGTTGCATGTTTTCAAGGGAAGTAATATTGACACTAGACACTGATTCATTGTCCATACGGTAGAATGGTTGTCTTAGCATGTGGGAACCATATGGACATACCCATGTGTTAGTAGTCGATGCTATGTATAGATGTTGGGATAGAAGTTTTATGAAAGTTTAGGAACAATTTCATCTTCTTATTTTTCTTTATTTATTTTCTTAATGTTCTTTGTTGTATGTTTGTTTGGAGTTTGGGCAGGTTGAGGAATGAGGATGATGTTGTTGCTTGGTCAAGTTCAAGGTTTTTGGGAAGCTCAATATGGACTCTCAGATGTTATGCTTTAGATGTTGTTTTAATGTTTTGGTCGTGTTTGATTGTTTTTATTTTTGGATGATTTAGGTTGTCTGAAACTTGATTGTATAGATTTATTTTTGTGTTAGACTTGGGCCGAGTGTGGCTTTAATTCTAGAATAGGTTGTTTGTTATTTCTAGTTTAGGTCATGGGTGGGGCCTTGTTAAGTTCTAACTGTTAGACCATAGCTAATGGTTTGGGGTTGGTGTCTTCCTTGGCGTATATCACGGGAAGCCCAATGCCCGTAGGTTGTAAATATATTTGGTTATCAATAAAATTTACTAGGGTTCCGTCCCCTTTTACATAAGATACTATCTTGTTTAATTTTCAATTTGCACATGTGTAAAGGAGCAGCAAATGTGTAGAACAAAAACAATAATTGACAGGGAACAATTTACATATGTGTAAATGAGCTTGAAATGTGTAAAACACAAACGATTAAGTGACCACATAACAATTTACACATGTGTAATTGATCTGAAAATTTGAAAAACATAACCAAATTAGTGATAGGGAGAAATTTACACATGTGTAATTCAATTGAAAATGTGTAAAACAGCAATTTACACATGTGCAATTCAGCTGAAAATGTGTAAAATATAAACAATTAATTGACAAGGAACAAATTTACACATATGTAATACCTCTTAACATATGTAAATCATAAATAAAATAGTCATGGTGAACAATTTACAAATGTTCAAAATGTAAAACAAACACTTACACATGTGTATATCACGTCTCCACCACCAGAAGAGATATGAAGATTTACACATGTGTAAATCGTATTAGCTTAAAGTAATATGCATAAATAAGAAGGTTTACACATGTGTAAATCATTACAATTTTTTTAATTAGCATAGACATGACGGTTTACACATGTGTAAATCATCTTAGTTGATATTGAATTTGTGTGGTTAAGCAATTTACACATGTGTTAATAAGATGTTTACTTTTCTATTGTATAATAAAATTTACACATGTCCACAATGAAAAAATGGTATTAGTAGAAATAAGTATGATTAAATAGGTGTAATTGTGCAGTGAATAGCTTACACATGTGTAAATCAACTGCACATATGTATAACAAACAAAGAAATGTGAACTGAACAGTTTACACATGTATAATTCAACTGCACATATGTAAAATAAACACAAATATGTGATAGAGAAAAGTTTACACATCCGTAATTCAGCTGAACTTATGTAATACATACATAGACATGTAACTGTGAACAATATACACATGTGTAAATCAGTTACACATATGTAAAACTGAGACAAATATGTATCAGTGAACATTTTACACATGTGTAAATCAGTTACACGTATCTAAAACTAAGAAAAATATGTGACAATGAACAATTTATGCATATATAATTCAACAACATATAATTAAAACAAACAAAGATACGTGGAAGTGAATATGAACCATATATGTTTCTAAATGTATATGTCTATCTCAAATGTAACAAAAACTATTGTAAAAACAGCCTGTGAAAATGAAGGTTAACATCATAAAAATACATGACACTCACACATTTGTAAAATATACACTTACATATATGTACAATCATCTGTTACATGTACATATATATTAATACACACATAAAAATCCTTGCAGCACCATCAACATTCGCATTCATCTGATGTAGCCTTGTAGGCAACCTTTTCACTTTAGTATCTCGTATGTATGTATGTATGCATACACGTCCTCATATCTTCCAGCATTAAAATAGTCTTTTACAATAGTAGCATATGTTAAAAGTCTTTGAACATGACTTGTGTTGATTAACAGTCATAACTTTCGTTCGCCAGTGATTCTTTTTCAGGCCCCACCGGTACCTATATGATTTTCGCCATCGACTAGTGATAGTGAACAAATTTACACATGTATAAGATCAATTACATAAGAACAAAGGAACTTTAGTTAAAATAAAAAAGCTTTGATGCAAACTATTACTTACATAAGCATAAATTGGTTTAAACGTTGATTTAGCTAATAGGATATTGAATTTATAAAATACTTTTGGCTACTAGAGTTTAGGGATGAGCATTCGGTACCGGGTATATTCGGTATCGGTACCCACTTTCCCCGTTTTTTTGTTCCGGTATTTACGGGTAAAACACCGATAAATACCGATACCACTTTTACCATTTTTTGGTACCGGTTCGATACCGAACAGGTACCGTGCTCATCCCTACTAGAGTTTTATTTAAACTATGAAATTAGAAGCAAAACACAAAACTCATTTGGCATTTTAACAAACAGGTCATGTGCATTGAGAAATGATACGATAATTCCTTTCAATGCCCATATTATATCTCTAAATTTAACAAAATCAAGACATTTAATGGAAAAGATGAAAGAATTAACCAAAGAAGATATAAAAAAAAACCAATAATCTCAAGGTTCATGAACAACCTGTTTAAAGATATTCATCATTTAATCTGTAATAAACTAATCCTTCATCATCATCTAGTTGATAACCAAGTGCCAATTGTCAAGATTTCAATATATATTATATAAATACATCACAGAACCACCTAAATCAGTAAATCTACAATCATGATATTAAATTCTTGGTGAGTATGACCCAAAATTGGTTGTCACCATAAAACCAACTAATATCAAAATCCACTATCCACCAATTATCATCCAAAATTGAAAAAATAAAACAACAATTATGTCAAATTTAAGAGTAAAGCAGCAAATACACAATGCAAATTGCAGAAAACTAACTAACAACAAGCGATTTAAGCAAAAACTTCAAAATAAAGATCGACCGGCAAACATCAGAGATCGATTGATACCCGACTTAAACGATTCAAGGATTGGTCGACAAAAACTATAGATCGATCAGTTCCTCCGAAGGTCCTGTGCATTCCATGGTGGTCGACGACTTTAAAATTGTTGTTGGTGCAGTGTAGGAGATGAAGATATTAGGTGGGGTTTTTCATGGAATGATTCTTAAACAATTTTACCAATTTACCCTTATAATTAAAACACAAAGGAAATAAATGAGTGGCTGAGATTTGTTCTCATGGTTCTCACAAAAGATGAGTGTTCTCATTTAAACCCTCCCCTATATATATATATATATATATATAATATATATATATATATATATATTGATTTTGAAAGAGGATGAATAGTAATTTTATTTTTATAATAATATATATCTTTTATTATTTTATTATTTAATATATTATAATAGTTTATTATTATATTTACTTTTAATAACATATTTTTCTTTTTTAAGTCATCTATTTCCTTTATCTTTTTTTAATAATTGTTTTTGTTTTCTTTTTTTAACATATATTAATTTATCGATTAATTTGATACTTCTTTAATAAGTTACGTTTATAATTTTTTTCTAAATATTGATTTCGAAGGACTATGAATAGTAATTTTATTTTTGTAATAATATATAGTTTTTATTATTTAATATATTATAATAGTTTATTATTATATTTACTTTTAATAACATATTTTTCTTTTTTTTAGTCATCTGTTTCTTTTACCTTTTTTTAATAATTGTTTTTGTTTTCTTTTTTTAACATATATTAATTTACCGATTAATTTGATACTTTTTTAATAAATTACGTTTATAACTTTTTTCTAAAAACTTAAGTACGTAGTTGTGCTTGATTTCTTTACCTTCGTTCCTTTATAAGTTTTGTTAAAACGAGGTTATACTCAAAACAAAGTATTTATTTGGTATCATAAAATAGTACGATGATAAACTAAATCATTCCAAAGGATTTACTTTCTAAGTAACATGCTTTATTTTCAAATCACGTTTGTTTTACATTATCATTTGTTCGATTTCGCCGCAATGCGCGATATAAAAAAACTAGTTAGACTAATTTATGAAAATTAACTTCTTAATAATATGTTTTATATTTAGTATGATAGATATACAAAAATATATTTTGAAGTTGAGTGAATTTCAAGGATTGTCCTTTATCTTTATATCCATTTTCAGACGCTATCCTTTATGTTCAAAGTTGACGAGTTTTCTCCTTTTTGTTTTCATATCTTACACGTTTTGTCCTTTAGGCATAACCCAGTTAGTTTTTTTCAGTTAAATTTGGTCATGTGCTTTGCACATGAGGGCGTTTTTGTCAATCAAAGCTTGCAGAAGCTTTGACCTGTAAATCTGCCACTGAACTTACCTTTGAATTGACAAATACCTTTGAATTAACAAAAAAGCCCTCATGTGCAAAGCACATGACCAAATTTAACTGAAAAAACTAACTGGTTTAGGCATAAAGGACAAAACGTGTAAGATATGAAAACATAAAGAACAAAACTCGTCAACTTTGAACATAAAGGACAACGCCTGAAAATGAGTATAAAGATAAAGGACAATTCTTGAAATTCACTCTTTGAAGTTTTAATCTTGGTTTATAAAAAGCAACATACATTATCAATAAAATTTATCGCTTATGTTCAGATAGATAATGCGTATATGTTGAGGGCATATACGATGGTCATAATATATTTATATAATCATCAATAAATAAGAGATGTGGTAATTTATTCTATCCATATCTATAATCAGATTTTTTCCCTTCTAAATCATCATTGTTGTTGTTTGTTGTTTAGTTGTTTGTTTGTTTGGTTGTTGTTGTTGGTTGTTGTTTGTTGTTGTTGTTGTTGTTGTTGTTGTTGTTGTTGTTGTTGTTGTTGTTGTTGTTGTTTGTTGTTGTTGTCATGGTTATCAAAAGCGATCGTTTGGTGCGCCTAGGCGCAATTTTCAGGCGAGGCGCAACCATACCGCCTTGTGCTGTCAAAGGCGCGCTTCGGGTAAGCTTCCAGCCAAAAAACGACTTTCCGGTGACTATTCCGGCCAGATTCCTGCCCAGGTTCCGGCAAACTTTTGCAAACTAGTGCCATTTTTCGTCTGGACAGTGGTTGTGAATGGATTACCGGAGAGCAGAAATTTGATGAAGATGAGATGAAAAATAATGAAAGACAACGCGATTTACAGAAAGGAGGAGTATGTGTTTTGAAGAGGAGAGCAAATTTTTGCTTAAAAACTAACCTTAACAGTGTTTTGTTGTAGAAAACGCTACTATTTTGCAGATAGGGACTGTGCACAACAGTGAAACCAAATAGTTAACAAAATTCATTTTTATTTCAAAATATTTTAAACTATTATAGCAAGTACACGTCTGTATATGTTTTACAAAGATTATCTTAAAAGGTTTAAATATTTTTTAAAACTAGCTACATAATTTTAATTTTAACTAGGGTGTATGCTCGCCGCATTGCGACGGTACGTTACCGTTGACATTTGATTGATATCGGAGTTTGGTTCGTTACAATACCGGTACGATACATGCACTTATATAAAAATCAACGCCTATTTTACATTGATAAAAAATGATAAAACAAAGATAGGTACCAACACCAACGTTGTTCCAATGGTGTCGATCCATTGAGATTGTCATTGTTTCAATAAAATTTATATCACAATGTTGAAAGAAAATAAAAATAGAATGCAAGTTGCTAAAAAAAATCAAATATATTGCGGTTTCAGTTGGGTTTTGTATGATTGCCGAACGATATCTATTTTCAGTAAAATTAATTATACTACAATGTTGAAAATAATAAACATAACTTCGAAGTTATTTTTTTTTTTAAGTTAATGAGAGTCAGTCATAATCAAGTTAAAAAAATAAGTACTTAGAAAGTTTAATCACTATTCATCATTTAGAGCTTGATAAAACTAATATAATTATTTGGAAGATCACTAAAGGCGACAATGTTCGAACTTCTTGATCACGATGCCACGTTAAAAAACGATAATTTTTTTTAATAAAATTACATATAAAATTTATGTTATTTTTCATTTCATTTGTAAAATCATATATATAAGTTAATGGGGGTTTTTTCGCGCTATCACGACGGGATTTCAATCGTTATTGGTTCAATTTGCTATACTACAGATACGATATGATATGATGCATGCACTCGGTATAACGATCAACACGTGATATCGGTAAAGATATCAGTTTAATTATCGCAGACGAACTTGTATTATAATTATGAAAACCCATACCATAAGAAAATATGAGTTTGTTTTTAACGTGTATAGAACAACTAAATATTTACAAACCATATAACATTAATAATTTTAGAAATATCATATTCATGGAATCATAATGAATTTATAATGGTTTATTATTAAATTTAATTTGAATTACTATTCATGAAAACTTCAAATTAATATGTATAATATAATATCTAGTTATATTAGTTCTATAGATGTATCTAGAGAGTAATATTTATTTTATACACCTACAAGATATATTTATCATCTTTTTCAATACATAATACATTTTAATTTTTTTCATTAATTTGCGTTTTTTTTTCTCGGACTCTCGCTTTTTTTGCGCTGTGCGCCTAGGCCTCAGGCGAGACCTATGCGCCTTGAGTGCGCCTAGCGCATTTTATAACTATGGTTGTTGTTGTTGTTGGTGTTGTTATTTGTTTGTTTGTTGGTTGCTGTTGCTCTTGCTGAGTTAACATAAGGAATTGTCTTGTGTCATTTAGTGGAATCGTTTATTAAAGTTTAGATTAGACTAAGATAACTTAAAATAAGTGTAGCATGGATACCTTTAAAATTAATATAAAGCGATTAAGAAAACTAAAAATAACCATAGACCTAGTTTTATTAATTAAAAATAAATAAAATCACGTAGGAAAATGTGGGTTAGGTTGACCTGAAAATATTAAAAATGGCCTTCAACATTGGCAACCTTGAACGGATTTTTTCTCTCATATTATTAAAACAGGTTAAAGTAGATCTCCACCAAAATCGATTGCGACTATGATATTGAAAACTAAAGATAAAAGATCAATAAAACAAATGCGCTATAACAATTAAAATACGGCCCAAACAAAAAAATCTCCATCTGAGTTTTAATATATTCTAACTGGAGTCTCCCCCTTGTCGGGCTCAAGGAAAAGGGTTTTGTCGTAGGGCAAGCGGTGCTCAAGGCAGAGGCGAGCAAAGTAGCAAAACATGAGAAAGCCTGCCGGGAGAATCAACATGTGTTTGTCCCGTTTGCGTTTGATACCTTTGGTGGTCTCGCTCCTGACGCTGTGCGACTCTTGAATCGGGTTCAAAAAGTCGTTAATAGTAATTCTACGTCGCTAAAGGTTTCAAACTTTGTATTTAGTAGAATTGGTTTTTCTATTCAAAAGGGGGGTGGCGGCACAACTTGTTGCCCGACTACCTGCCATTGCTTTGTAATTGCCTTTTTTCGTGTGAAATGATATCGTAAAATTAAGGACGAAAAAAAAAATATGAGTTTGTCTTTATGAACACTAATTTATGTTTGTATCTATTCATGAATGTTTGTTTGTATGCATTTCTATTAATGAATGTTCGTTTGTGTTTGGTACCTAAAATTAACGAACGAACACGAACACGAACACATTCATTTCTTTAACAAATGAACACGAACAAAAAATCTTGTTCGATAAGAGTTCATGAACTCTTCATAAACACATGTATTTTTTTAACAAATGAACACAAACAAAGTCTTTGTTCGTTCACTTAACTTACATGCCAATTTTTTATTAACAAATGAACACGAACGAAGTCTTTGTTCGTTCAATTCATTTACAGGCCAATCTCAAATATTAAAACTTAAAACCGAAAACTAAACCATAACCAAACAAAAGTTATACATTCAACCTAAAAAAAGAAAACGAAAAAAAAGTGTTAAATGTCATTTTAGTCTCTGTGGTTTGTGCCATTTTTCCAGTTTAGTTCAAATGTTTCATTTTTTGCCTGTGAGTCCAAAAATGTTTCACCATCGCCATTTTAGTCCACCGGGTTAAATTCATCCATTTTTTCTGTTAACGAGAAGAACAATTCAGTCATTTTATATGTAATTATGTTAACTAGAAGGACAATTCAGCCATATAAAATGACCGAATTGCCTTTCTCGTTAACATAAAAAATTGATTAAGTTAACCCAGTTGACTAAAATGGCAACAATGAAACATATTTAGACCCACATGCAAAAAAATGAAACATTATTTCATATATAAATTAGGAACTTTTTGGTGCATCATGACTTGTACATCATGCTTTGGAACTTTTTCAAACAATAAAAACTTCATTTTCCACTTTAAACCTTAAAGTTTTTTCTTTTACATTTTAACCCACTAGGATTGCGACCCGCCGCAATGCGGCGGGGATTCTTTAGTTATACCTAAGTCAATCTAGGACCCGCACGTTATGTTAAACCTGTCAAACGGGGAAAAATAGACGATGTAAAAACGTTCACCCACACACGCACGTTGCGTCGTGTTAACTCGCAAAATTTAGAACGAAACGTAAAAACGTTAAACCAAAGACGCACGTTGCGATGTGTTAAGTCACAAAATTTAGAACCAAGCATAAAGCGAAAAATTTGCGGAATATGAAAACTATAAAGGACCAAAGTTGAAAGTAAAAAAAGTTATGAGGATAGAATGCAAAAGATAAAAAGTTTTGGGTTAAAAGTAAAAAAAAAATAGTGTTGAGTTAAAAGTAATTTATGAAATACTTTTGGGTGAAAAGTAAAAAAAAATCATTTTTTTTGGAAAACCCCCCAAAGCCAACGTTACGACAACCATATGCATAACCATTTTTTCTTTGAAAACCCCACAAAGCACACCTCGCATTGCGGCGGGGCGTAAAATGGTGTCAAATAGTACTAATGTCACACAACCGTAATCGACCACCAACACTGACTCGACCTAGGATATGCGAGTTGCGACGAACCTGTCAAAACATGGAAAACTATAGGTAAAAACGTTGAACCACACATGCACGTTGCGTCGTATTAACTCGAAAAATTTAGAACTATACGTAAAACGAAAATTTGCGAAAGATAAAAAGTATAAGTGATAAAAGTTGGGAAGTTAAATTGCAAATAATGAAAAGTTTTGGGTTAAAGTGAAAACAACAAATTATGTAGGGTTAAAATTGTAAAAGGTAAAAACCTTTGGGTTGAAAATAAAAAATCAACTTTTTTTTTGAAAAAACACCTAAAGCATAATGTACAAGTAATAATGCATAAAAAAGTTGCAAAGTTATATATGAAATAATTTCAAATTCTTACTTTTAACTCAAACTTTTTCATCTTTTGTAATTTAACACAACACTTTATTATTTACAACTTTGGTCCCTCATACTTTTTGTCTTTCGCAAGTTTATCGTTTTACGTTTCGTTATAAATTTTGCGAGTTAATATGCCGTAGCGTGCATGTGAGGTTCAATGTTTTTTGCTCTATTTTTCCATATTTGACAAACCTGTCGCAACGCGTCCATTTTTTCCCTTTTGAAAAGTTCGTCGCAATGGGCGGGTCTTAGATCGACTAAGTTATTATTTTCTACGTTTTACGTTTCTGATTAATTTCTTCGCATTAACACAATGCAACGGGTGTGCGTGGTTCAACGATTTTAGTCTGCTTTTCGTTCAGTGTAATTTTTACCATTTTATTTATTTTATTTTTACGATGTTGAGAGTCGATGTCGTTGTGGCATTGGAGCTACTTGGCACGGTTTTACGAACGTTTTTAACCTATTAAATTTTTTACTAATATTTTGTTTCGGTTTACCCCTATACTTCCTTTACTTAAAAACTATTTTTTACATGCATATTTTATGTATGGGTATGTATAAATATGATTTATTCTACATTCCGACGTAAACTTTTTTTATAGACGAGTCAGGTCAAATATAATACGTTTTCGTTTAAAGAAACCATTTTTACGTGCATATTTTTATGTACGTTTTGGTGTAAATTCAAGTTGTTCTATGTTTCGACGTAAACTTTTTTGGGAAATGATTCAGGTCAAATATAATATGTTTTCGTGTTTATTTTATGTATATTTCCTAAAGTTTGTTTTAAACCGAGTGGAGTCAAATTATGGTTTCTTTTTCTCCCCTTTTTTCGAAAGCTCTAATTAATCCCTTTTGATTCCATGTGCATATTTTCCTTCATATACTTTACGTTTTCTATGTATGAGTTGGGTCACATATAATACGATATGGTTGTTCGATATGAATTTGATTTACTTTACGTTTGATCCAATCACAATGCTTATACAAGTTACACTGAGTTCAACTGGATACGTTGAAATGTGTGTTTTCATATGGTTAATGCATCATATAACGTTTGGACTAATCCGTTCAATGTTTACGATGCACCCGCGCCGCAACGCGGGCGGATCTTAACCCTAATTTAAACTAAAGTGGAAAAATACCAAACCACATGAACTAAATGACATTTAACTAAAAAAAAAAAAACTAAAACTGGTCGGTTTTCTACAACCATAATCTTGAAGTCTAGAACCAACCGACCCATGTTACCATGTACAGATTACTTGTACCTCATTTATATGACCAACACCAAGTGAAGTAAAAATTAATCCACTACAACACGCCACACGGTAGTAAAGCTACACCTTCGTTTATTCCCTTCGTCTTCCACTCGCCAAAACAATACCCAAAATTCTCTCTCTCTCTCTCTTCAAAAACCCTAAAATCGAACAACTTCGATCGCACCACAAAACCCCAATTGCTTCATTCAATAACAAACACCCTTTTATCCGATCAAAAACCCCATCAATTCTATCCATATAATCACACATACTAATATTATTAATTTACAGACACATACGGATTTGGGTTTTTGCGATCTTTGATTAAAACCTGCAAATTTGTTGTTTTTATTATTTTGGGAATGTCGAATTCGGGTCGGAGCCGGGTCAGAGAGGACAGATTTTACTGCCCACCGGCGATGAGAAGGTACAACCAGCAACAGCAGAAGATAGTACAACAAGAGGAGCAGAAAGTACAACCCTCAAAGCAGAAGCAATCGGAGCCGTTGATTAGCAGCAATAGAAATGATGTGACTACTAATTTGGATCGGTTTATGAGACACACGACTCCAGTTGTTACAGCTCAGCATTTCCCTAAGGTATTGTTACAAGATTTAAGTTAAAATGGTTTGATGATTTTGGGGGGGGGGGGGGGGGGGGGGGGGGTGCATGTTTTTTATGTGTTTTTTGATGATTGGTTACATGGGTAGTTATAAAAATGTGATTTTTTTGGGTTTTGATTATTGGTGGTCACTAAAATGTATCAAAACAAGATTCAAGAAAAAATAAAAACTTTGATAATGAAGAAATTGCAAGTTGTTTCTGTGTTTTTTGATGATTGGTTACATGGGTAGTTAACAAAATGTTATTTTTTTGGCTTTAGATCAATGGTTGATGTTAATGCTTATTGCTTCAAGGTATTAAAAACAAGATTCAAGAAAGTTTTTGATGATGAAGAAAATGCAGCTTTTTTTCTGTATTTTTTGATGATTGTTTGCATGGGTAGTTATAAAAATGTGATTTTTTTTGGGTTTTGATTATTGGTGGTCATTAAAATGTATCAAAACAAGATTCAAGAAAAAATAAAAACTTTGATAATGAAGAAATTGCAAGTTGTTTCTGTGTTTTTTGATGACTGGTTACATGGGTAGTTAACAAAATGTGATTTTTGTGCTTATTTCTTCAAGGTATTAAAAACAAGATTCAAGAAATTTTTTGATGATGATGAAGAAAATGCAACATTTTTCTGTATTTTTTGATGATTGGTTACATGGGTAGTCATAAAAATGTGATCTTTTTGGGTTTAGATTAGTTGTTGATGTTAATTTTTATTGCTTTAAGTATTCTTTGATGATTTTTTTGTGGGTAATTGATAAAGTTTGTGTTTGTTTATGCTTTAGTACCCTAGTGGATTCTTACTTGTTTTGTACTGTATAAATCTGACTGGATTAGGAAACAATGCATGTTTTTGAGTAATAATTGATCATTGTGGTTCAATTATTTATTGTCAATGATTTTGCATGTGATTTGTTAGCTCTAATGAGGTCTAAATCTTTCGATGATGCTAAAGTTGCATACAAGTAAAGTAGTGATTATATTAGTGTTCAAGATACTTGAATGTGGCTATTGATAACACATTAACACTTATGATTAAGTTTGTTAAGTGGCATAAACACACGATCTTGATTGGTGATTTATTTGATATATCATATATGTAGACTAGCATGAAGGGATGGAGGAATAAAGTAAACGGTTACAACCCATATTTTGTACTTGGGGATCTTTGGGAGTCTTTAAAGGAATGGAGTGCATATGGAGCTGGAGTTCCTCTTGTGTTGAATGAAAGTGATTCAGTTGTTCAATACTATGTTCCTTATTTGTCTGGCATTCAACTTTATGTAGATCCGACAACACCCCTAACCAAAATAAGGTGAGTATTATAGTTTTTTTTTTTTACTAATGCTATCAAATTTGTTTTTTAAATCATCAATTGCTAAATCTAGAGAGGCTACTTCGAGAGAGACCCTTGGCTCCAAATGTGTGTTTATAAGTTTTATTATTTAAATACCGGATTAGCACTTTGAACGGATATCGGTTATTTATCTTATAATTAGATCTTCGTACACCTTATAAATGGGGTTCACTCACTCACATAGTTATTTATCTTCATTAGCCTTAAATGGCTTTACTTGATCTCCAACATATTATGCCTCATTTTTTTCAATATATCATTGATATTCATTTATTAAAAAATGTCTATATATTCGTAATGTAGATTTTTTTTTCTCTTTTTTTTAAAAGGCTTTTATTCACCTAAATGACAACTTGCACTATTTGATGAGATATTTGCTTTATAGATTCTTCGTTCATATTATTTTATCTCGAATGTATCGTATTTTATCATTGTTGATGCTCCATTCAAGTTGAGTGTTTATGCAACAGTATGTCAAAAAGACAAGCATTACAATATTATTTTTTGTTAAATATACTATTTTTGCATACTATCAATCAGTCAATTAGAAAGGTCTATCTGGTAATCTTTCATGGAATTCTGACTCTTGTTTTTATTTTTAATAATATGAACAGAAGGCCAGGTGAAGAAAGCGATTCTGATTCATCAAGAGCCACCAGTAGTGATGGTAGTTATGAGCCTCGAGTTGAAAAAAATAACGTCGGTTCAATCGCTAAAAACTTCAATAATTTGAAACTGAGAGGTGGTGATTATTTTATCGGAAACGGTCTCGAAGAAAGTGAGATTAGAAATCCTCCTGGGCATTTAATATTTGAATACTTTGAACATGCGTTACCGTATCATCGTGCACCTATAGCTGACAAGGTAACTTATTTAGGTACCCTTTTAATTGTTAGATATATATTTTCTTGTTCTCATTTTTATAATGGTTCATTAGTACTGATTTGGGGCCACAAGGTATTTCATTATTTCTCATTTTGTCATTTTATTAAAGGGTTATTAGTACAAAGTAGATACTTAGTTGATATCTACCCTCTTTAGTCTTTCCTCTCTTTTTTACCGCAATTTTTTTTGTTGGTTTATCATCAAGTGATCTGTAAAGATGTTATTGTAGTTAATTGCAAATAGGGCTGCAAACGAACCGAACGAACATGAACTGTTCCTGAACACTTACCAAATGAGATTTTATGTTCGTGTTTGTTTGTTAAAGAAATGAAGTGTCCGTGTTCGTTTGTGTTTGTTTGGTAATTTTAGGTAACAAACACAAACTAATGTTCATGGACACAAATGAAAACACACGAACACAAACAAGCGTTCATGAACATAATATACAATACACTAATACTTATTAAATATTTTATTGTCGGAATTTGACGCATTAAATAAAATATAAAATTTAAAAACACTAACAAAGTATTGAGCATAAACAACCTTACCGAACGTTCACGAACATAAATGAACGAACGCGGCCTTTGTTCATGTTCGTTTATTTAACTAAACAAACGAAATTTCTTGTTAGTGTTCGTTCGTTCATTTATTAAATGAACGAACACAAATGAACTTCTTGCCAAACGGTTCGATGAACGTTCGGTTCGTTTGCAGCCCTAATTGCAAATAAAGTTTGTACCTTAGTACCATAAAAGGATTATGCTTTTGGTCGTTTTGTTTGTTAGTTACTTAACAAATAGCAAATAGCGGTCAAATAGCAACAAGCTATCTATATGCTACGTAGCGATAGCGATGAAATAGCGCCAGCTATTTCATGCTCAGCGATAAAGTAGAGAAATAGAATAATACATGTTATTGAGCAGTGGAGATGAGGAAAATACAGAAAAATACATGGTATGTTACAAGACCAAATCTGAGTTATCAGTGGAGATGAGAAAAAAAATGATATTTAAAAAAAATGTCATTATTTATTGCTATATATACTATAACCTCAAAACAGCGGAAGTATGAAACACTCCTTAGTCGAAGGGTAATTAAATTTGCAGCAGATATCACCGAGCCTATGATAACCACCAATGTCATTAATCATGATTTGTCATCTATCATAACAGATTTCAGATCTTGCATCAAAGTTCCCAGAACTGAAAACATATCGTAGTTGTGATTTAACTGAATCAAGTTGGGTTTCCATTGCTTGGTAAGTTTTTTTTAATTATTTGATGATTTTTTTAACACGGAGTCTTTTTAGCATGTTAACGTTTTTACACAATTTGTATGCATTATTTTGCAGGTATCCCATATACAGAATTCCAGTCGGTCCATCTCTGCAGAATCTTGATGCTAGTTTCTTGACTTTCCATTCTCTATCAACACCGTTAAGAAGTAACCATCTCTACCCTTTTTTCTTATAATAATCATGTTTACGGGTCATTGTTTTTTGAGTAAAGTACACGGATGGTCCTTGTGGTTTACCAAAGTTTTGGATTTAGTCCCTAGCTTTCTAAAAAGTACACAGATGGTCCCTGTGGTTTGCACTTTGTAACGCATTTAGTCTCCAGCCAACAAATCGAAAGGTTTTAGCATTTCCAAGTTAGGGGCTAAATGCGTTTCAAAGTGCAAACCATAGGAGGACCATGCATGTACTTTTGGAAAAAGTTGGGGACTAAATGCGTTACAAAGTGCAAACCATAAGGGACCATCCATGCGCTTTACTCTTGTTTTTTAGATGTAGTTGGTATTTATTTAAGGTTTCTATTTTTGTGTATAATTCAGGTGATAAGCCACATGATCATGGGCCAGCCGTAATTAAGGTTGATGATGTTGGGATGCCATGTCAGCTCACATTGCCAATCTTCGGACTTGCGGTTTACAAGTTCAAGACATCCGATTGGACCCAAAGCGGTGCCCACGGGACGGAAATAGTGAACTCCTTTATGAACTCGACTGAAAACTGGCTGCGGAGTTTAAATGTGTATCACCCGGATTTTGTGTTTTTCAAGAACCGTGATTTCGTTCAGTAAAATGGACGAATGCAGGTGGCAAAACAGATAGGTAAAACTGACTAAAGTTCTTTTTTTTTTGGGTATGAAAATGCTAAAAGAAATTAGTAGGAAGGGTCCATGTTTGGGGCTTTTTGATGCTTTTTTAGAGTGATGAAACTTTGTTGATATGATGTAACTTACTGTACAAACTGTGTTATTAGCATGTGTAAACTAATGTTTTTATTTGCTAAAATATGAAAACTAATCATTAGGATGTACATACTCATTTTGTTATACTGATATAATAGTGTAAGAAAAGATCCTATACACGTAGTAGACCCATGATCGTGTATTTACTTTTCCTCGTGTATGTTTGAATCTCGTTTAGGGCATGCTATGTCTTGGTGAATCATATTACATACCGTTTTCGGCTGGTTTTTTGAGTGATTAAAATTCAATTGTGCCGCCGAGAATTAACAGGTTATGTATCAAATTAGCGGTCATAATCGACAGTGCCGCCGAGAATCTGACTGTGAAGAGCATATGATGCGCTTTGTAGAAATGAATTGATTTCTGTATTTATGGTTAGCGGCGGCTATGATGATGCTGGTTCAAATTAGGTGGTTGAGGCGATAGTGATGCGAGGGGTTTTAGATATGTGGTGGTGAGGGGTGGTTTTCATGCGAGCAAACAACGATAGACGAATTCAGGTTTTGCAACGTTCATCTTTCATCCGGATCAAATGTGTTGTCTTCATATGATGCAAGAAATCTTGACAGTTTATGCGCGATTGTTTCCACCAAAATCCAGTGCCGATCTGAATGTATACGCGCATATGACAGGAGATAAAGAGTGGTTGGTGTGGATTTACAAACATGAAACCCATTTCAAATGGACGGGAAATGGTGGTCGGCGCTCAAGACAATGTATGGTGATGGTGGCCGTTGAGGTGGATGGGCGGCGGTGACCATCGAGATGGATGGTGTGACCGGCGAGGCTAGGGTGGATGGTGATGGTCGGTTCGATGACCAAGAGGGGGTTGTTTGTTTAAGAGAATGGTATTTTGATCATTTCCTTTAATTTTAACACACAAAAAAAAATCCTTTACTCTATCTACTCCAAGGACCATTAGCGTTACGGTTTTCTAAACTTCGGACCAAACTTGCAATATGGCCAAACCATAGTTCTCATGTGAGCATGGTCGTAGAAATTGCTAGTCGCTAGACTGCCGGTGGGGTGGGGATTAGCGATTAATCGGGATTAACCGGATATTCATCGGATATAATCATGATTAATTGTAATTAATCGGCGCCTAATCGAGATTTTTATAACATGTGAGTTGCTAACTCCTTTTTATTATTTAAATTATAAGATATGAATCTAAGGTACCTAATAGTAACTCTAAAACAATGCAGATATATGATATAATAATTATTATATAAATTAAAGTAAAATACGTATGCTATGTCTCTTTGTTGATTTTAATAAATTGTTCAGGTATGAGAACTGCATCATATTTTCAGTATAATGTCAAAGGATATGGAAACTACCTGGCATTACGTAGTATTTTATTTTTACCAAAGGAAAATGTGTTGGTGGGAGAACACCCTACCCTACTAGGTGCTGTTATAAACTCCCTTCGACAACCTATCAACTCTTACTAAAATATATTACAAATAAGTAGTGGTGTAAACAAGCCCAGAGCCTCGAGAGCTACTCGGTTAAAAGCTCTAACGAGCCCGAGCTCGAGCCTGAAAGAGAGCTCCCTTAAAACATATACAGAGAACGCAATCGTTATGCACCAGTGATTTTATCCATGACAATAGTAGTCATAGACCGGGAACATGAACAAGAATAGAACAAATTTACATGAAAAAGATCAAACCCTGAATCGGATATTTTTCAAATCATCAACCGGGAACATAACTTACAGAACTCATCTTGATCGATCGGCTGACACATCGATTTGCCAGTTTCAATCAAGTTTTGCACTATGACCGGCCGACCAAACTTAAATGGAACAAATCAACGCTATAAAGCCAAATTACTCTTATTCAGTTTGGGTTACCAGGTTCATGTTATATGGTTTTAGTTTTGGTAATATAACAAAACCAAACAAACATATCGCTTTTAAGGTTAAAACCCACAAACACAACTCAAAGATCAAACCCACAGGTAGTCGAGAGTCGAGATTTGGGTCAGGTTAAAACCAGAATAAGAACACATAATTAGCCAAGCTTGCAGTTATTTATCATCAATTAAGCATATATATATATATATATATATATATATATATATATTATATATAGAGATATATAGATTTTTAATACAATAAACAATATTCATTAGTTAAGCAAACTTAGCTCAAGACCTCTCCTCTCTCTCTCTCTCCTTGTAGATTTCTTTACCTTATTATTTTATAGGTTATAACCGCTTATAAATCATCGTTTAGGAAAGATGACATCAGCAGCCCTTGCACAAACTCACTTCTCCTAGCTTTCTCCTCCTGATCTTCACCAGAAAGCGCAGCAACAGCCTGTTTCTTGCTTGACAAGAAATCTTTATCTGAGCTTTCTGCTACTGACAATGCTGCAGTAGAAGGATTAGTTTGATCTCGTGACGGGTCAACGGCATCATTGTACATGAATGAAGATAACAACGGGTCGGGCTCTGTGTTGACGGATGACTGGCCCATGAATGACGAACCACCTAGAAGAGAATGTAGGTTTCCTTCTCTCAACTCTTTCTTTAAAACAGAATAGGTCGAGCTCAGTCCACCACCCCTACGGAATCTTCTCTTGCGCTGAACGTGATATTTAGTCAAGAAATAGCAACAATGGGACCCACAATACAAGAAAAATAAGTAACTATAAGAAAAAGAATCGACTTTAAGAAAAGGATATCTTAAGAAGACTTCCATGCTGCATCGTAATATGGCTGACCAAACTGGTTCCTACCCTTTTTGCGCATATCGGGCATACCTGCATTTACAACATAGATACATATAGTACAGTTTGTATGCTACATAAAGTTCTAGACTTCTCGTATATTATACTAACTATACATAGAAATGGAAACTTTATGGTGAGGTTTATTGAAACAACTAGGGCTGCAAACAAACCGCACGTTCAGCGAATAGTTAGGTGGGAAGTTTGTTTAATAAATGAACAAACACGAACAAGAAATTCCGTTCATTTAGTTAAATGAACGAACATGAACAGAGGCCGCGTTCGTTCACTTATGTACGTGAATGTTTGGTAATGTGTTCGTTTATGTTCAATAGTTTATTAGTGTTTTTAGTTTGTATATTTAATTACTTCAAAATTCCGACAAATAAAATATATAACAAGTAAAAGTTTATAATATATTTTGTTGATGAACACTTGTTTGTGTTCGTTTGTTTCCATTTGTGTTCATGAACATTAGTTCGCGTTCATTTGTGTCCATGAAGGTTCGTTTGCATTCTTTGCCTAAAATTTAACAAACGATCACGAACTCGTTCATTTCCTTAACAAATGAACATGAACATAAAATCTAGTTTGGTAAGTGTTCATGAACACATATATTCGTTAACAAACAGTTCGTTCGGTTCGTTTGCAGCCCTAGAAACAACGAAAAATGTGGTAAAAACTAAAAATATAACTATACCCCATTCTTTGCTTGAACTGTATGTTCTTCATCGATATGACAACAAAGACCCACAATGTCAAAATCCTCCGCACAGAATGGGCACAAGTATTCAGGCCTCCGCTCATCACCGTCCGTTTCTTCAACTACGTGAAGTGCTTCTGCAGTGAAACAAGAATGTGAGATTCAAAACTAATTAAACGAAGAAACAAATAACAAAAAGTTCCAGCAGGCGTACAAAGTCACCAAATTTCTACAACAAATTATCAAGAAATATATAGTTCTAAATCATAATATAAGATTTATTAGTTTGGAAGTAATTCAAGTACTACTCAATACATTATGCATCAAATCTCAAATTAAAAAAAAAAAAAAAAAAAACTTATTCAGGTAGGTGAAATCATATAAAAACTTTCTTTACTGCTATATTTTGGATAGGGGAAACAAAAAACCCATGGGATATATAGAAATATATATATATAATCGTCTTGTGCCTCAGGTACGAAAAGCCCACCGCTTATGCGCTTTGCGCGCTTTAGTGTGCTTCGCTCTTTTTAAACCAAGCCGCTAATAGGGGAAACAAAAACCTATTGGATATATAGAAACATATATATAATCGTCTTACGCCTCGGGTACGAAAAGCCCACCGCTTTTGCGCTTTGCGCGCTTTAGTGTGCTTCGCTCTTTTTAAAACCAAGCCGCTAATAGGGGAAACAAAAAACCTATTGGATATATAGAAATATATATATAATCGTCTTGCGCCTCGGGTACGAAAAGCCCACCGCTTTTACGCTTTAGAGTGCTTCGCACTTTTTTTAAAACCAAGCCGCTAATACAATCACAATTATATGATGCATGATATCATTATACTTTCCACACAAAACATATTTATGCATAAAAATACATCACCAACAATACACAAAAGTTCAATTTATAAACCCTAAAAAGCTTCTTTTTTTTAAATTTGCTAAATATCTGAATTAAACATAATAAATTCCCAATAGAAACAAAAACTAACACATAAAGTTAGTTCAAAATCAATGAATCACATACTTACATAAAACAAGAGTGAATAATACCTAAATCCTAAAATCAGTAACCTAAAATTAAAATCAAAGAACGAGAATACACACAAACCTGATCGAGATTGATAACGCTTGGAAGAAGAATTCGAAGTGGAGACACGAGTCCATGAATTTGAGTCCATTCGCTTAGATCCAGAAAACAAACAAGTGTCCAAATTGATCTTTGATACGAAGTAATCACGATTTGTTTTAGAGAATTGGAGAGTTGATCATCGGTGTGTATAGATACAGAGCCTGTGTATGTATAGGATTGATGCCTGTGGAGGATTTCTAGAGAGAGAGAGGGGTTTTTAGAGAGAGAGAGTGCAGGGTAAGGAACTCTCCACCGAACTCCTATGCTATTGGTATGTTGTGTTTATATTGTTGTGGTCCGTACAAGTCCTTGATGTTTTTGAAAGTGTTGTTTATACCCCCTGTATGTTTTATTGTTGTTTATTTCTAGGCTGATAATATTGGTTGTCATGTGAATTTAATAAAAACGAAACAACAATATTTTTAAAAAAGTCTACAACTCGCAACCTAGGTTGCAACCCAACATCCATGTCCAAATTAAATTAGTGCTCTACGTTAACTTTTTTTAATTATTTTCATAACTGCCAATTCTCCAAATAGTGTAATTACTCAATTAACTTGTAATATTTAAACATAGAGTAAACTGCCATTTTAGTCCCTGAGGTTTGGTCAGTTTTGTCATTTTAGTCCATTTTACCACTCTCCGTCGTAAGAATCAGTAATTTGCTTGAGAGCAAAGTGTGTGATAGTAGTATGAGTGAGAGAGTTTGATAAACGATACCTCAAATCTTGTCTGGGATGGGTATTTATAGCCGATGAGTGAAGGAGGGTGATTGAGTGGCATGATTGACAGCGTGCAGCCCTTTGCAGGTGTGTCAGGCTTGTCGGTCACCGAGGTGATGCCACATTCCACTGCGACTGTCAGTCTGTGTGCCAGCGTTGCTTACGTGTGGGCTGACAGGCGACTGCCATTGGAGCCACTTGCTGTTGTCAGTCCCACTTGCTCTGTGGATAGGATTCAGTGCCGGGCCGCATCACTATCTGCGATAACTGCAGTCGTTTCCGCGTCCCTTGCTTTGGCAAAGATGTCTATAGGATACGGTGCTAGGCCGCATCGCCATATGCAGTAACCATCGTTGTTTCAGATGTTAGACTATTCATTTTATGGCAGAGGTTTAAAATTTGTCCTTTCTGTTTCTTGATATTTAATTTTATATTTTCCCATGAATTTTTTTTTTAAATGTTTTGCATTAAATGGCTGCTGATATTTAATATCAATTTATTTGTTTATATTAAAAGTCTGTTGAAAACAACTATTGTTGCATAAGATCTGTTGTTGTTGCCCAACAGTAGTTTCCAAACACCGCTGAAAGGTATTGTCTGTTCTCATACTTTCTGTTTAATCTAAGGACTGCTGAGTTACTAATGTTGCCTAACATCTGTTGTTGGCCAACAGTGGTTTTCAAACAACTGTCATCCATTATCAGAGCAGAGGTTCTGACGTGGACAGATGTTAGCCATCAAATCTTTGTAACTTCTGACACGTCAGCATTCACTTTTTCACTTTATAAACCCATGTTTCATCCCTAAACAGAGGTTTTACTTTTGTCTCGAGTTTAAAATTCATCAGAGCGGTTTCCACCTTCTTCTTCGTCAACCTCTCGCAACTTTCAATTCCGATCATGGCTTTGATGATGAAAAATTCGCATAACTATCTGGCTATTTTTTAGAAAACCGAGAACAATACTCTCTATCATTCAATGATTGATGTTCTTACATCATCTAAATATAAGGTCATTCTTACCGCCGACGCACCCATTTACCAAGAGACTCTCCGCGATTTTTGGGCAAATGTGAATATTGAAGAACAAAACAATGTGGCCGTAAGTATAACTTCAAAAGTCGGAGGTGAATCGGTTGTTGTTACCCCCAGTACCATATCAACAACATTTGAGGTAAACGACTTGGCAGGTAAGACATCTTTCCCGAAAAATGAGATTCAAACATACTTGATTGGGAGGGGATATGATGGACAGTTGAATCAGGCAACTATGTTTAAACGTAATTTTCCAACACCAATGAAATTCATGTTCCATACTCTCTTAATCTGTCTCTCAAATAAAACTACTTCTTTTAATGAAATACCTTTGAAAATTCAGTCATTGGGTTATGCAATTTTGACAAATACTGATTTAAACTACTCCCAGGCACTGTTTGTTGATTTGGTTGCAAATTTAGAAAACATTAAAAAGGGGAAAACTGCTGCTATTAAAAAGGGGAAAACTGCTGCTATTAAAAAGGGGAATATTGTTGGTTTTCTTATGTTTCCTAGACTATTAAGCTACTATCTGCAAAAACATGTTTCTCAAAAAGCTTTTGAAAAAGGTAAAGCTATTAAAATGAATAGTCTAACATCTGAAACTTTTACTCGCCTTATGGCTAAAGAGTCAGATGTTTCCAAAACTGAAGCAGAGAGGAATGAGGAAATTTTAGATGAGTCCACAACTGCTCCTCAAACCTCTGTTGCTGAGACCACTGCTCTTGGTGATCACATCACTACAACCACTGTTGTGAAACCCCCACCAACAAAACTCAAAAAGACCAAAAAAAAATCCAAAAAGCCCACCGAAACCAGCAAAACGGGTTCTCTGGAAGATGAGATCCCAGAGGTTAACCATGTGACAACACAGATGTCACTAGAAACCACTGTTGCTACTTCCTCACAACATATGGAAAGATCTCAATCAATAAACCAAACTCCTCATGACTCCTCACAAAAGGAACATGTTATATTCACAGGGACACCACAATATGATGTCATACCCTCATATGAGAGTATACTTAAAAGCCCTTCTCCTGGGGCAATGTCTCTTTCGACAGCAATCCCTTCATCTTCTATTCCACCAAAGTTTGTAACACTGCTTCAAGCTATTGACATTCAGACTGATAGCAATCCCTCCCACGAACACTTTACTGAGAGTGTTACTTCAACAATAACTATGTCTGAACCTTTTCAATTACCTAACCCATAAATAGTTGAGGAGGCTACACCTCTTGAATTTCAGCAAATTCTTGATGGTATTTCAAGTGGAGCAGCTACTACAAATGTCAAATCCACTTATTTACATTTGGACAGTAGTTTCATCAGTCAGACTCCCTTGAAGGCAACCACTGCTGTGTCTATCAAGGTATCCAATGGTGAGTTCAAGTTAACCACGAGTGAGATCACTAAGGTAACCACTGATGCAGAGGGAAGTCCCCAGAACTAAGAACAAGGGGCATCTGCTAATGAAAATTTGGAGATACCTCCTCTTTCAAAAGCAGATACAACCACCTCTGGTGGGAATTCAGACGATCCTATTAAGTTAGGTGATGGATTAAAATACCAGGATTTGACGGACAGGATATCTAACTTGGAAACAACTGTTGCCGATATGAAAGATCAATTGAAGCAGTTGGTGGATGCTTTCAAAAGTCGACCTTCTCATCAGCAGTTATGCCAAGAGCTTTCGAATTCTGTACAACCCATTCTTGCAGCTCAAAGGGAACTTGCTGAGATTCAACTTAATTCCCACATGAAGCTAATTAGAGTTATGGTTGAAGCAAGATACAAAGACACACAGGCTGACATCAAGGGCATAAAAGAATGCATTGCAAAGTTAACTGGTACTACCCCTGCACATGTGTTTGAAAAAGATGATGAAGATGATGCTGAAAAGAGGGAAAAGGATTCCATGAAAAACTTTGGCAAACCAACACCAAGAAATCAGCCAAAACAAAATCCAAAGCCTGCCAAGCAAATTTCTGCAAAATCTCCTGGATAACCTGATACTGGTAAAAAAATTGGAATTGATGATACCTTTAACAAACAGACAGATAAGGAGATTGAACGAAAGCAGAAGAGGAAGCATACAAAAGAGGAAGATGAAGTGCTCAACATTGCAACGTCAAATAGAAGAAAATCACACAAACATAACGAATCTCCTATTGTCATGTTTCCTAAACCAATATCACCACCAGAAAAACCAACCACTGCTGCGAAACTTAAAAGCACTGCTGAACCTAAGAAGCCAGATTCTGATACACCTAAAACAAAACTCTCACCAGAAAAACCACATGTCAAAAAGCAGAATACAAAATCCTCATCACCACTGCCAACCTCCACTGAAACAATTGTTGATGCAACAAATGTTTCAACACATGTTAAGACAACAGCGGTTGAGACACCGGTTGTTAGTCAATCCACTGATTCTACCCAATTTCAATTCCCATCACAATCAACCTTTACACTCATAGCACCTTTTTCTTCCCTAACTCCTCCTTCTCCAAAATCTGTTTACACAAGAAAGAGAAAATTCATGGTGCATGAAGAAGAGAAGGAAGAAAAAGATATACCCGCACCAATTCCGTTATCAGCTACTCCATTCATTCAAACTTCACCCAAACCATTCGTCCCACTTCCATCAACAAAGATCAACCCATTGGCAGTAACTTTCCCTCTGGAACTGCTTGCAGTTCAAGATGAAATGACCCAATTTTACATAGAGGATGATCCATCCAAAAGAACCTTCCCATCTCTTCATGGATTCGAAACTCCAAAGAATATTTATGAATATCTGAAGCTAAAGGGCAAACAAGCAGAAAATAAGGCAAAAGAAGAGTGTAAAGGGCTAGGAGACATTAACTTATCAGCTCGCATGCAACATTGGCTTGATGAAGTCAAGAAGTTGGAAGATTTTGCTAGAGACCTGAGTAAGAATATGTCAAATCTGTCACCAAATGTTGAGCTACAAAAGACATTAAGGAATGATTTCTTGACCACTATCATGGATACCAAGCCCTACGAAGCCTACAGGTCTGATTTCAAAGACTGGCCCCTTGAAGCTCTTAATGAGGAAGTTAATAGAATTGAAAAGATGAATAAAGATCCTCAAATGCAAAAATCTGCTCCCAACTGGAAACAATACAAAAAGGTTGAAGTGGTTGAAGTGTTGAAGTACAAGAGAATGAAGGCAGAACTTGTAGCAGCTAAGGTTGGGACTGCTAGACAAATTGGAAAATGGTCTAGGCAGTATATTGATCGAGCTTACAATAAGTTAGAAGAGCGAAGAAAGACAGATCCATCCCTTCCTAAAAAGCCAGTATACAAAGATGAAACCACTGTTAGACGTCGGCAGACCATTACATCTAAAAAGCTGTTCTCATCAGCAGATGTATCCATCGATGCCTTGAACCAAAGAAAAAGACAACAACTGATGGATGAGGAAGATGAAAATAGGTATGCTAAGTACAGAAAAGAGTCTATCAAAAATCAATTACGATATGGATTGGATGATGCTTCGTTGCAATTACAAGCTCAAGTTGCTCAAGCACTTCAGAAGTTGGCAAGCAGGCCTCAATCGCCAAACTCCTCTCAAATAAAACTTCTCCCAAGAAACCCATCAGATCCAAAAATAGTAAAGTGGAAGTCTGACAAAAAGACCCATGAATTGACTTTGATCAAGTCTGATGGTAGTGTTGAAAAGATATAAAGGGAGAATGCACTTGGTCTGAATCCAGTTGACCTCCAAGATCTTTTTAACCTTCAGCTTGATAGGGATGAAGATGATACCGATTCCTTGGATTTTGAGCTCCAATTCAAAGGGCAAATCCGAGAAATGTTGGTGAGAGAATAAAGATCTGTTGATTTCTAAAGTCTGATGATTCCTTGATTTAGTTTTGTTGAAAGTTGTTGAGGCAGGTGATTGTGTGTTTGTAGTTAACGTTTGTTGAACTTTAAGTTGTATTCAAATTTTTATTAAGTACCTATGTCTATAAACAGTTTATATTGTCTTTTTGAGTAAACAGGTAAATTGTATGTAACTGATATATTAACCGATAATCTATGTTTATAGTTGTCTTTTAGTTATAATAGATAGCACGTTTTGGTACAATATCTATACACGAATCTATATGTTCTATTAATATGTGTTATGCATAGTTGTCTAAGAAACGACCCGTGTTTGCAGCTCTCATTTTTAATGAGAGTACTAAATTCTTTGTTAATAACATTATTCTCTTAACATCTGTTTACTAACCTTTGTAATTTCTGTTGACTGACCTTTTTAACATGGGTTGATTAACATCTGATACTTACTATCTATCCATCTGGCAAGCTCTGTTGGAGATAATGGATAACAGTTTTTAGTAAAGTCTGTTGGAAAGTAACAGAGGTTTTTAACAGTTAATAGATAACAGTGGTTTGCTATCAACATAATGGAATTGCTGTTGAATAAACCTATTGACCATTAGTTTATATCAATTTTGTAAGTCTGCACTAATTATTTTTTTACTCTCTGTCAATATGTGTTATGCATAGTTTTCTAAGAAACGACCCGTGTTTGCACACGGGTCTTACCGCTAGTCTATATAATAAAAGAAACCACTTTAGAGACACTTGTCATCATATTAAGCCATCTCTTATAGATAATTATTATTTTAATTTAATCTCTTCTAATTAATTATAGATAATCCTTCTACTAAATATTATTTAATTTAATATCTTATATTATAGATAACTCTCCTACTAAATATTATTAGTTTAATATCTTATGGATAATTATTATTTAGTTTAATCACATTCTCATTTATAATATTATTTATTTGAATTAATTATATTTAAATGTTTTGTTTAGTTTGGTATCAAATAAATTTTATGAAACTTAAAATAAAATTAACTAATCGTATTTATCATTTATGCATTTACGGAGTTTTAAATAAATGGTTAAATTTACTGAGACTTCGTTAACAAATTTTGCAACAATAGAATAATCTATTTTTATCATGAAAATTAAACTTTGTATTAATATATTAAATATTTTTATTTTCACTATACAAAATTACATTTACTCGACCCATGTTACACATGAGGTTTTTTTAAGATATAACTTTTTATTATTTGATATATAAAATTAGATTTATTCAATTCGTACAATACACGGGGTTTTTTAAGGATATATATATTTTTTATTATTTAGTACAGAAAATTACATTTATCCAAACCGTGTTTGCGCATATTTTTAAAGATGTAATTTTTTTATTGTTTGGTGTATAAAATTACATTTATTCAACCCGTATAATAAATGAGGTTTTTTAAAGACGTATTATTTTATTATTTTGTAAACAATATTACATTTATGAGTAAACTGCAATTTTACCCCCTGAGGTTAGGGGTCATTGGTACTCTTACCCCCTAAGGAAATAATTGCAATTTTACCCCCCACTGTTTAAGGTTATGTCGCAATTTTACCCCCCGGCTTCAATTTTGTTGACTGGTCTGTTGACTTGGAGGTGAAATGACTATTTTACCCCCTGCCACCACTGCCACCGCCATTCACCACCACAACCACCACTGCCACCTCCAGCCACCACCCTCAACCACCACTGTCACCGCCATTCACCACCACAACCACCACTGCCATCTTCTTCCTCCCCCTCTCTCTCTCTAAAAAAACCCACCACCCGCCACCCTTCAATCAACACCTGCAACCAGTGATTCATCTCAATTTGTGGTAGAAATTACAAAATTGGATTTATTTCATTTAAAATTCAAGTTGGCTGATTTGATTTGATGGTTTAATTCATAGATCTGGTGATTTAAATTAATTTTTTTTGCACAAATTTAAAGAAAGAAATCCACCAAAACCAAAAAACAGGGGCTGTAAATCTTATATCACCACCAAATTGGATTTATTGCATCGTGATAAGATGATATATATATATATATACACAAGATTACCTTGTTATTTTTAGCATCTTCAATAAATTCCTCAAGAAGCTCAATGCTACACTTTTCTTCTGATCTAGTCAGCACAGAACTCATACCCGACCCACCATCTAAATCATCAAACTCAACTTCAGAAGCTTCTTTCTCCGAGGCAGATTTTGATGAAGTGGGACCCGATTCTTGAGTCGCAACTAATTTTGTTTCACAAACTCCAACTAAATGGTTGTTTGCTGGAACAAATATTGTTTCATTATCAACAGTTTCGCATCCAGCTTTCACGCATCCTTGATTTTGGTTGTCAGAAGAAGTGCTGTCGTGATTCATAGCAATGTTGTCTCCAAACGTCTCCAAGAATCTTGATGAGCAATCAGTTTCGGGTTCACCGTTTGCATCGTGATAAGATGATGTGGCAAGTGATTCAGGATTTACAGGCTCTATAACTGTGTGATAAGATAATTTGGTGATGGTGGTTGTAGATCAGGACATTAAATTTTTAAGAATTTAAGCTGGAAAACAGTGTGTGACAACACAGAGGAAGAGAGACAGAAATAGTGACTGATGGTGGGTAGTGGCGATGGAGGTGGAGGTGGCAGTGGTGGTTGTGGTGGTGAATGGCGGTGGCAGTGGTGGCAGGGGGTAAACATGCGACATAACAGCAAACGTTGGGGGGTAAAATAAAAGGGTAAAATAGTCATTTCACCCCCAAGTCAACAGACCAGTCAACAAAATTGAAGCCGGGGGGTAAAATTGCGACATAACCACAAACAGTGGGGGGTAAAATTGCAATTATTTCCTTAGGGGGGTAAGAGTGCCAATGACCCCTAACCTCAGGGGGTAAAATTGCAGTTTACTCTACATTTATTCAACTCATGTAATATACGTGGGTTTAAAGATATAACTTTTTTATTTGGTATACAAATTTACATTTATTCAACCCGTACAATATGGTTCTTATAGATATAACTTTTTATTATTTAATATATAAAATTATATTTATTCAACCCATACAATAAATGAGGTTTTTTAAAGACGTATTATTTTATTATTTTGTAAACAATATTACATTTATTCAACTCATGTAATACACGTGAGTTTAAAGATATAACTTTTTTATTTGGTATACAAAATTACATTTATTCAACCCGTACAATATGGTTCTTATAGATATAACTTTTTATTATTTAATATATAAAATTATATTTATTCAACCCATACAATAAATGAGGTTTTAAAGATATATTGTTTTATTATTTAGTATGTAAAATTTATTTATTCAACCCCGTGTAATACAGGGGGTTATAACATAGTAATAATTTATATAAAAAAGCTTTGACGGGTCAAAGGACCCAGTTGTTTTCACCCCGAACACATGTTTAATTGTCTCTAAGCAAACACAAATGACAAAACAAAAGAAGTTTGAAAAGCCAAATCTTAAACTTTAAGCAACAAATACTTTTGCCTAAAAAAAGTAAAGATGGAAAACTGGGGAAAATCAACTTTATCCCATTTTAGTCTTGATTGATGAATAAATATAACTTTTATTTTATTTTACTTTTTAAATCCACTTGCATCTCGTAAGTAATTAGCGACAAACAATTTGCCACAAAAACCTTTTCTGTAATGGCTTAAAAGAGTGACAATGTACCCTAGTGACATTTTCTGAAGTTGTGGATTTTCGGGGACTTTTAATTATAGTTGTTCGGATTTTGGGTTTTTTTGGATTAGATTATTTGGATTTTTAGTTGGAACAAAATTACTTGATAACTGATCCATTGAAAATCCAGGTTGGTCGGGTTGTTTGATTTTCCAGGTTTAGATGTAAAATAAAAATAAATAAAAATAAAAAATAAAAAAAACTCTCTTCATACAAAATATCACCGAATCTCATATTGTTACTAAAAAAATATTATCAAAATTCAAGCATCATTTGGCAATATGATACGATAAGCGTCACGATACAAATTTCCTTTCTATCATAACAATAATGTTCAAAACTCTCAAAACTAAAATGTATAAGATACAAGAGACTCCAAACCAAAACACATCTATAAAAAAAAGGACAAAAAAAATGTTCGGGTTTAGTGTTTCGGGTTTTTCATGTCAGGTTTTTAGTTAGGAAAAAGTGACATGATAACCGCCCATATAAGGTTCAGGTTGGTCAGGTTCAGGTTTTTAGGTTTTTTTCTAATTCGGGTTCGGGTGATTTCAAATCCAGGTCGGCTTCTGGGTAAAAAGGGTCGGCCCTACATCTATCAACACTTATTTTGTTTTAGTGACTAGTGAGGTATGCTACCAAATCTTCAATTAAAGGTCAAATACAGCTCATAACATTCGGGTTCGATTATAACCCATTGTATCTGGATCTTTGGGTACAGATCATTAGAGGCAGGGGCGGATATATAGCTATACAAGGGGTAGCCTCCGCTACCGCTTGGCCGGAAAATTTTTGACGTTTTTAGTGTAAATTTTGAAAAAATTTGACGTTTTTTCGATTTCGTTACCGCTTATTTATAAAACGTTCCCGCTTGGTCGGAATCCTAGATCCGCCACTGATTAGAGGACCACTTAAGGAGCTCTAACCACGTGGCTGGATGCACGAAGTATTGAAGTGTGTGTTAACGTGACCATCAATCAAATTGTAATGAAGGGATCTTTCGCCTAAATGATTACGCCCTAACGGGCCCATCCCTTGATTGACAATGACAAGTAGTAGAAGATATATATACCAGTGACATTTATTCTCGTGCCGGACGCTGGATGATAGTAACATGGGGATTTCCCTTCTTGTGACGAAGCTAATAACGGTTTATTTTGCAGATCAGATCATCCTGGTCAACGTAGATAGAACTCATAAACTATTCACTTTGAAGACAATATCCAGATCCGATTGGAGTTTAGTGTTTTTTGTATTACACTTTTTTTTTTGTATTACACTTATTTCTTTATTTCATGGATTAGCCCATTAGAAGGGGGCCTTCCGCCTTTGGGCTGTGAGCCTGTGGACAATTAAAATTGCAGGTGGAGGTCATTTACAATATGAGATATTGAAATTACTATTTATTACTAACTTTTAGTTATAAACATTTAATTTTTTAGAATCCCTATGTTTTCACTAATTCTTTGCAAACACATCTCTAAAAGTTACAAATACAGAAATTCAGAGATAATGTTTGTTTTAGTCGCCTGGTGCTCTAAACGAGCTGAACTTTCAATAAACCGTTCAGGATTATTCAGTAATAGTTGATAAGTTTGTTTATTTAATTAATGAGCGAGCAAGAACACTTGGTCATTTGCTTGAACATACAAACATAATCACATATCTTGTTTGTTTATTTAACAATTATTTATTTTTGTATGTCTTGTTTGCTCATTTAACAATTATTTATTGTTGTTCTGGTTTATATATTTGCTAAAATTAATTACAAAAGTTACTAACAATGCAGGTCCAAATCATTTTGAGAGCCATTGGTCTATCTCACTACACGAAGCTCAATATGCATTTGAGATCAAATGTTTAGAAATTAGGAAGGGTTGTGTTAAACATAAGTACATAACCCCTTCCTATGGTTTTTACTCATTCTCCTCCTAAATTAGCCATATCATCATTCTATGTTTTCTCATATCAGGGGTGTGCTAAGTATATATGAGGCTATGTTTAACCTCACTCATTAGAAAACCTTGGCTTCTAGTCTTATCTCCTTAAATAATAAGATGGATTTATACATTGCATATGTGTGAGAGCGAGTGCTAGGTGTAAATGATGGCTTATTTCACTTTTTAGAACTCAAACACGGTTCTTTTCAAGCTCCATATCAATAGCCTGAGTTTTGCTTGTGAAAAAACTTTCAAGCTCTGGCTCGTCTATTATCTATTGATTATTTAATTGAATAATTACATATACACACACTAATAGTTATAATTATTATATACATAATTATTTTGTTATGTAATATATATAAT
The DNA here is from genome assembly GCA_030545235.1 of Helianthus tuberosus. Classification (NCBI taxonomy): domain Eukaryota; kingdom Viridiplantae; phylum Streptophyta; class Magnoliopsida; order Asterales; family Asteraceae; genus Helianthus; species Helianthus tuberosus. The sequence goes on along the minus strand of CM060388.1, from coordinate 18,672,874 downwards.
TATAGTAAATAAAAATTATATTTTTTATATAAATACTTTAGGCTTACAAGTATAGTCAAACTCAATAAATAAAATACTTAATTATTAAACAAACTTACAGTTAGACTTGAGTTTGTTTAAACTTGGTTTTAACTCAAGTTTTTGACAAGCTGATTTAGTCAAAATAGTTTTGTTTTCTGCCATTTTAGTTCCTGGGTTTTGTCATTTTTGCCATTTTCATCCAACTTACTAACTCCATTCTAAAAAGTTAGTTAACTTAGGTGAATTTTGGTTAAACCACATTTTTCTTTCTTTTTTTGCAGGTGCGATGGTATGGGGATGATGTTGTGCCGGTTTACAGTGAAAATGGTGGCGGTGGTGTTGTGCTGGTTTACAAAAGTCAGGGACTAAAATGAAAGAAAACAAAACTATTTGGATTAAAATGACAAGAAAAAAACTATTTGGACTAAATTGACAATTTTGATCAAACCTCATTGACTAAAACCAGAATTTACTCTTTTAAACTTGGTATACATATGAGTTGTTTACACTAGTGGTGCACAAATCGGGTTTTTTTAAAAACCGGGTTTCGGGTAGGATCGAGTTTGGGTAGGATCGGGTTTTACAAAATCGGGTTTTTTTAAAAACCGGGTCGGGTCCGGGTCCGGGTTCTCTACCAAAAATGTATACCCTATATACCCGGGTTCGGGTAGGGTTCGGGTCGGGTTTTGTAAAACCCGGGTATTATAAAACCCTATTTCCGGGTTCGGGTCCGGTTCGGGTATTCATCGGGTAGGGTTCGGGTATGCATCAGGTTGGGAAAAAACCCGCACCGGGTATTAAAAAAACCCGACCGGAACTATGCTTATAAAATGTATCAAACATAACTCTCACACATAGACATCAAATCTATTGATAAACAGAGGCACAATTTATAAACAGAGTCACAATTTATAGTTGTTCATGTGGTTATTCTTGAACTTTATAAACAGAGGCACAATTTATTAAATACAAAAACTAATAGTGATATTAAACAAACAAAGAAAATAGAAGGGCCAACATATATTGGCATATTTGTTTCCACTTGTAATTAAATATACTAAATAATTAAGTAGCGGTGGCAAATATCATTAGAAACCTAATAATTAAACAAGATTACATCAAAGTGCATACATAATTTTGTTAAATCATAAGAACTAGAAGTCTTAATGCATACATAATTAAACAAGATTACATCAAAATCGGGTTTTTTTAAAAACCGGTTCCGGGTTCGGGTTCGGGTATTTATAAAACCGGGTTTCGGGTATAAACCGGGTATAAAAAATACCGGTTCCGGGTTCGGGTTTTAGATCAAATATGCATACCCGGTCCCTACCCCACGGGTAGGGTCGGGTTCGGGTATAAAAAACCCGGGTTTTATAATACCCGGTTCCGGGTTTTTTTTTCGGGTCCGGGTTCGGGTTTTTTGTGCACCACTAGTTAACACTCGTACGGTATTGGTCCCCAAACTAATCCAATTGAGCCCAAGCCCACGTAAGTTGTCTGGTGGTCCAACTTAGTCCGTAGTTTATTGTATCTTTGTTGGTGAAGGGTCAAAAAAAGGCAAGTAATGACATGAGCACGTGACCGTCCTATAGTTTAGCTCGTTAGCCCTTGATTATGAGGGTATACGGGGCACTCTCGGTGACCCCATGCGGTGACCCAAGTCCCTCCTCGGGAACACCGCCGCCATCAACGCGGGACCGAATTCGGTGAATAGGATCGGTGTGTGTTCACTGCTTGAGAGAGAGGAGAGAGAGAGGGGGTGATTGGTTGTTAATGTGGGTCCACCCTTTTTCCACCAATCATATTTTTTTCTTCTTTTTTTATAAAAAAATAATTGTGTGAGTGGAGCGCCGCCATCAAATTGAGGGTGTGAGGGGAGTTAAGAGGGGAGTTGACGTGGTGCGTGCTGATTGGCCATGCGTAAGAGAGGGGACTCCCCTAAGAGGGGAGTGCCCCTCTCACCCTCAATTTTTTTTTACTTGCACCAATTTGGTTTTATATAAACAAAAAGTTTACACAAGTTGACCGTTCTACCGTTCTATAGCATTATCCATTCTTGTCGGTTATAAACATGTGATTATTTGGCGAAAAAGTTATACTACTCGTGTGAGAACAAAACTGCTGACTACTAGGTTCGGTTATGAAATAAAACCGAACCTATAGCCAACGTTTAATTTGTATGTTTTCGTAATTATTAATTCCGGTATAAATGGTTAGGTTAATTTGGTTAGTGAATAAGATTCGGTTAGCCACAGGCTCAGAACCTTGATGAATTCAAGTCAATTTCAATTAATAAATTTAATTATATCTTAAAATAAATAGAATAAAAGCATTTATTTTTTAATTTTTAGAGATAAATAACCGAAACCTAACACAGTATTTTAAATGTTATAACAAAACTTTCCAACATATAGAATTATTAATAAAAGATATTTAGACATGATTGTGTAGGAATCCGTTCGTGTAAAATAAATAAAATAATTTATTAACTTGAAATACAAGAACAGTAACAGAAATACAACTGAAAGTAATTACAATTACAACTGAAGAAAAGAAAAACAAAGACAGAAATCCGAACAGAAACACTGTTCTTTGGCTGAGGATCGTGTTAGACACGGGTCCCTTAAAACAAATTTCGTGTCTCCCAGGAGAACACGTTTGTTTCCAGGATACAACAGCCGCAAGCAGTTGTACTGCCGGTCTTGACTTCAACCCGAAGGTGTACCTTGCTAGCTTGAGAGAAGAAGATGATAATTCAGTAAGGAGAGATGAAATCTAGAGCTGGTGAATTTCAGTCGGGTTAGCTGCAGTAGGCTCCTCCTATTTATACTGCAAACTGAAGTCGAAACTGAAAAAGAATTAAGTGGCGAATTAAACTGCATTAAACGTCTTCAATGCACCTTAATTCGTCATTAAATTCTCAGTCAAACGCATTAACTACGTCAGTTTCGAATGCTGAAAACGTAACTGCACTGCAGTAACTGCTGCTGGAAGCTTCTGCACGCGCGCGCGTGCAAGACACACTGGTGCGCGCGCAGGTCTGCAGCCCTCGCGCGCGGTGCGTCCACTTGGCTCACTGCCATGCGCGCGTGCGCCATACTCACTTAGGTCCATGCGCGCGCGTGCCACGTCACCTGTGAGCCTCTACGAGCGCGCCACACAGTCGCGCCGTTTTGGCTCACTTTGGTGCGCCGCGCACGTCACATCAGGCCCATGCACCATGCGCGCCATGTGTACCCCGCGCGCATGATTGCCACGTCATGCGCCATTGCGCGTGGACCCACCAGGGTCATGCGCATGCATGCCACATCACCAACCACTTGGTCCTTGCAACCCTTGTGCTTCCACCACGCGCACGTGGTCAAAAATACAAAGGCGGCTCTCAAGCGGCGATGCGAAGTGCAAAGTGCGCCACATTGCGCCTCATCGCCCACGCCACGCGCGCGTGCGTGTGCGAGTGCGTGTGTGTGTGCGAGTGCGAGTTAGGGTGCTCCGCACCCTTCGCGAGTACACTAGTGAGTGCTTCCAAGAAACAATAAGGATGGAGAGTTCCCACTTAAATACCCCTTTAAGTTCCATCTCTCATCCGATGTGGGACAAGGTGCCACTTTCCCACTTTTTTCAGCATTTAAGTTTCAAACACCAAACTTTGAGCATCGATATCTCATTCATCTTAGCTCCGTTTTGGACGTGGTTTAGTTCGTTGCGAAGCCCTTCCGACATAGAACACAAACCCACAAATAAATATATAAAACCCGCTCATTTTATTATATTTATTTCTAGTCCAAAATAGGAAAAAATCATTTTCCTATATTTGTGAAAAATGCTATTTTCACAAAATTTCCAACAATCCCCCACATGAATAGAAATCGATCTATCAAGTTTCAACGATACACGTTCAACAGTTGAGTATTGCAAGATAGGTAGGTGTAACCTTTGAACCTCCTTTTGTGAAGCATACTTAGCCTCCTAGGGTCTTGTAGACGCGGTGTCCTTGAACAATCCCCCATTTATGTAGGCGACAATATACATTCACACAATACTCGCCCTAGTCGAGTTAAGACCTCATGGTTGTGTCCGTTCATGGTCATGGAACACGTTCCTGGTTCTGCGAGAGCTCTAGGATTTGCGCCTCCCCACAAATCCATTTGAAGCGACCCCACTTCTCTCTAACATAGGTGATTCCTCTGAATCATTAAAAGCATCATGGTTAATTTGGATTTCCTCAAAATCCTTAACCTCAACATGCTTAACCTTTCTTTCATGTCACTGATTGGAATGGACTAGGAAGTATACAACTCCCTTTATTGAATTTTTTTTTTTGGGCACCCCCCACAGTGACTCCCTTTGGGTTTATGATTAAGTTTGCCTATTGAACCTAGATCTTGGGATCTCCAGTCAACTAGGTTAGGTTTCCATCATATTCCCTTCATCTATGGGCTTTAGTCCCATTCCTCTTAACAACCTATACACCTTATCTGTGCTTAAGCCTTTCGTTAACGGGTCCGCAATGTTATCATTTGACCTCACATAGTCAACTGAGATAACACCCGTTGAGATAAGTTGTCGTACCGTGTTGTGTCTACGTCGAATGTGCCTTGATCTGCCATTGTACATCATGTTTTGTGCTCTAGCAAGAGCAGACTGATTGTCACAATGTATGCAGATCGCCGTCAACGGCTTTGGCCATCTTGGAATATCTTCCACAAATTGACGTAGCCACTCCGCTTCTTCCCCGCTTTTATCTAAAGCGACGAATTCGGATTCCATCGTAGATCTAGCTATAACCGTTTGCTTGGAAGACTTCCAAGCTATAGCTGCGCCAGCAAGTGTAAACACATATCCACTTGTCGATCTATGATCTTTTATATCTGATATCCAGTTCGCATCAGTGAATCCTTCGATCACTGCTGGATCACGGGTATAATGCAATCCATAGTCTCTCGTGTATCTTATGTATCTAAGCACCCCCGTGATAGCTTTCCAATGATCCTCGCTCGGATTACTGGTGTATCTACTTAGCCTGCTCACAGCGTACGCTAAGTCGGGTCTAGTACATGTCATTAGATACATGAGACTACCAATGATCCTTGAGTATTCTAACTGAGAAACACTCTCGCCTCTATTCTTCCTTAGGCGTTGGGTATTATCAATTGGAGATCGAGCTATACTCGTATCGTCCGAATTGAATTTCCCAAGGATCTTGTCCACGTAGTGAGATTGACTCAACACAAGACCATTTTGGGTTCTAGTGATTTTTACTCCAAGAATCACATCCGCGAGACCCATGTCTTTCATGTCAAACCTCGCTTTCAACATGTCTTTCGTTGAGTTGATCATTTTATCATCACTCCCAATGATAAGCATATCATCTACATAAAGACATAGAATCACATAACCTCTTGGTGTGTCTTTAAAATAAACACACTTGTCGCACTCATTTATTTTGAAACCATTGTCAATCATGACATGATCAAACTTTTGGTGTCATTGTTTTGGAGCTTGCTTCAAGCCATACAAAGACTTGACCAATTTACATACTTTGCCCTTGTTTCCAGGGGCGGAAAAACCCTCAGGTTGTTCCATGTAAATTTCTTCTTCTAAATCGCCATTTAGAAACGCGGTCTTTACATCCATTTGGTGAACTTCCAAATTTCTTAGAGCCGCAATTGCAAGAACCAATCGTATAGAGGTTATTCGCGTTACAGGCGAGTAAGTGTCAAAGTAGTCTAGACCCTCCTTTTGTCTAAATCCTTTGATTACTAACCTTGCCTTGTATTTATCAATACTTCCATCGGCTTTCATCTTCCTTTTGAATATCCAACGATATCCAAGTGGTTTACAACCAGGTGGAAGATCTACTAACTCCCAAGTATGATTTTGCAATATAGAATCAATTTCATTCTTAATTGCTTCTTGCCATTGAGGTCCTTCCGCGGAGGTAACCGCTTCGCGGTAGGTATTGGGCTCACCCTCAACCATATAGCTCATGAACTCTGGACCAAAAGATTTTTCAACCCGTTGTCGTTTACTTCGTCTAAGCTCACCCTCCTCGACCTCGGGGTGTTCATGTGTTTCATCTAATCGTGTAGATGAACTTGGTCCTGCTTCATCTAACCATGTAGACGAACTTGGACCTGCTTCATCAACCGCTCTTGATGAAGGCGCATGTGTTTGTCCTAACATAGGAAACACATTCTCAAAATACGAGACAACGTTAGGATTAGCCTCCATGATAGTGTGTTTATGTACATCGGGATTCTTGGACTCATGTACAAGAAAACGATGCGCACTACTTTGATGTGCATATCCAATGAAAATGCAATCAACAGTTTTGGGTCCTATCCTAAGAGCCTTAGGAGGTGGTACAATCACCTTAGCTAGGCACCCCCACACTTTCAAGTATTTGTACGAAGGCTTCCTTTTTCTCCATAACTCATATGGAGTTTCGTCCCTATTTTTCAAAGGTATCTTGTTCAAAAGATAGTTTGCTGAGAGAATGGCGTCCCCCCACATTTCTCGGTTCACTCCCGAGCTTATCAACATGGCGTTCATCATCTCTTTCAATGTACGGTTCTTACGTTCCGCAACGCCATTTGATTGTGGAGAATAAGGTGGTGTACACTCATGTACAATGCCACTTTTTGCGCATAAATCCGCAAAAGGTGCAACATATTCACCTCCTCGATCGCTTCTCAAAGCTTTTATCTTCTTTTTAAGTTGATTCTCAACTTCATTTTTGTACAAGATAAACTTCTCTATTGCTTCGTCTTTACTCTTTAGTAAATACACGTAGCAATATTTCGTACAATCATCAATAAACGTGATGAAGTACTTATTTCCTCCACGCGTGGGAACCGCTTTTAAATCACACACATCGGTATGAATTAAATCAAGGGGTTCGGTTATTCGTTCAACCGATTTAAACGATGATCTCGTAAGTTTGGATTCAACACATGTCTCGCATTTGTGATTAGACTCGATATGGAATGTTGGTATCAAGTTTAATTTAATTAAACGTCGTAATGAATTAAAATTTACATGTCCTAGTCTACCATGCCAAACATTAGAAGACTCAATCATGTAAGTAGAAGAAACATTTTCATTCATATTCTTGTTTTGGTTTACAACCATTACATTCATTTTAAACATACCATTAAGGGCATAGCCCTTTCCAACAAACATTCCACGTCTAGACAAGACAAAATTGTCCGATTCAAACACTAGACGAAATCCAAACTTGTTGAGCATCCATCCCGACACGAGATTCTTCCGTATCTCTGGGACATAAAGCACATTTGTCAAGGTAAGCTCCTTGCCCGAAGTCATCTTCAAGACGACCGTGCCTTCCCCCTTGATGCTTGCGGTAGCTTTATTTCCCATATAAAGCTTTTCTTCACCCGAAGCTTCCTTGAATGTAGAGAAAAGAGCCTTGTCTCCACAAACATGGCGGGTTGCACCCGTGTCAACGAACCATCCTTTTGGGTTTTCACCCATTGCGTTGACTTCTTCAATCATAGCCGCTTCCTCGGTTATCATTGCAATCAGAGGCATACCATCCTCATCAACCATGTGCGCACGCTCACGCTTAGGTTTATTGCATTGGTTAGCACGGTGCCCCATCTCGTTACAATTGTAACAAGTACCTTGGAAAGGCGCAGGCTTCTTTTTCACAGACCCCTTTTTCGGTCCAAGGCCGTTAACCTTTGCTTTCCCTTTGTTGTTGGTTTTACCCTTGCCCTTCTTGGCCTTTGAGGATTCCCCAATTTCCACCATATTTGCTTTAGCCGAAGCTTGCAAAATGGTGCCTTTTTGGGCCACCCTGTTTTCTTCTTCTATACGAAGACGAAGAACAAGGTCCTCGACCGACATTTCCTTTCGCTTGTGTTTAAGATAATTCTTAAAATCCAACCAAGCAGGAGGTAATTTTTCGATCATGGCTGCCACTTGAAACGTTTCGCTGAGTACCATACCCTCAGCATGGATGTCATTTAGTATAATTTGCAACTCTTGGACTTGGTTCATAACAGTCTTGTTATCAACCATTTTGAAGTCCAAGAAACGGGCGACAACAAATTTCTTTGTTCCCGCATCCTCCGTTTTGTACTTTTTATCCAATGACTCCCATAATTCTTTGGAAGTCTTGATATTATAGTACACATTATACAATGCATCCGAGAGACCGTTGAGAACATAGCCTCGACATATAAAGTCCGAGTGCTTCCACGCCTCTACCGCGCTCAGAGCCTGAGCATCGGTCTCCCCTTCCGCAGGTTGGGGAACGGTCTCCGTCAAGAACCTCGCAAGGTTCATGGTGGTCAAGTAGAAGAACATCTTCTGTTGCCACCTCTTGAAGTGGAGACCCGAGAACTTCTCGGGTCGTTCAGCATGATTCGCCACTGTGGTCGCTCCCACAGTGTTGGCAGGGGTACCGACAACAACGTTGACGTTGGTATTTTCAGTCGACATTCTGAAAAATTCCACAAAACCAAGTTAATAAAACTTGTTAGAATAATAAATGTGCTGATTTATTATTTACTAACAAAATCGATGAGTAATAAAATCAGCCTCGTAGCTTCTAAGTCCAACTTTAAAGACTACAAGAGAAGATCTTAGAACCCAAAGACAAAGAAGGAGTAGAAACAGAGTTCTGTTTTGACAAAGTCGCTACTTTGAATCAAAACAGAGAAAAACCTTTTAAAACACAACCTGCTGTGAGAAAAAAAAATTGAAATCACAGCAGAGAAGTTTGTGATTCTACACGAACGGTGTTTTAAAATTTGTTTTAAGATTGTAGGAATCCGTTCGTGTAAAATAAATAAAATAATTTATTAACTTGAAATACAAGAACAGTAACAGAAATACAACTGAAAGTAATTACAATTACAACTGAAGAAAAGAAAAACAAAGACAGAAATCCGAACAGAAACACTGTTCTTTGGCTGAGGATCGTGTTAGACACGGGTCCCTTAAAACAAATTTCGTGTCTCCCAGGAGAACACGTTTGTTTCCAGGATACAACAGCCGCAAGCAGTTGTACTGCCGGTCTTGACTTCAACCCGAAGGTGTACCTTGCTAGCTTGAGAGAAGAAGATGATAATTCAGTAAGGAGAGATGAAATCTAGAGCTGGTGAATTTCAGTCGGGTTAGCTGCAGTAGGCTCCTCCTATTTATACTGCAAACTGAAGTCGAAACTGAAAAAGAATTAAGTGGCGAATTAAACTGCATTAAACGTCTTCAATGCACCTTAATTCGTCATTAAATTCTCAGTCAAACGCATTAACTACGTCAGTTTCGAATGCTGAAAACGTAACTGCACTGCAGTAACTGCTGCTGGAAGCTTCTGCACGCGCGCGCGTGCAAGACACACTGGTGCGCGCGCAGGTCTGCAGCCCTCGCGCGCGGTGCGTCCACTTGGCTCACTGCCATGCGCGCGTGCGCCATACTCACTTAGGTCCATGCGCGCCTGCGTGCGTGTGCCACGTCACCTGTGAGCCTCTACGAGCGCGCCACACAGTCGCGCCGTTTTGGCTCACTTTGGTGCGCCGCGCACGTCACATCAGGCCCATGCACCATGCGCGCCATGTGTACCCCGCGCGCATGATTGCCACGTCATGCGCATGCATGCCACATCACCAACCACTTGGTCCTTGCAACCCTTGTGCTTCCACCACGCGCACGTGGTCAAAAATACAAAGGCGGCTCTCAAGCGGCGATGCGAAGTGCAAAGTGCGCCACATTGCGCCTCATCGCCCACGCCACGCGCGCGCGCGTGTGCGAGTGCGAGTGCGTGTGCGTGTGCGAGTGCGAGTTAGGGTGCTCCGCACCCTTCGCGAGTACACTAGTGAGTGCTTCCAAGAAACAATAAGGATGGAGAGTTCCCACTTAAATACCCCTTTAAGTTCCATCTCTCATCCGATGTGGGACAAGGTGCCACTTTCCCACTTTTTTCAGCATTTAAGTTTCAAACACCAAACTTTGAGCATCGATATCTCATTCATCTTAGCTCCGTTTTGGACGTGGTTTAGTTCGTTGCGAAGCCCTTCCGACATAGAACACAAACCCACAAATAAATATATAAAACCCGCTCATTTTATTATATTTATTTCTAGTCCAAAATAGGAAAAATCATTTTCCTATATTTGTGAAAAATGCTATTTTCACAAAATTTCCAACAGATTGTTGTCTTAAGATAGGTTTATTTAATTAATAAAAGATATATAGACATAATAGTGCCCAACTGCCCATGACTTTATAGTCTAGTGACACCTTAGGGGTGGGATAAGGCTTTGGGACCAATAGGTCCTGGGTTCGATTCCCACAAGGGGGGTTTTCCCATATTTGTTGGGTTTCCTCCTGAATTGGTGTATGGGCATTATGGCTAATGGAGATGGATATGATCGGGTGGTTCTGCTGGTGGCACGATGATACTCCAGTGGTCCGTCAGTGATCCTAATTTGCCGTTCAAAAAAAAAAATATAGACATAATAGTTGTCTTAAGATAGGTGTAGTTAATCTTGTTAATTCTTTGGGTTATTGGATAAAATGTTATAACAAAACTTTTCCATCATTAGAATTACTAATAAAAGATAAATAGACATAATAGTAGTCATAAGATAGGTTTAGTTAATCTGGTTAATTTTTGGGTTATTTGATAAAATGTTATAACAAAACTTTTCCATCATATAGAATATAATTATTAATAAAAGATAAATAGACATAATAGTTGTCCAAGGATACGCTTAGTTAATTTGGTTAATTTTTTGGGTTATTGAATATTATCACCCCTAACTATTTGTTATTCGCCGCTGCTACTTTCAATTTTCACTTTGACTTACACCACTCTCAACTTAACATTTGTGTGTTGTGTCATCCCCAAATTAACCAAACACTAATTTAGTTATTTTTTTTTTTTGGCTGACGTGACCAATTTTTTTTCAAAACATATATTAACGATTTTACGTGTTAAGAGATTATATTATATTTCATTTAGCCCGTATGATGCCTGGGTTTTTAAAGACGTAACTTTTGGATTACTAAGTATATAACATTATATTTATTCAAAACCAAATAATACACAAGATCCTAATCTAGTAAACATAATATAACTATAAAAATCAGTTATAAACGATGTTATAATTAAACAATCACATCAATCATAAGGCTTATATTTTTTTTGGAAGGCTTAGATCAGTTGGAAATCCACTAACAGCTTGCTTCAACCGGGAAATGGAAGACAAGCCACCCAAGTTCGAAACGGGCACCCCACCGAAGCAGAGCTGGAATAACACATCCAAAGGCCACCCCCAAATGGGGCAGAAAGCCACCACTGCGGTTCGAACTTGGGACCTGGTCCGTGCGGGAACCTCCCTAGGGAGTAAACCCTCACACCTCCGACCAGCTGGGCTGGCCATCATTGGTAATCATAAGGCTTATATCCTAGTGGTACCAAGGCATGAAAGAAACGTCTCCCTCCTTGATGTTAAGGTATCTAGTTTCATTGTAGTCAAAATGAGTATGCATAGGAGCATAAATAGTGGGTGTATGAGTTAACCGTTTTAAATGAAAAAAAAAATAGATCAGTAATTATTAGTGATGTTCTATTAGGCCATGCATAGTGGGGCTTTATAAGGGCGTGAAGAGGTTTGATAACTCCCCTAACACCATCCCCTTGAGCATTATAGAGGCATGAATAGAGAGGAACGTTTTTAGGATAACACAAAGTGAAGAGAAAACAAAATGGAAAGTAATGATTGAAAGGTCAATAAGAAACATTAATCATTATAAATTTTTTAAATGTGCGTTATGATGCTGATGAACGAAAAATACCCCTTTAAAGAGCATTAACAATTACGAATGGTCTTATTTGATTTTACTATTTTCACCTTTGTTAGTAAAAACCAAGAAACATTGATGTTGATTTCTCCTTCAACAATTTGACAGGTTACCTGTCCCAATCGTTATTCTTACAAACCTGAATTTGGAAACCCACCAAGGAAAACGTGTACGATCATTTTCATTAATGTTGGCACCACTATAACAAACAACTTTAAAGACAAGTGTGTAGAAGGATAGAAACGTCAACTTGATTTAAAACTAAAACTATTTATTTGTTCATATACATTTTTGTATTTCTATATCTCAAAAAGAAAAAAAAAGAAACTTCTTTGTATAAAGCATTTCACGAGAGTCGGTACTTAGACATTGAGGATGCTAGGGGCGAGGAAGAAGACATTTAGGGTGGAGGGAGTGGTCTCGGGGAGTGCTTCGGGGAGGGGGGTTTACCGATTGGGAAACCATTGCTAGTGTTGGAGCGGTGATCGGAGAAGAGGAGAGAGGTGGTATAGGCAGTGAGTAGTCACCGAGTGGGGAAGAGGAGAGAGGTGGGAAAGAGAGGAGGTTAATGGTAGGCCCCAACATCTTTCAACAAATCACATTTTTTTTAAATTGTTTACCACTCACCATGTGTTTGACCATTACTAGTGATTGAATGCAAAATGGGCAGTGGAGTAGAGACTTGACATGGCATGACATTATTGGTTAGAAAATAAGTTTACCACTCCCCAAATGGTGACCACTCCCTCCACCCTTAAGATACAAATGATGAGTGATGACATGGAAAGTGAAGATGACTTATTTTTTTTGGTCGTTTTTCTGATACCTAGTATATTTTGTGACGTACTTTGGATTGAAACATTGATCGACTACGTTGTACTTTTGTGTATATGTAATATATATTGATATTTTGCTTTTGTATTGATTTTTTATGTATCATTTGCAATTTTTTGGTCGTTTTTCTGATACCTAGTATATTTTGTGACGTACTTTGGACTGAAACATTGATCGACTACGTTGTAATTTTGTGTATATGTAATATACTAGTAGGATGCCCGCGCGATGCGGCGGGGGCGACACTTTGGATTGCGGCACTTGTTTCTGTTAGTTTTCTTATTCTTATAGTATTTATGATAACATTATTGTGGTGGATATATGTCATTAGTGTTACATATATGTAAAGTTTTGTAGTTTTATAAAATGTAATAATCAAAAGACAAAAAATATTGCTTTTTTTATAAAAATTAATAATCAAAAGACAAAAAATAAAAGATAAGTTGTTATAATTGTAAAGTATGTTTAGTTTATTGGTTAAATTATAAAGTATAATTTTATTCTTTAAAGTTCATAACTTTTTTTAAAGAGTAAACTGCCATTTTGGTCCCTGTGGTTTGGGCACTTTTGCCATTTTAGTCCAAATCTCAAACTTTTTACATCTGGGTCCCTGTGGTTTGTATTTTGTTGCCATTTTAGTCCAAAATCCAAAAACCCTATTTTTTTTACTGTTGCAACCTCCTATTTTGTCTTTTAGTTCATGGGCATTTTGGTCATTTTGTTTTTCATTTAACATTTTCTTAATTCAAAAATTAATATATATATATATATATATATATATTAATATACACACATACATATACACTGCAGTTCATCATCCCCAACATAAATCAGTCTTCTCTCTCTCTCTCTTCTCTCTCTCTATAAAGCACCACCACCACCACCGCCACCTCCTCCCTCTCTCTCTCTCTTCTCTCTCTCTATAGCACCACCGCCACCTCCTCCCCCTTCTCACCATCGCCACTCCGGCGTCGTCCCATCCAACAGTCACACCCACTCCGGCGTCGTCCCCTTTCTCACCACCGGTGTCGATGAAGGTTTCGATGATGAAGATGATGAAGGTGTCGATGATGAAGATGAATCGCTGAAGTTGAATCGTTGATTCTGCTGATGAAGGTGTCGATGATGAAGATGAATCGCTGAAGTTGAATCGCTGATTCTGCTGATGAAGGTGTCGATGTTGAATTGCAAGATTGTTGTGTTCATCAATCTGAAAGATTTGCAGGTTTTTGTGTTGTTGATCGACTGGTTTTGCAGATTGTTGTTTCTGATTAAGAAGGAGTATAGTTTACAGGTTCGATTATTGCAGATTGTTGTTTGCTGTTGCAACGAAGAAGAACACAAGTTGCAGGTTTTGTTTGCGGCGATCTGGGGGATGATGTTCATCAACGCCGCCGCATATCATCTTCCCCCAAATCAAAGGTCCAGTTTCATGTGGGTTAATGGGTTTGATGCAAAATTAGGGTCTGGGTTTTATGTGGCTCGGAGTAAAGAAAGAGGGTGAGATTGTCGGTTTGATTGTCTCCGTTTGATTGTCTCCGTTTGATTGTCGGAGATTTTGAAGCCGATTTGATTGCCGGTTTCTTCACTGCCGATTTAACAGCTTTGAGTTATGTGAGGGTTTTTTAGGGTTTTGGGTTTGGGAGGGTTGGCGGCAGTGGGATGGTGGTGTTGGCGGCAGTGGGATGGTGGTGGTGGGGATGATGCGGTGGTGGGGGTGGGGGTGGGGGTGGTGGTGGTGGAGGTGTGGTGGTGGTGGTGGTGCTTGTTGTTGTTCTGGCAGTGGTATTATTGTTGTTCTGGCAGTGACATTATTATTTATTAAATTTGAGTTATAATAAATCTAAATGACCAAAATACTGCTGAGGATAAAGACAAAATAGGGGGTTTAAGTTAAGGAATCTGACCAAATTTGAAATTTGGACTAAAATGACAACAAAATGCAAACCACAGGGACCCAGATGTAAAAAGTTTGAGATTTGGACTAAAATGGCAAAAGTGCCTAAACCACAGGGACCAAAATGACAGTTTACTCTTTTTTAAATATCCATATAGTACTCATCCAATAAACTTTAAGTTTAAAATTTTCATTTTTATAAAAATAAAAAATAGTATTTGACTCGTAAGTACGTTTTAGAGCTTCAACTTAAATTGTTAAATTTCGGTTTTTTACAGATATAAAAATTTATATTTTTTATAAAACTAGTTGATTTTCCGCCCGCGCGTTGCGGCGGGGACCTAATGTCTGCAAAACGCGTCTTGGCAACAGCAAGCAGATACCGAATCTCAAAACATAAATAAAAATGACGTGGTAACGATAATCACTCCGTCCTAAAAAAGCGATTTTAAATAATCTAATATATAATAATAGGACCCACACGTCCTACACGTTGGAAATTCAGTTATTTTCAGTTTAGTTATTACAGTGCTAACACGTTAAAATATGGATGAGCTCGGTACCGGTAACGACACCGAAAGTACCGATCTGGAAAATCATCGAAATTAGGTACCGACGCCGAAAATGCTCGGTACAATACGGTATGGTATGGTATGGTATGATATTTAAAGGTAAAAATCAGTAAATACAGGTATGGTGCTAGACCGGTATCGAACCGAAAGTAACGATTCTGAAAATGCCAAAAGGTGGGTACCAAATTGGTACCGAAAATGATTGGTATAGTAAATTTGGTACAAATACGATACTAGTTTGATTATAGGATTTGATACGAATTGCTCATCAATAATCTAAATATCCAAGTTAATTTTACATGCTACAATTCATTCATTATAGAAAAAGAAAAAAAAGAAAACAAAATAAGTTGTTGTGTATATAAAACCTCATTCGAACGAAATACAGTTTACTTACAGTGTTATGAAAAGTAATCTGAACGTTGCAATTACTTGCGTTGCTACAGGATTTGATGAGCTCGGTACCAACCGGTACCGAAAATACCGTTAACGAAAATCCCCAAAAGTGGGCACTGGTACCGATTATACCTGGTACAGTTCGGTACTGGTACGGTACCGGTATTTGAGTGTAAAACCGGTGAATACCGGTGCCGAACCGATACCGAAAATGTCAAAATTCGGTACCGAAAATATACCCGGTTTGGTAAATTTGATACCAGTACCGGTACTCGATACCATATGCTCATCCCCTTGATGATGTTACTATTCATTGTAATGTGTATGACAAGTAATCTAAACGGTGCAATTACTTGTGTTGCCACGTTGCTACAAGATTTGATGAGCTCGGTACCAACCGGTACCGAAAATCCCCAAAAGTGGGCACCGACACATAATATACCTGGTATGGTACGGTACGGTTCGGTACCGGTCGGTACTGGTACAGTACCGGTATTTGAGGGTAAAAACCGCTGAATACCGGTGCCGAACCGATACCGAAAATGTCAAAAGTCGGTACCGAAAATATACACGGTTTGATAAATGTGATACCGATACGGGTACCTGATACCATTTACTAAAAAAAATGCTAAATGCTACAAAAATTAATATAATAAGAATGGTTACTGTTCAAATGCTACAAAAATTAATATAAGGATGATAAGAATGGTTACTGTTCAAATGCTACAAAAATTAATATAAGGACAATTTCAAGAACTGTTTTTATAAAAAATAGATGTTAAGAGTTTATATCTTTATTAACTTTATATCATACTAAGTTCTGATTTTTAGTTCCTAACAAATCTTATCTATATGAATCTACTTTTAACTTATAATTCCTAAAAATATGCAACACAATCTACTATGTATCTAGTCAAGTTGGTAAAGAATTCTTTTAAACCGACTAATATTATCTAGAACAATATAGTTGAACTTATAATTCCTAAAAATTTGCAACACAATTTAGTATTTATCTAGTAAAGATTGTAAATTTCTGTAGTATTTTATTTATATTACTTGTTACAAAAAATGTTTATAAAAGAATTATTTTTTTATAAAAACAAAATGTTTTCTTCATAAATAAAGTAAAAAATTGTTTTGCACATGTAAAGTTTCGTTTTTTATAAAAAAAATGATAATCAAATAACAAAAAATAAAGGCTAAATTGCACCTTTCGTCCTTTATGTTTCAAGGTTTCTGCAGTCGCTGTCCTTTAAGTTTAAAAATTACACTCTATGTCCTTTATGTTTGCAACCTATAACGGGCGGTGTCCTTTCTCACAAACCCAGTTATCTTTTAATGTTAAAACCCCTTGTCTCTCTCAACTTCAACCTATAACGAGCCGCTCCTCCGTCATCGTATCACCATCATCTTCATTGCCGGCGGTCGCCGACTCTCTCTCTCACCCCCGTTCTTCTCTGTCCCTTGAGAGAGACAAGGGGTTTTAACATCAAAAGATAACTGGGTTTATGAGAAAGGACACCGCCCGTTATAGGTTGCAAACATAAAGGACATAGAGTATAATTTTTAAACTTAAAGGATAGTGCCTGTAGAAACTCTGAAACATAAAGGACGAAAAGTGCAATTTAGCCAAAAATAAAAGATAAGTTGTTATAGTTGTAAAATAAGTTTATTTTGTTGGTTAAATGATAAAGTTTATATTTTTATTCTTTAAAGTTCATAACTTTTTTTTTTAAATATCCACATGATATTCATCCAATAAACTTTAAGTTCAAAATTTTTGTTTGAGTAAACTGCAATTTTACACCCTGAGGTTAGGGGTTATTGGCACTCCTACCCCCCTAAGGAAATAATTGCAAAATTACACCCAACTGTTTGACCTTATTTCGCACTTTTACCCCCCGCCGTCAAATTGGGTAACAGAATTGTTAAGTCTAAGTTGAAATGACTATATTACCCTTACATTTTACCCCCCAACATTCCTGTTAAGTCGCACAATTACCCCCCCACTGGTAAATTACTAATTTGTCATTTTCTATTACCCCCTGTACTTTGTGCTAACACACAACATTACCCCCTGAAATTTACAAAACCCTTCCCGCCAAAATCAAATACCTGTTCTTTGATCTAAAACCTAACAAGCAAATACATGTTCTTTGAACACGTAATCTGAAACGTAACAATCATACCTGTTAAAAAATCTGAAACCTAACAAGCAAAGACTCCAAAACTGGTAAATTACAATCAGTTATTTCTATAAGGTGTTCAAACCAACAAGCAAATACCTGTTCAACCAGTGGGAATGCATACAATCATACCTGCAATGTCAACATAATCAGTGTATACATCCAGAATCATAATTGCAGTACATAAGTGTATACATCCAGAATTTGATTAAGCCACTGTTGAGTGTGCTGCACAATTTGGAGCACATAAGTGTGCTGCTAATGTGAACTTATGGCACTTTTGAGTATGGCACAATTTGCAGCACATAAGTGTATGCACATGATTATGCCCAAACTGTGACCATAAGTGTATGCACATGAGTGTATACATGATCAACCAGGTCAACATAATGAGTGTATACATGATCAACCAGTTTACTCTGATGTTGCTGAAGGACTCATTGCAGTGCAAAGGCCTCATTGCAGGCTGTTTGATTACTGTGTGATCAAACATAATCAAACATAATGCATACAACCTAATTTTGATCAAACATCATACTTGTTCAAAAATACCTGTTCAGCACATTCGTAACTGTGAACATATGAACATATTCAGTAACTGTGAACATATGAACATACAGCAACTGTGAACATATGAACATATGAACTTAAGCAACTTATGCCCCCCTATGTGTGTTATTTACAACCTGCAAATGCCCAAACTGTCAGCACATTCAGTGTGATCAACCAAGTAAACTGTCATTTTAGAACATTCGGCTTAGTAAACAAGCTGCAAATGCATACAATCAATCAAACATAAGGTTCAGATTTCATGCCCAACTTTCAGAACATTCAATGTGATCAACCAAGGAAACTGTCATTTTAGAGCATTCAGGTTAGTAAACAACCTGCAAATGCATACAATCAATCAAACATAAGGTTCAGATTTCATGCCCAACTTTCAGAACATTCAGTGTGATCAACCAAGTAAACTGTCATTTTAGAACATTCGGCTTAGTAAACAAGCTGCAAATGCATACAATCAATCAAACATAAGGTTCAGATTTCATGCCCAACTTTCAGAACATTCAGTGTGATCAACCAAGGAAACTGTCATTTTAGAGCATTCAGGTTAGTAAACAACCTGCAAATGCATACAATCAATCAAACATAAGGTTCAGATTTCATGCCCAACTTTCAGAACATTCAGTGTGATCAACCAAGGAAACTGTCATTTTAGAACATTCAGGTTACTAAACAAGCTGCAAATACATAATCAACCTGAATGTATGCATTTTAACACAGAGGATATAGGAGATTGTATGCATTACCCAAAAGCTTTTTTGATCAAACATAATCAAACATAATGTCAACAACCTAATTTTGGCAGATTATACCTTTCGGACCCTAACCCCTGTAAAAAAACCAACATGAACCAAATCAGACCCTAACCCCTGTGTATAACATGATAATGACTAAATCTGACCCTGATTAACTAACATTGGCAGATTATACCTTTCGTGTGGCGGATGATATAGCGGAGTAGCCAAAAGAAGACCGACATTTCGACTGATCGATGGTGGTTGTGATCGGAGAAGATGGTGGATCGATGGTGGTTGTGATCGGAGAAGATAGTGGTTGTGATCGGAGAAGATGGAGTCGCCGGTGTATGGTGGATCGATGGTGGTTGTGATCGGAGAAGATGGTGGTTGTGATCGGCTGTGGTTGTGATCGGAGAAGAAGGTAAGAGCTCGATGGTGGGAAGGTGGGTGGGGGGGGGTAATTGTGCGTGGGTATGTTACTTATAGGGTTTAGTTTATCTAAGAAGCTTTAGATAAGAGTGAAAGGACAATTTTACCCTTTGACTTTCATGTTATACAGTTGACTGTTAACCCACTTTGACGGCGGGGGGTAAAAGTGCGAAATAAGGTCAAACAGTGGGGTGTAATTTTGCAATTATTTCCTTAGGGGGGGTAGGAGTGCCAATGACACCTAACCTCAGGGTGTAAAATTGCAGTTTACTATTTTTGTTTTTATAAAAATAAAAAATAGTAGTTGACTCGTAAGTACGTTTTACACCTTTAACTTTAATTGTTAAATTTCGTTTTTTTATATATACAAAATTTATATTTTTATAAAATTTTAAAAACAGTTTTTGTAAAAAATAGGATGTTAAGAGTTTATATCTTTATTAACTTTATATCATAGTAAGTTCAGTTTTTTTGTTTAGCTTTAAAGTTTATTACTTTATTATTTTTTAATTAAGAAATACAAATTATTAGATTAATATCGAAGAATAACTGCAATATTTTATAATTCCAACTTGACTATATCTACCTGCAATATCTATTTATTGCAAATTTAGGATATTAACTTATATAAGTTTAGTTGACTTGTAAATTTAGGATACTAACTTTATTTTGAATTTTATTAATATGGTATTATTAACACCAAAAATAAAGTTCAAATTTAAAATAAACTTTATTCATATGCTAGATCAAACATAACAACTGGAAATGAAAAAAAACATAAAAACAATTGATAGATTTCATATTAGACTGCATGAAATCTGTTCCGCTTCTGAATTGACACTCGAAATATTTTTAATCAGGTGTTCTGGTGTGTGCTTGAATCGTTAGTATCTTATAATTCATCTTTTTTGTCATTGTCCTCAAAATCGTCTAAATTAATAACCTCACTCCATTTCCATTCAGAGAGTCTCTTGGATTTCTTCTTCTGAGTCTCAAACTTTCGATTGTTAAAAAGGACAAAAATTGAATACAAAAGTTAAAAAAAGATTAAATAAACCTTAAAATTACCTCTTCACTAAATTCACGTTAAAGATGACTTGCATGGACTAAACATTGCACCATAAGAAATAATATCAACACTTTTATCACCATCATCCTGCAATGAAACACAAATATAATAACATAACGAACACGTTAATATGAAAGATATACGAAAAAATAATACTTAAAAACCAGCAAAATCAATACCTTAGAAGCTTGTTCGACAAATTGGTTGTTTAAATTGGCATGTTCATCATGCAACTGAATCTGAAAAATCAAATAAGTTAACATTCACATAAAAGTAAATAAAAGAAAATAATTATTCACTGCTGCGAAATAACATAACTGACCTTAGAATTTTTAATCTCGCATGCTTGGTTTTTTGCAATAATTGAATTCAGAACTGGATCCATTTTTTAACTTTGTTTAGCAATAGATATAGGGGTGTCCTACTATGTATTTATAGTAGTAACCATAGAAGTGCATTAGGGTTTAATTTTAGATTTGACACCCATTTATTTAGGAAGTTTGTTGTACTTAGTTTTAAGTGTTTTTAAGATAAATCTAAGTACAGATATTAGGCAGTTTTAATAAAATAAAATGTGACACATAATATCTTCATTTTATATTACATTACGGTACTTTTAATTCTTTTTGTTTTTGTTTGCATAGATGGAGCCCATCTTTGTAGATTAGGCGCATTAGATCACAAGTATTAATTACATGTACATTAAAGCATTATCGACTTGTACCTTTTAATCCGTGCGTCGATATTGAACAAGACAACTATCGAAACGTTGACAAAAATGTTTAGGTCGTCATGCTATCTTTGAATTTTTTTTAAACAATATAGTTTATAAGATATGTCAAGAATACGTAAAAAAATTATAAGTTCACTGTGGATGGATGAACTGTAACTGATTATCTATAATTTTGTTAAAACCTTAGGGATATAAGTGTAATAAGTTTAGGGGCTAAAAAATAAATAGTGTTTAAAAGACTAAACTACCCTCATTTTAGGGGTCTTTCCATAAATAAAGTGGGGGAAAAGTTCTTATTTTTGGGTATCTTAAAATACCCCTGTAACAACTGTGCTTGTAATCACTATGAACAGTTCCGTTATCAATAAAACAGTGTTATTTGATCACAATGTTTGTTTTGTTATGTTATACATTTTTCATGTTTTGACTTTTATGAAATTTCAAACTCTACATCACTTTCTGGAGAGTTATACGCAAACTAGTGCGTAAACGTACTCAGTTTAATGCGAGAAATACTCCGGAACATCAACATATACTCAACATACCTTAAATAACCTTTACATAACTTAGAAATAAGTTTTAAAGGCTTTGGTATGGCAAAAACAAGTTAATTAGCTTACAGGGACTAAATATGACAAACTGCGAAAGTATGTCAATTAGAACTGTAACGAACATTCCGGAACATGACCATAAGTTAAACACACCTTAAATATCCTTTACATAGCTTAGAAATAGGCTTTGAGAGGTTCGGTGTGCTAAAATAAACTTTTGGGACATTCAGGGACTAAAAGTGTCAAAAAAGTGCACAAGTTTGCATTTTCGCGCATAACTTACGTTCTGAATACATCTGGACATCCAAAAATTTATGTAAGCATGACTACATTATATTTTAGTGTTCGCCTTAAGAAAAATCCATTCGTTTCGTCATTTGGATCGTTTTTCGCGCTTATGCGCATTCCGTCGTAATTAAGCGAACATCGCGTTCGTACGACTAAACGAACCATCATCTGAGATATTTTTGAACATGTTTTGAGTTCCCTATACTTTAACTTCATTTTAGAGCCTTAAAATGAGGTTAACGGGGTTCAAACGCATCGAAAAAGGGCTTAAACACGTGCAGGGACCATTCCTGCCAAGTTTGAAACAATTCTGGAACTGGGAGGCAGTCGCGTAGCGCGAGCCCTAAGGCTCTACCCGTCGCGCTACGCGAGTGAGTGATCTGGACCAGATTCAATGTCTTTTTAGCAAGTTGCAGCTGATTGATTCGTGTCCACACATTCTAAACGGGTCTAGTCAGCGGATAAGAACAAGTTTCTAGCCACCACAACTTTGTGACAAATGTACGGCTCGGATCGTGGCACGATATTCAAGAAACGATCCTAGCGGCTCTACTTTTTCTATAAATACCCACCCCCCTTTGGCTTAAAAACCCACAAATCTGATCATTTGGGCTCTAAGTTGGAACCTTCGTTTCATACCTGAGCTATTTTGATCTGGGTTAGCATTCGGGGACCCTTCGTAAGTATTCTTTCGTTCTTTTCCCTATTTTTACTGCTTTTCGAGTCAGAAAGTCAAACTTTGTTTGACTTTCAGCATTGACCAGTAATGGTCAATGCGAAGTTCGTTAGAACTTCGCAACGTAATTGTAATCACGATGGTCATAGTCCCTTGGGACTATGCCTACTGATTACCACGTTGTCTAGGGTCGTAGGGTAAGCGATCTAATAAATCGCTTATACCTCGAACCCGACCCAGTTTGGTCGATCATTAGGATCCGACCAAATACTTTAGGTGACCATAGTAGGTAGGGAATAACCTTTCGAGGTTATACCCTATGGTCACATCGTTTAAGTAGTTGTATGATAGGTAGTTTATATGCCTTAGGTAAATTACCAGAATACCCTTTTCATACATAATTGGTAATTTAGCTTATGTAACCTAAACTTTTGTCACGTAACTGATTAGGTAACATGTTTAGGCATATAATACTTGTCATAGGACTAGTTAGGCGGTCCGAACGCGTTTCACGCGCACGATGCGTTAAAGTAGCGTAAGCTACCTAAACGGATCATAATGGGTCAATAAGACTTCGGTTAAGTTTCATTTAGCATGTAGGCTTTGTTAAACCATATCACGTGAGTTCCTACACTCATTTGGTTTACAAACCCTAATGCTATCCAATCATCCGATTTAGGTCCGGTTTATTAACATAGTTACCTATATTAGGTGCCGTTTGATTCCGAGATCTATAGCATTACTTGGTGGTTATCTTTTGACAACTGAGCAATCTCAAGTGAGTACATAGACCCCTCTTTTACTGTTTTCCAAACTGTTTTGGGGTGGAACACATGTGCCTACTTGTTACTTTCATGCTTTCCTGTTTTCACATCATATACCTGCTATGTTCGTTAGTACATTATAGTACATGATTTCATTACATTTCCTGCTAGGTGTGCCCATTGTGTGCATTACTTAGTACATTGTTTTACATGACATTTCCTGCTAGGTGTGCCCATTGTGTGCATTACTTAGTACATTGTTTTACATGACATTTCCTGCTAGGTGTGCCCATTGTGTGCATTACTTAGTACATTGTTTTACATGACATTTCCTGCTAGGTGTGCCCATTGTGTGCATTACTTAGTACATTGTTTTACATGACATTTCCTGCTAGGTGTGCCCATTGTGTGCATTACTTAGTACATTGTTTTACATGACATTTCCTGCTAGGTGTGCCCATTGTGTGCATTACTTAGTACATTGTTTTACATGACATTTCCTGCTAGGTGTGCCCATTGTGTGCATCACTTAGTACATCGTTTTACATGACATTTCACGCTATGTATGTTCATTTGATTACATACTTAGTGCATTGTTTTCACATGTTTACATTTTTGGTATGACATTTGGTTTGTTTACATGGGACAATACATTCATTAACATTAGCTACGCCGTTCGTTAGTAGGTAGTGGTACCATAGGAATTGACAACTCCCGTTCCGGACATCCCAGGGAAAGGGGACAGAAAGGAATGACCGAATTCGTTGACATTAAGACAGATAGACCTTTAATTTGTTTAAAGGGTTTATCACCACAGTCGCCAGGCTTGGATGTATGCATTTTCACAATACCGCATAAATGTTCATATTAAATAGTTGCATGCATCTACACAAAACATAGCTTTGATTTAAACCAAGTTTTACCTCAATACTTTGTTTTTGTGCATATGGTTTAGTTGAGACATTTCACTTGCCATACATGACATTTTGACATAGACATTTGACATGGATATTTTGACATAGACATTTGACATGGATATTTGACATAGACATTTGACATGGTTTACATCTTGACATAAACACTTTGACATATTATTCAATACATTTGACAATTTGGTTAAACATAGACTTCTTACATTGGTTGGTTTGGTTTGATTAAGTGATTAAGTTAACGATGCGTGTGTAATATGATACAAGCATGGTGGATACGCCGCTGGTACTTCCTATATATAAGTGTTTGTATGGTATTACATGGCGTAGCGTTATTTGAATCATTTCAGTTTGAGACATGGAACATTTTTATACAAATAATATACTTTTCACAAGACATTGATTTACAAACAACTTATCTTATACAAACACATTTTTACATGGTTATTTATTTAACCTGACATTACTTATACATATCATCTGACCTTATTGTTTTCAAATGATTTACAAGACAAAGCAAAGTACGGGGTTCATGATTAAACATTTTCTTAAACTCAAGTCATGAATCCTATTTTCACAAAACCTATGTATCTCACAGGCATTTTTATGCTGACGTACCTATTTTCACATGTGTTTTCAGGTGCTTTTCCATAGGATGTTGATCATGATACTAGGGCGGACCTGTGCCTTAGAGACTTTAAAAGAAGATAGACTATGTTTAATTATGTTCTGAACTCCTTATTTCCTGTTTGAAACAATGTAACACCCTTGTTTAATAAATAAAATACACTTTGTGTGCCATGGTTATGAAACAATTAATTCTGTCGCGACACGCCCCGATGTTTCCGCCGCGATTTGTTGTTTTACGCGGTCGGGGTGTGACAGAAGAGTTGGTATCAGAGCCAATGGTTATAGGGAATTAGGTTATTAGTAATGCTTTGACCTAGACTATAACTTTTCTAGGAACCTAACACAAGTATCTTGTGTTTAGATCTTAAAACATGTACATCACCTATCCTTAGGTGATTAACAAAACAAGGAACCAAAATTTTTCCGAAACAATTTTTGAAAAACAATCATCTGTTTTTGAATAAATTTTAACAAGGTTTTGAACCCTCAATTGTAAGGTTTTAAACCCTCTGTTATATGGTTTTGAACCCTTTTTATTTTTGGTTTTTGGCCTTGTGCCTTCTAATTTTCAAAATCCCGTCAAACGTTTTGGGTTTTAAATAATGTGAACATGTGCAAACTGGAAGGGTGAATGCCTGTATTCTGGGTTTTCTATCTAGGCAAGCACTTCGTATACATCTCATCAGACGCGAGACCAGTTGTGCTTACCTGGGAATTCCTGGGATAAGTGTTCACTTATAGGCGAGCATGTCTTCATTATACATTATTTTTGACCCATTTACTTTGATTAGTCACTGTGTGTTGTTTGTTTGCTCTGTGATACAGACGAATGACCACCATCTATGCTGTTTGCAATTCTTGTTTTTATCATCTCATTCTTTTCAACCAATCATCTCACTCGTTTCTTTTCATGTTTTCCTCTTTTAAGAATGCCTCCTCGACGCGAGAATCATATAGCTACTGCCGAGCTGGCAGAAATTATTGCGCAGCAGATGGCTGCTCAATTCCCAAATCTCTTTGCTCAATGGAACCAGGCCAACAACAACAACAATGTTCCATGCAAATACAAGGATTTTAACCAGGCTAAACCACTCAAGTTTAGTGGTTCTGAGGGAGCGACTGGGCTTCTTCAGTGGTTCGAGAGCATAGAGAATACTTTTCGCCATGTGCAGTGTCCGGATAATCTCAAGGTCGAGTTCTCCTCGAGCGTATTTCAGAAGAGGGCTTTGACATGGTGGAACGGGGTTATGAGAGACCGGGGTGCAGAAGTTGCTCTCGCACAGACATGGGCTGAACTTAGAGCCCTTATGATGAGGGAATTCTGTCCTCGCCATGAGCAACGAGCGTTGGAGAAAGAGTTTGATGTTTTGAAGCAAGATAGTGGTGAGCACAGGGCTTATACTGATCGGTTTGAAGAATTGAGTCTGCTTTGCCCAACAATGGTCACCCCACTCGACAAGGCTATCGAGAGATACATCGATGGCCTACCTGACTCGGTACAAGACATTCTTACTGGTAGTAACCCTGCCACACTTCGTCAGGCGATCGAGTTATCTGCGACATTGACTGAGTCGCAGATCCGGAAGAACAAGTTACACCGGAAGGGTGACAAGGGCAAGAAACAGTCGGCAGATAAGGTGGATAACAAGAAAGATCAAAACGGGAATGGAAAGAACTCTGGTTCTTCGAAGAGGTCAAGGAAGCGTAAGGCTTCCCAAAATTTTGCTATCACTGCCCAAGCTAATCTGGCAGCTCCCAACCAACCTGCACAGCCTCCAGCGAAGAAACCCTATACAGGGAATGCACCTTTGTGCAATAGATGCAACAGTCACCACCAGCCGCAACTTCCATGCCGTTTCTGTACTAACTGTGGGAAATCAGGCCATCTCGCAAATGTTTGCCGATCTGCTCAAAATCCCACGGTTCAGAACCCGGCTCAACAAGTTGCTCAGCCTCCTGCTCCGCAACAGGGTCAAGCTGCACGACCACAATACCCACCAGGTGCTTGTTACAATTGTGGGGATCTGACCCACTATAGGAATCGGTGCCCAAGACTGGCGAACCAGAACCAGAACCAGAATCCGGCTCCGGCTCGAGGCCGAGTTTTTAACATGAATGCCCAAGAGGCGCAGGCAGACGATAACGTGGTGAACGGTACGTTCTTTATTAATAACCAGCCTGCATACGTTCTCTTTGATTCGGGTGCCGACAAGAGTTTTGTGTCATTGTCTTTTGAGCCAATGCTTCGAGTGTCTAGAACAAAACTAAGTAAATCTTTGACAGTAGAAGTTGCTAGTGGTGAACCCATTATTCTTGATTCTGTTCTTCGCAACTGCCAGTTGAATCTTAACGACCATCTTTTTCCTATCGACCTCACGCCTATGCAACTTGGAAGCTTCGACGTTATTGTGGGAATGGATTGGTTATCCAAGCATCACGCAGAGATAGTTTGTTCTAAAAAGATTGTTCGTGTGCCACTTTCGACAGGCGAGATCCTGCAGGTTCAAGGTGAGAAGCCTATTGGTGGTCTCAAACTCATGTCTTGTTTTAAAGCTCGGAAGTATTTGCGGAAGAACTATGTGGCTTTCTTAGCACATGTTACAGAAGATAAAGGCAAGGGTAAGTCTATTTCAGATATTCCTGTCGTTCGGGATTATTCTGAAGTGTTCCCTGAAGATTTACCTGGTCTACCTCCAGCACGCCAAGTCGAGTTCCGCATTGATCTCGTACCTGGTGCAAATCCCATTGCCAGAGCTCCATATCGTCTTGCACCATCTGAGATGCAAGAGTTGTCTAAACAGCTTCAGGAGCTCTCTGACAAAGGCTTTATCCGTCCCAGTTTTTCACCTTGGGGTGCTCCCGTTCTCTTTGTCAAGAAGAAGGATGGATCCTTTAGGATGTGTATCGATTATCGTGAGCTTAACAAGCTTACCATCAAGAATAGATATCCCCTACCTCGCATAGACGACCTCTTTGATCAGTTACAAGGCGCTTCTTATTTTTCGAAGATTGATCTGCGATCTGGATATCATCAACTTCGGGTGTAAGAAGAAGACATTCCGAAGACAGCGTTCCGTACTCGTTATGGGCATTATGAATTCACAGTCATGCCATTCGGTTTGACTAATGCTCCTGCTGTTTTCATGGACTTAATGAATAGGGTCTGCAAACCTTATTTGGATCAGTTCGTCATTGTTTTTATCGATGATATCTTGATTTACTCTAAGACGCGAGCTGATCACGAGCAGCATCTTCGTCTTACTCTGGAACTCCTGAAGAAAGAGCAACTTTTCGCCAAATTCTCCAAGTGCGAATTTTGGCTTAAAGAAGTTCAATTTTTGGGACACATTATCAACGAACAAGGTATTCATGTAGATCCCTCCAAGATCAGTGCGATTAAGGATTGGGATACACCTTCTACTCCTACTGAAGTTCGTTCTTTTCTTGGTCTAGCGGGTTATTATCGCCGCTTCATTGAAAACTTCTCTAAGATTGCAGTTCCTCTAACTGCTCTAACTCAGAAGAAAATGCCCTTTTATTGGGGATACAAACAAGAGGAAGCTTTTCAACACCTGAAGCAGAAGCTTTGCGATGCGCCTGTTCTATCATTGCCTGAGGGTGATGATGACTTTGTCGTGTATTGCGATGCATCTAAATTGGGTCTTGGCTGTGTTCTTATGCAAAGGAACAAAGTCATAGCCTATGCATCGAGGCAGTTGAAGATTCATGAGAAGAACTACACCACTCATGATCTTGAGTTGGGTGCAGTTGTCTTTGCTCTCAAGATCTGGAGACACTATTTGTATGGTACAAAATGTGTGGTTTTCACTGACCACAAAAGTCTTCAGCATATCTTCAACCAGAAAGAACTCAACATGAGACAGCGACGTTGGGTTGAGCTTTTAAACGACTATGACTGCGAAATTCGCTACCATCCTGGTAAGGCGAATGTCGTAGCTGATGCATTAAGTCGTAAGGAACGTACTAAGCTTCATTGTGTACGTGTTCAATCTGTTATTCAAGCTCGATCTGATATTCAAGCACGCATTTCTCAAGCTCAACAATCTTGTGTTTCACAAGGATTGATGGATAAGGAATTTCCTTATCACATAACACCTGCTCTTGAACAGAAGGACAATGGATCGTATTATTTCATGGACCGTTTGTGGGTCCCAAGCCAGGATGATCTTCGTACCTTGCTTATGGATGAAGCCCATAAGTCTCGCTATTCTATTCATCCGGGCTCAGATAAAATGTATAAGGATCTTCGTATTCACTATTGGTGGCCTGGTATGAAGAAAGACATTGCCTTATACGTATCCAAATGCCTTACTTGTCTAAAGGTTAAGGCTGAACATCAGCGTCCTTCGGGTTTATTGGAGCAACCAGATATCCCAGTCTGGAAATGGGAAAACATTACTATGGATCTTATTACTAAACTCCCGCGCACAAAGAAAGGTCATGATGCCATCTGGGTAGTCGTTGATCGTCTTACAAAGTCAGCACATTTCTTGCCAATCCGCGAGGATTTTCCTACTGACAGACTTGCTCAAATCTATGTAGATGAAATTGTAGCTCGACATGGTGTTCCTTTGAACATCATTTCTGACAGAGATGCTCGTTTCACTTCTCATTTTTGGAGAACCATGCAATCTGCCATGGGGACCCAACTTAATCTGAGCACAGCTTATCATCCGCAAACGGATGGTCAATCTGAGAGAACAATCCAGACTCTGGAGGATATGCTTAGAGCTTGTGTGATCGATTTTGGTGGTAGCTGGGATTCCCATCTGAAATTGATTGAATTCTCCTACAACAACAGTTATCACACTAGCATCAAAATGGCTCCTTTCGAAGCTCTCTATGGTCGAAAATGTCGTTCACCAGTCTGCTGGAATGAGATTGGCGAGGCTCAACTTACTGGACCTGCCCTCATTTTAGAGACAACTGACAAGGTCAAGAAAGTTCGTGATAACCTTCAGGCAGCTAGAAACCGTCAGAAGATTTACGCGGACCCAAAACGCAAAGCCTTTGAATTTCAAGTCGGTGATCGAGTATTACTTAAGGTCTCACCTTGGAAAGGTGTGATCAGATTTGGAAAGAAAGGAAAACTTGCACCTAGATATGTTGGACCATTCAAGATCGTCGAAAGAATCGGAAAGGTAGCCTACAGACTTGAGTTACCTCCTGAACTGGGAAATGTTCATCCAACTTTTCACGTGTCCAATCTCAAGAAGTGTACAGCTGATGAGAACTTCTCCATACCGCTTGACGAAATTCGTGTTGGCAAAACACTGAAATTTGTTGAGAAACCAGTGGAAATCATGGAACGTGAAGTCAAGTGGCTTAAACGCAAGCGCATTCCTTTGGTCAAAGTTCGCTGGGAAGCTAAACGTGGACCTGAGTTTACTTGGGAACGCGAAGATCAAATGAAGGCGAAATATCCACATCTTTTTCCACGAGTTTCCTCTAAATAAATTTCGGGACGAAATTTCCACAAGTAGGGGAGACTGTAACAACTGTGCTTGTAATCACTATGAACAGTTCCGTTATCAATAAAACAATGTTATTTGATCACAATGTTTGTTTTGTTATGTTATACATTTTTCATGTTTTGACTTTTATGAAATTTCAAACTCTACATCACTTTCTGGAGAGTTATACGCAAACTAGTGCGTAAACGTACTCAGTTTAATGCGAGAAATACTCCGGAACATCAACATATACTCAACATACCTTAAATAACCTTTACATAACTTAGAAATAAGTTTTAAAGGCTTTGGTATGGCAAAAACAAGTTAATTAGCTTACAGGGACTAAATATGACAAACTGCGAAAGTATGTCAATTAGAACTGTAACGAACATTCCGGAACATGACCATAAGTTAAACACACCTTAAATATCCTTTACATAGCTTAGAAATAGGCTTTGAGAGGTTCGGTGTGCTAAAATAAACTTTTGGGACATTCAGGGACTAAAAGTGTCAAAAAAGTGCACAAGTTTGCATTTTCGCGCATAACTTACGTTCTGAATACATCTGGACATCCAAAAATTTATGTAAGCATGACTACATTATATTTTAGTGTTCGCCTTAAGAAAAATCCATTCGTTTCGTCATTTGGATCGTTTTTCGCGCTTATGCGCATTCCGTCGTAATTAAGCGAACATCGCGTTCGTACGACTAAACGAACCATCATCTGAGATATTTTTGAACATGTTTTGAGTTCCCTATACTTTAACTTCATTTTAGAGCCTTAAAATGAGGTTAACGGGGTTCAAACGCATCGAAAAAGGGCTTAAACACGTGCAGGGACCATTCCTGCCAAGTTTGAAACAATTCTGGAACTGGGAGGCAGTCGCGTAGCGCGAGCCCTAAGGCTCTACCCGTCGCGCTACGCGAGTGAGTGATCTGGACCAGATTCAATGTCTTTTTAGCAAGTTGCAGCTGATTGATTCGTGTCCACACATTCTAAACGGGTCTAGTCAGCGGATAAGAACAAGTTTCTAGCCACCACAACTTTGTGACAAATGTACGGCTCGGATCGTGGCACGATATTCAAGAAACGATCCTAGCGGCTCTACTTTTTCTATAAATACCCACCCCCCTTTGGCTTAAAAACCCACAAATCTGATCATTTGGGCTCTAAGTTGGAACCTTCGTTTCATACCTGAGCTATTTTGATCTGGGTTAGCATTCGGGGACCCTTCGTAAGTATTCTTTCGTTCTTTTCCCTATTTTTACTGCTTTTCGAGTCAGAAAGTCAAACTTTGTTTGACTTTCAGCATTGACCAGTAATGGTCAATGCGAAGTTCGTTAGAACTTCGCAACGTAATTGTAATCACGATGGTCATAGTCCCTTGGGACTATGCCTACTGATTACCACGTTGTCTAGGGTCGTAGGGTAAGCGATCTAATAAATCGCTTATACCTCGAACCCGACCCAGTTTGGTCGATCATTAGGATCCGACCAAATACTTTAGGTGACCATAGTAGGTAGGGAATAACCTTTCGAGGTTATACCCTATGGTCACATCGTTTAAGTAGTTGTATGATAGGTAGTTTATATGCCTTAGGTAAATTACCAGAATACCCTTTTCATACATAATTGGTAATTTAGCTTATGTAACCTAAACTTTTGTCACGTAACTGATTAGGTAACATGTTTAGGCATATAATACTTGTCATAGGACTAGTTAGGCGGTCCGAACGCGTTTCACGCGCACGATGCGTTAAAGTAGCGTAAGCTACCTAAACGGATCATAATGGGTCAATAAGACTTCGGTTAAGTTTCATTTAGCATGTAGGCTTTGTTAAACCATATCACGTGAGTTCCTACACTCATTTGGTTTACAAACCCTAATGCTATCCAATCATCCGATTTAGGTCCGGTTTATTAACATAGTTACCTATATTAGGTGCCGTTTGATTCCGAGATCTATAGCATTACTTGGTGGTTATCTTTTGACAACTGAGCAATCTCAAGTGAGTACATAGACCCCTCTTTTACTGTTTTCCAAACTGTTTTGGGGTGGAACACATGTGCCTACTTGTTACTTTCATGCTTTCCTGTTTTCACATCATATACCTGCTATGTTCGTTAGTACATTATAGTACATGATTTCATTACATTTCCTGCTAGGTGTGCCCATTGTGTGCATTACTTAGTACATTGTTTTACATGACATTTCCTGCTAGGTGTGCCCATTGTGTGCATTACTTAGTACATTGTTTTACATGACATTTCCTGCTAGGTGTGCCCATTGTGTGCATTACTTAGTACATTGTTTTACATGACATTTCCTGCTAGGTGTGCCCATTGTGTGCATTACTTAGTACATTGTTTTACATGACATTTCCTGCTAGGTGTGCCCATTGTGTGCATTACTTAGTACATTGTTTTACATGACATTTCCTGCTAGGTGTGCCCATTGTGTGCATTACTTAGTACATTGTTTTACATGACATTTCCTGCTAGGTGTGCCCATTGTGTGCATTACTTAGTACATTGTTTTACATGACATTTCCTGCTAGGTGTGCCCATTGTGTGCATCACTTAGTACATCGTTTTACATGACATTTCACGCTATGTATGTTCATTTGATTACATACTTAGTGCATTGTTTTCACATGTTTACATTTTTGGTATGACATTTGGTTTGTTTACATGGGACAATACATTCATTAACATTAGCTACGCCGTTCGTTAGTAGGTAGTGGTACCATAGGAATTGACAACTCCCGTTCCGGACATCCCAGGGAAAGGGGACAGAAAGGAATGACCGAATTCGTTGACATTAAGACAGATAGACCTTTAATTTGTTTAAAGGGTTTATCACCACAGTCGCCAGGCTTGGATGTATGCATTTTCACAATACCGCATAAATGTTCATATTAAATAGTTGCATGCATCTACACAAAACATAGCTTTGATTTAAACCAAGTTTTACCTCAATACTTTGTTTTTGTGCATATGGTTTAGTTGAGACATTTCACTTGCCATACATGACATTTTGACATAGACATTTGACATGGATATTTTGACATAGACATTTGACATGGATATTTGACATAGACATTTGACATGGTTTACATCTTGACATAAACACTTTGACATATTATTCAATACATTTGACAATTTGGTTAAACATAGACTTCTTACATTGGTTGGTTTGGTTTGATTAAGTGATTAAGTTAACGATGCGTGTGTAATATGATACAAGCATGGTGGATACGCCGCTGGTACTTCCTATATATAAGTGTTTGTATGGTATTACATGGCGTAGCGTTATTTGAATCATTTCAGTTTGAGACATGGAACATTTTTATACAAATAATATACTTTTCACAAGACATTGATTTACAAACAACTTATCTTATACAAACACATTTTTACATGGTTATTTATTTAACCTGACATTACTTATACATATCATCTGACCTTATTGTTTTCAAATGATTTACAAGACAAAGCAAAGTACGGGGTTCATGATTAAACATTTTCTTAAACTCAAGTCATGAATCCTATTTTCACAAAACCTATGTATCTCACAGGCATTTTTATGCTGACGTACCTATTTTCACATGTGTTTTCAGGTGCTTTTCCATAGGATGTTGATCATGATACTAGGGCGGACCTGTGCCTTAGAGACTTTAAAAGAAGATAGACTATGTTTAATTATGTTCTGAACTCCTTATTTCCTGTTTGAAACAATGTAACACCCTTGTTTAATAAATAAAATACACTTTGTGTGCCATGGTTATGAAACAATTAATTCTGTCGCGACACGCCCCGATGTTTCCGCCGCGATTTGTTGTTTTACGCGGTCGGGGTGTGACAACCCCTCACTCATGCATTATAATATAGTACTAGTAGAGTGCCCGCGCGATGCGACGGGGGTGACACTTTGGATTGCGGCACTCGTTGCTGGTAGTTTTCTTATTTGTATATGATAACATTATTATGGTGGATATATGTCATAAGTGTTACACATGGGAGCCTAACACCTATAATGTCTTGCAATGTTCGATCAACTGCCTTTATCGCCTGACGTTTCGCCATCGATGCCTCATCCCATATAATTAACTTGGAGGACCTAATTAGTTGACTTATAATTCCTAAAATTTTGGGACATAGTTTACTATTTATCTACTAAATATCGTAAATTAGTATTAAATAAATATCGTAAATTAGTATTAAATAATTCCTAAAATTTTGGGATATAGTTTACTATCTATCTACTAATATCGTAAATTAGTTTTAAATAATTCCTAAAATTTTGGAACATAGTTTATCTTCTATCTACTAAATATCAAAGTTTTGTTTTGTTATAAAAATTAATAATAAATAAAGTATAGAAAAACTGTTTTAAACATGTAAAGATTCGTTTGTTAATAAAAAATACTAAACAAATGACAAAAGTATATTAGTTCAATCGAGAAGTAAATTATAAGTGCAATAAAATAACACAAAACATAAACTTCAAATATAAAATAAACTTTATTATTCATGGGATAGTCTAGATCAAACAAAAACAACTCAAAAACAACTGAAAATGAAAAAAACATAAAAACACTTGATATATTTCATCTAATTTCTCTTTTTTTTGATCCGTTTTTCTTGTTTGTGCTCGAATCAGTAGTATCATCTAATTCATCTTCTTTCTCATCGTCATCAGAATCATCTAAATTTATAACCTCGACCCATTTACATTCAGAGAGTCTCGTAGATCTTTTCTTTTGATTCTCATACTTCCGATCCTTAAAAAACAAAAAGTTAATAAAAAGGTTAAAAAATGATTAAATAAATTTTATAAAAAAAACAAATATTGAATACAAAATTTAAAAAAGATTAAATAAATTTTAAAATTACCTCTTTACTAAATTGACGTTGAAGATTAGACTTGTATGGACTGAACATTGCACCATAAGAAATAATTTCAACACTATTATCACCATCATCCTACAATAAAACACCAAATAATAACATAACGAACTGGGGTGTTTAAATTGAAAGTAAATAAAAGAAAACAATTATTTATTATTGCGATATAACAAAACTTATCATAGAACCGACCTTAGATTTTTCAATATCGCATGCTTGTTTTTTCGCATCAAGTGAATTCAGAACTGGCTCCATATTTTAAATCTGTTTAGCAATAGAAATGTAGAATTGTGAGTGTTTGCTATGTATTTATAGTAGTCCATTAGGGTTTAGTTTTAGATTGGTCATCCACTTATTTAGGAAGTTTGTTGTGAGTTTTAAGTTTTTAAAATAAGATGCACATATCCTGTTTAGTTTGTTGTGGCATGTTTAATAGGAAGTTTGTTGTGAGTTTTATCTATACTATATTAAAAATGTCACAACAAACTGACTCTGTACAAGTAAAATTAGGGAATATTTTAGTTTATTAATGCCGTTCAAAACAAAAAAACTTGGGTAAAAAACAAATGTTAATGCACGGTAGCTAGGTAATGGTTAAAGCTGGCTTGGGTAAAAAACAAATGTTGGCTTTAATCAATTGTACATTTACGCATCGGCCATTTGTACTTTATGAACGCACGGAGAAACTTAAAAAGACAACTATCGAAACGTTTAAAAAAATGTGCCGATCGTCATGGTACCTTCGGATTTTTTTAAAACATTACGGGTTGTAAGATAGCGCAGGAATACATTAAAGAATTAAAGAGGGGGGGGGGGGGGAGTGTAACTAATTACCCATAATTATGTTAAATGTGGCTTGGGTAAAAAACAAATGTTGGCTTTAATCAATTGTATATTTATGCATCGGCTATTTGTACTTTATAAACGCACGACGAAACTTAAAAAGACAACTATCGAAACGTTTAAAAAAAATGTGCCGATCGTCATGGTACCTTCGGATTTTTTTAAAACATTACGGGTTGTAAGATAGCGCAGAAATACATTAAAGAATTAAAGAGGGGGGGAGAGTGTAACTAATTACCCATAATTATGTTAAATGTCAAGGATTTAAATGTAATAGATTGAGGGACTAAAAAATAATTATGGTTTAAAAGACCACTTTACCCTCATTCTAGGGGTTTATTTATAAATAATGGGGGAAGAAGTTCTTAACTTTTGGGAATCCTTCCCTCATGTATTATAATATAGTATAGATAGATATTGATATTTTGCTTTTGTATTGATTTTTTTGTTGATTCAGTTCTGTTTATACATGAGGGAAAACAGTAAAATACATACCTGTCACAGCAGAAAGTCCAGTGGAGAATCCAGTAATGGAGTTCGACATGCTTGTCATCGTGATTTGGTTCCTCCTTAGGGTGCTGACTGATGATGGGGCTTAGAGAACCGAAAAGGGTATCGGTTAGGAGATGGAGGACGAATTTGATGTTATGCTTATGGGATGTGTAACTGAGTAACCCTTTAACCTCCACTTAATTCTCCTTATATAAGCATCCAGGAGGAAACCTAATTAGTTATTAAGGGTAATATGGTCCATCAACAATTACCAACTAATTTAAATAATAGGTTATTATATATTTTGATCTTTATTATGTAAATGATTATAATGGCTATAGATTAAATATTAATACATAATATATTTAATCTTACATTCTCCCACTTAGCCGAGTAATCATTTATTATGAGTATTAGATAAGCCTGATCAGGAGTTAACACTCATTTTAGCCTTAAACAAGTACTATAGCAGAGAAATACAGCCGTTGAATCATTATGCGACTCAGGACCCCCATTAATCATACTATAGCCTTAATTTAAAACTTAATCGTCATGATCAAAATACGCGTAAGCCCTTTGTTTGATTTGTAACTTTATTTGTCAATATGCCATTATACCGGCTGAACATATTCTAAGAGACATACAAAATCAAACTGAGGAAATTTCATTAACATAAAACATAAGCTAGTACAATATGCTCAAATAAGGTCTTTACAAAATCCCATATTACGAACATGTTCTTCATAAACCTTAGGAGGGAGACCTTTAGTCATCGGATCCGCAAGCATATCCTTAGTACTAATATACTCAATACAAAGATTATTTTCCTCAACTCGTTCTCGTACGAACAGATATTTTGTATCGAGATATAAACCAGCTCCAGTCGAACTGTTACTGTTCGAGAAACTAACGGCAGCTGAATTATCACAGTAAAGCTTCAATGGTCTAGAAATGGAATTAACGATTTTGAGTCCAGTGATCAGATTTCTAAGCAACATTCCATGACAGGTTGCGTTATAAACAGCAATGTACTCTGCCATCATTGTGGAAGTTGTGGTCAACTGTTGTTTATGACTCTTCCATGAGATAGGGCCGCCTGCTAACATAAAGATATAGCCCGAAGTGGATTTCTTGTCATCTTTGCACTTTGCAAAGTCAGAATCAGAATAGCCCACCACTTCTAAATGATCACTTCTTCTATAAGTCAGTTTATAGTCTTTCGTCCCTTGCAGATATCGAAGTACCTTCTTAGCTGCTTTCCAGTGATCTAGGCCAGGATTAGTCTGATAACGGCCTAGCATTCCAGCAATATAAGCGATATCTGGGTGAGTACAGACTTGAGCATACATCAAGCTCCCGACTACTGACGCGAAAGGTATCTGGCTCATTTGCTCCTTCTCAACCTCTGTTGTCGGACACTGGAATGAACCGAAAACATCTCCCTTAACTACTGGAGCGACGGAGGGTTTGCACTGTTGCATGTTATATCGTGTAAGGACACGATCTATGTAAGCCTTCTGGGACAATCCTAAGATCCCTTTGTGTCTATCTCGGTGAATTTCGATGCCAATGACGTAAGAAGCCTCTCCGAGATCCTTCATGTCGAAGTTATGCGAAAGTAACCGCTTCGACTCATGCAACATGTCTAAACTATTACTTGCCAATAGAATGTCATCTACGTAAAGGACAAGTATAGTAAAGTTGCTCCCACTCATCTTGAGGTAGGTGCATTGATCCACTTGATTCTTCATAAAACCTTGCTTCTTCATGACTTCATCAAACTTGAGGTACCATTGACGTGATGCTTGTTTTAACCCGTAAATGGATTTCTTCAGCTTACAGACTAGATGCTCCTGACCTTCAGGTTTAAAGCCTTCAGATTGTTTCATGTAAACATCTTCGTCTAAGTCTCCGTTAAGGAAAGCGGTTTTAACGTCCATCTGATGTAGCTCTAAATCGAAATGAGCTACTAGGGCCATGACGATCCTTAATGAATCTTTACGAGAGACAGGTGAAAACGTCTCTTGATAATCAATTCCCTCTTTCTGAGTGTAGCCCTTTGCAACCAATCTAGCTTTGTAGCGTTCAACGTTCCCATTCGGATCCAGTTTTGTTTTGAATACCCATTTACATCCTACGGGTTTGGCTCCGTTGGGTAATTCTACCAAATCCCAAACGTCATTTTTCTTCATGGATTCAAGCTCATCAATCATTGCTTTATTCCATTCAGAAGACTGATCACTGCTAATGGCTTCATTGTAAGAGATAGGATCATTGAGCTTTCCTGCATCCATTTCAGTCAGGTAGGTAACATAATCATCCCAATTAGTAGGCCTTCTTTGCCTAGATGACCTCCTGAGTGGATTATCGGGTTCAACGTTGTCTTGGTTTTGAGCATTTGATGTGCCTTCGTCATGAGGTATAATGGGTTCTGATTGTAGAGGTGAATTTGGAGTTGGTGCAGTAGCTTCAGGTACAGTAGTTGCATTGGGTACAAGAGGAGTAATCGGAGTAATGGTAAGCGACGAGTCTCTCCCCCCCGCGTCTTGTACTTCTTGCAATTCTTCGTAAGGGTTGGTACTGCTCCCACTGACCTTGAAATCCTCCAGGAACGCGGCACGCTTGGTTTCAACAATACGGGTGACATGGGAAGGACAATAGAAACGATAACCCTTAGAGTTCTCAGGATACCCGATAAAGAAACAGGTAACTGTTTTAGGGTCAAGTTTCCTTAGGAAAGGATTGTAAAGTTTTGCTTCAGCAATGCAGCCCCATACTTTCATGTATTTAAGACTCGGTTTCCTTCCTGTCCAAAGTTCATAAGGAGTTTTAGGGACAGACTTAGAAGGAACTCTATTGAGTATATGAACAGCTGCTTTTAACGCTTCAGTCCAGAGGAATAATGGTAAATTAGTGTTGGCTAACATACTGCGCACCATGTTCATAAGGATGCGGTTTCTTCTTTCAGCGACACCGTTCTGCTGAGGTGTACCAGGCATGGTGTATTGGTTCACAATCCCCTGGCCCTTACAAAACTCATAAAATGGACCAGGAGCTTGACCCACATCAGTATGTCTTCCATAATATTCACCGCCCCTATCTGATATCACAACTTTAATCTGACGATCTAATTGCTTTTCAACTTCAGCCTTATA
Source organism: Helianthus tuberosus (assembly GCA_030545235.1). Classification (NCBI taxonomy): domain Eukaryota; kingdom Viridiplantae; phylum Streptophyta; class Magnoliopsida; order Asterales; family Asteraceae; genus Helianthus; species Helianthus tuberosus. The sequence continues at coordinate 18,632,887 of CM060388.1, read as the reverse complement.
ATCTTTAAAAGTTGTTAGAGATTCAGACTTCTCCTTAATTAGATACAAGTACATGTAATGAGAATAATCATCAATAAAAGTGATAAATGAAGTATGTCCTGTTATGCCAGCGATTTGGTAGGGACCACTAATGTCAGTATGAATGAGTTCTAATAAATTAGAGCTCCTAGTGGCACCTTTCTTATTTGCTAATGTCATTTTACCCTTAAGACATTTGACACCTGTTCCAAAATCAGAGAAATCGAGAGGAGGTAAGACTTCATCCTTCACAAGACGATTTAATCGTTCTTTTGAAATGTGGCCTAAACGCTGATGCCACAACATGGATGAAGTTTCTAAGTCTCGTTTCTCTTCCATCTTTGTGAGTGATTCATTAATGTTATATGACAACAAAGATTTGGAAAAGTTATCTTCTAGTTCTAATCTATAGAGACCACCATCCAGAATACCAGTACCATAAAGAACAGAATCATAAAGGATAGAGAGTTTGCGATGACCATGGGAAACAATAAAACCGTCCATGTCTAACTTTGGTCCTGATACAAGGTTCCGAGTTACCTCAGGAACATATAAGGTATCATAAAGTTTAATACATAAACCAGTTTTCATAACTAATTGTAATGTTCCAATGGCCTTCACTTCTAATTCTCGATCATCCCCAACCTTAAGCGTTCTTTGGTTTCTTTCCAGCTTCCGGATTGAAAGGAATCCCTGAGTAGAATTGGTAACATGAACCATAGAACCAGAATCAAACCACCAAGAATTAGCAGGAACACTTAAATTATAGGACTCAAGTATCATAAAATAATCGTTACCTTTCTTAGCCAGCCACTCCTTCTGCATGTGCCCTGTCTTCTTACAGAACTTGCAGCGGATACTGCCTAAGGAGTTCTTAGAGCTGGAAGGTGCACTTGTATTAGGATTAGGATTAGGCCTTTGGACTTTTGAAGCATCTTTCCTCTGATAATTGTTCTTCCTCTTCTTAGAGTTGGAGGTAGTGAAGTTTGCAACATCAGTATGTCGATCCATCCTCATACGCTCTTCCTCCTGTACGCACATAGCGACCAGCTCACTCATCGTCCATTTGTCCTTCTGAGTGTTGTAATTGATCTTGAATGCTTCAAAAGACGAAGGAAGCGAAGTAATGATGAAATGAACAAGGAAACCATCACTGATTTCCATTTCCAGCCCCTTCAGCTTATTGGCCATGTCATTCATCATCATGATGTGCTCGCGAATGCCGCTCCTCCCACCATACTTAGTTGTCACCAGCTTGAGAATAAGAGTACTAGCGTGTGCTTTAGACGTCCCCTTGAACTGAGCCTCCACATGTTCCAAGTAGGTTTTAGCATCTTCAGAATCAGGAATAGCTCCCCTGATTGCATTGCTTATGGACTGCTTCATAAACATGAGAGACATGCGGTTACACCTAGTCCACTTGTCATGAGTTAACTGCTCAGCAGCAGTACTTGTGGCAGTAAGGTCCGCTGGCTTATTCTCTCTTAGAGCATAATCAAAGTCCAGCAGCCCAAGAGTAAGCATGAGAGCATCCTTCCATGCAGCAAAGTTATCACCAGTTAAAGGTGGAATCCCGCAATTGGGCGCTGATAGTGGAAATAAGATGAGCAAGTTATGATACTAATGAAGAAATCCTAATGTGATCTAAGGGCACGTTAAACTAAGGCAGACATAAATAATGACCATTTTACATTATGAAGCTGTGATATTGTCTATTACTAACATCAAAATAATAGACTTAGCTAAAAAATTCTACTTAAACGAAAACAAAACAGCTTTGGCCAGAAGTGTAATCATTTAAGCATATGTGCAAAGTGTTTGTAACAAATCAGCTTTGGCCAGAAATTGAAAACAATCACTTTAGTTATGCACTTGTTGAGTATGCCATCTATGAATGAATTAAATCAGCTTTGGCCAGAAATTAAGACATTCATTCTTATGATGCACACACAACATAGCTTTCGTAATACTTGAATGATAAGTAGATGTGTCAAGTCAGCTTTGGCCAGAAATGATACATCAAAAGCTCATTCAAGTTAAGCTATTCTGGTTTTGCAAAACATTATCTGATTCTGATTAAATTAACTAAGTAAATTACAAAACCATTTATTTAATAGCAAACCACCCGTTAGCGCGGATCGAACTTTAATAGCTTTCGTAATACTTTAATAGCAAACTACCCGTTCACATTAAACAGCTTAAAAAATAATGAGGTTTCGAGTCACAGCCTTGTTGTCTCGAGTCGAGACCTTTGTCTCGAGTTGACACGTTATGGTCTCGAGTCAAGATCTAATGATCTCGAGTCGAGACCTCTGTCTCAAGTTGATACGTTATGGTCTCGCCTTGTCACGTTATGGTCTCGAGTTGTAATGGTTTAATGGCCTTAGTCGAATCCTCAGTGGTCTCGAGTTGACACGTTATGGTCTCGAGTCGAGACCTTTGTCTCGAGTTGAAAACTTTTGAGAGCCCTTATGATTTCGAGTCGAGACCTTGTGGTCTCGAGTCGAGATCTTGGTCTCGAGTCGAAACCTGATGGTCTCGAGTCCACTGTTGATAGCTGTTTCTTGTGATAACATAACTGAAATTCGAAATCTAAGGGATTATGAGATATTGTTTCCTGTTTTAAGATGATCTAATTTTATCAACATATTTCGAAAATTATGATATGTTTATCTAATAACAGTTTTTTCGAAAATCTATTGAGGACAAAACAGATCAAAAACAGAAAAAACACTTCATAATCCAAATCATATTCCAAATCATAACAGAATTTTCGAATTTCCTAAGAACATGCGATGAACCCTAAACATAAAAATAAAATTCTGGAACCCGAAACCTGAATTTTAAAGCCTTTCTTAAACAGATTTCGGTTATAATATTACCCAGTTGATTTCGAACGAACATATAATTGATCTTTTCCCCGAAAACAGAGATCTCGAGTCGATCTTCATGACTCGAAACCGGCTGTCACAGTTTTAAAGTTACAAAAAATCCGTTTTCCAAGTTTCAATCCCAGAATTATGGATACGAAAACAGAACTGACTAATCAACATATGCTCTGATACCACATGTTGATTCAGTTCTGTTTATACATGAGGGAAAACAGTAAAATACATACCTGTCACAGCAGAAAGTCCAGTGGAGAATCCAGTAATGGAGTTCGACATGCTTGTCATCGTGATTTGGTTCCTCCTTAGGGTGCTGACTGATGATGGGGCTTAGAGAACCGAAAAGGGTATCGGTTAGGAGATGGAGGACGAATTTGATGTTATGCTTATGGGATGTGTAACTGAGTAACCCTTTAACCTCCACTTAATTCTCCTTATATAAGCACCCAGGAGGAAACCTAATTAGTTACTAAGGGTAATATGGTCCATCAACAATTATCAACTAATTTAAATAATAGGTTATTATATATTTTGATCTTTATTATGTAAATGATTATAATGGCTATAGATTAAATATTAATACATAATATATTTAATCTTACATTTTTATGTATCATTTGCGATTTTTTGGTCGTTTTTCTGATACCTAGTATATTTTGTGACGTACTTTGAAGTGAAACATTGATCGACTACGTTGTACTTTTGTGTATATGTAATATATATTGATATTTTGCTTTTGTATTGATTTTTTATGTATCATTTGCGACATGTGTACATTTCTTGAAAGTCAAGTAAAGCGGTGTTAAGTCTTCAATATATAAGCAAATCCATGTAGAGAGAGTTCTTCACATCAGCAACATTTTAATTGTAAGGTTTCAATAATTTTTTTACATATTCATTGGTGACAATTTTGAAGAGTTAAAAACTAATGAAAATGATGTTAGATCCTCTTTAATAGAAAAAAAATATTTAACAATATTCAATCAAACGAACTTGACAGTAAATGTTATTGAGCGGTATCCATTCAAAATTATATAATTATCAATTTGTAACATGTTTTGGGAACATGGTGTTGTAACATTAGCTTAAATGGTGTTCTTAGTAAATTTGTACTTTTTCTCATAATGCAATAGTAGTTGTATAGGCAAACTTCAGTGCACTAGAGACCAAACTAGGGATGAGCAAATGGTACCGGTATCGAATTTACCAAACCGGTTACATTTTCGGTACCGACTTTTGACATTTTCGACACCGGTATTTACCGGGTTTTACCCTCAAATACCGGTACCGAACCGTGCCGTACCGGGTATATTCGGTACCGGTACCCACTTTTGGGGATTATCGGTACCAAACTCATCCCTAGACCAAACCAAAATCTTTCTTCTAAGTGTTATAGCCAAGGTTTGAACAGTTCATTGGGATATGCATAATGAACTACCTGACTTTTCAGTCAATGAGATAATATTTTCATGAAGCTTGAAGTACTGTTTTCTGAAGCCTTATCTTTCTCAAGATGATGCTAATCTAATCCAATATGAGAACATAGTTCAGAAGCTTTTAAAAATTAACGAGAGCGGTAGTGCTAAAGAAGATTGCTTATCACCATCAATCATTAACATTTTGTACTGTAAATCTTATGAAACATGTCTATATGTTTTTTGTAATTCAACTTTATTGATGTTTTTCTAAGTTTTGAAATGTCATAAGTTTTACATGGTTAATCAACTTGATTGATGTTTTTTTTAGTTTTGAAATGTTATAGGTTTTACATGGTGAATGTTTAATATTTTTTTTTATGTTTTGAAATGTCATAGGTTTTACATGGTTAATGTTTAATACTGTCTAACATTACCCGCCATAATGTTGTATACGTTGCTTCTTAATTTGTATGCCCCGGGCCGCAACACGGCGGGGGTTCCATCTAGTTATGAGGAATTTAGCCGTAGGTAAATCTTATTGAGCGGTATTCATTCAAAATTATGAGGAATTTAGCCGTAGGTTACACTGCATTCACATCCAATCCACTAAAAATATACATACATTCCACTAAAAAACAGCTCCTATATCAATATATTTCCACTAAAAACAAATACTTTTTTCTCTCTCCTTTTCAATATATATTACATTTTCTCTCTCCTCTACTCACAATCACTTTCTAAATATATTAAAAAATTATACAGGGTGAATAGTGTCCCCCCAAATATACAGATGAACAGTAACATTTTCTCTCTCCTTCACTCACAACCACTTAAACCACTTTTTATTATTTAAAAACCTATCTCTCAAGATTTGGTGGATAGAATGTGAATGCTCTTATATTGTATTAAATTAGTATATAATTAATATATTCAAATACGTAGCAGATTCCCGTATATTCATTTCTATGACTTGCTTTTTTACTTTTCTGTATTATTTTATTTTATTTTATTTAATCAACTTTTACTTTTTACTTTATAAAAAGTTATTGGAAGTTGTAGCATATTCATATGATAATATAAAGATCAAATATGAATAATTCTTTTAAGGCAGATAGCCAGAGAATTTTGTTTAATTCCATACAAAAAATGACATGCTTATTATATTTAATTATTTCTAATGAAAAGGTTTTTCAGATTATCCAATTGTTTATGCCAAATTCATAAGGTTAAAAAAATTGTCTCATATTACTTCTAATACCAACTATTTAAGCAATATTTATCTACTATTAATATGCAACACTTGTTAATACCAACTATGAATGATTGACCATAAATTAGTATTGATTATGTAAATATTTCTCATAACATGCCATAATCATAGACTTAGAATAAGTAAGAGTTTAGAGGATGAGCTTTAATCTCTAACTTTAAACTGATGAACAACCTTAAGCATCTGGATCTCTACGACTTGCACTCTAAACATCGGTTTGCTACAAATATAGGTTATCGTAAGCAAGGGCAGATTCATGTTTTTTTTTTCCAGTAATGTCACTTTTTTTCGATTCGTGAATACCCTATCAATTGAATGTATAAACTTTTAGACTGAGTCAGGTGGATCGCTTTGAAACTAAACTTATGTAGTAAACTCATTTTTACAATGCATTTCTCAACGCTTTAAATTTGTGTAGTAAACTCTTTTATGTGGTAAGATAATTTTCTGAGTAGACCGGTCACCTTAAATATATTATATAACATCTATAAGATGAGTTCATGAAATATACACACATAAGAAAATCAAGATAAGTAAATATGTGAATTGGGAAATTAGGATTGTTCACAACTATCTAAACCATATCCAATAAAAAATATATAGAAGATATCCAGCAACTACGTAAACCAAATCCAATAAAAATATAAAAAAACATGAATCAACTATATAAATAAAATCCAACAATAATATAAGAAATATGCAACTATAATCTAAACCAAATGCAATAAAAATGTTGTATGAAATATAGACGTGTAGAGGTTTCAACTATAAGGCCAGTGGGTATGGTACAAATTAAAGGGGGGTGTCATAGGAGTCTCGCCAGCACGTTAACGAGCAACTTTTGAGTGGATCGATGAAGGATTGGTTGGGGGGGGGGGTTATAGTTTAAAGGGGGCTTTATACCATACTCTGCAAGTTAAAGAAAGGAGCTTTAAAGCCCTCTGTGTGACGTGTCGTTGATGTAGCATGATAAAGCCCCTATGGGCTTTATACCACACCCCCTCCAGCCTAACTAGAAGAACAAGGGACATGATTATGTTAAATCATGCTAACAAATGTCATTATCTGAAAACATACGCTATTACTTGAAATTCTTTTAAAAGAAAAAAAAAATACATTTTCATAAACGATAAGACTTCTATATAAAATATAGAAACAAGTCAGCAAGAAACTGTAACACCCAGACAACACAAGTTATACAATTACATAAAAGATATCATGAGTGACTCGTTACTCGTAACTACCCCTACTCGTACGTTTTTTCGAAATCATTAACGGTCAATTAATATTAAAATAATTATATATAGTAGAATGAATTCATTGCAAATAGATATTGCATTAACTATACACAAACAATCATATCAAAATATACACATTGAGAAAAAAATCCGATTTATTAAAAACAAATTCATTCCAAATTTAAACCACATACCAAATCTAATACAACCGTTAAAAAAATACCCAAATCAAATAAAAGGTAACATATTAACCATTAACCATCATCACCAACACACAATATGGAAAACATTAATAAAAAAATAAAAACAAAAACAATAAAAAAGGAAACTCAACTCTCATAACAAGAAGCAATATAAACCTCAAATACTCAAAAATTGAAAACCTTTTATTCACACAACCGTTTCTTTAACAATTTCTTCCTGAAAACTGCGATATAAACCCACAACTTGTGGATTATTCCGTTGTGAAATCTTCTCAAAGGGTTTGCGAATATTTGTTTAATTTCTTCAATTGGGTTAGTGTTATTATTATTCAAGATTAAAGATTAATGATGCCTGGTTCAAGTTGTTCGTCGTGGAAATCAGTCGCCGGCGCCGGTGTACCGGAAAAGTTTCCGGCCGGTCTCCGTGTTCTTGTTGTAGATGATGACCCCACTTGTCTTGTCATATTAGAAAAGATGTTGAAAAAGTGCAACTATGAAGGTACAATTTTACAATCTTTTTTAGGGGTTGTTGTGGGATTTTAATTGGTTGATGTAATTGAAGTGTTTAATTGGCTAATTTGATGTTGAATTTTAATGGGTTTGAAGGGATTTGTTTATGGTTTATTGGTTATGTAATTAGCTAATTATATATAGTTGTATGTGGTGTTGAATTGTGGTTGTTGATTTGCAGTGAGGATATGCAATAGGGCTGAGATTGGTTTGTCATTGTTAAGGGAGAATAAAAGTGGGTTTGATATAGTTTTGAGTGATGTGCATATGCCGGATATGGATGGATTCAAGCTTCTTGAACATATTGGGCTTGAAATGGACCTCCCTGTTATCAGTAAGTTGATGTTTTCGGTTTAGTTTCTTCGTGTTTATCGCGGTTTAGTTTGGTGTTTCCATGTTCATGTTTTGGTTTGTTGATATTGTTAAATGCATTTGACCAAAGTTGTTTATCTCTTGTTTAAAACTTTAAATTTGTTTAATTGATTGATGTTATCAGTGGGTCAACGTATTCGTTTGACTTTCTTCGTGTTTATCGCGTTTTAATTTGGTGTTTTGGTATACATGTTTTGTTTGTTTAATTCATGTTGTTGATACAGTCAAATGCATGTTTTCTTAAACCAAAATTATCTATTTCTTGTTTAAAAATTGTGTGAATTTGCATGATCGATGTAATTATCGACAAGTCAACCACTGTTTTTGTGTCTGTTGACTTCCAATTCATGATGATCTATTCTATGTTTCATTATTTTTAAGGTTTAGTTTGTTAAATTGTTGGTGAAATTTGCACAATCCAGGAGTTGTCACTCATCAGAAAGTCAAACAGTCTAAGTAACAGTCACTTCATGTTGTTGACTTTTAATTTTTGATAGTCAAAGCTATAATTTATCAGTCAGAAGTCATGTTTTTTGTTTCCTTAATATTTTGGTAATTTGCCCATTAAATGCCTTAAGATTTTTCGATTGGAACAGTTAACAAATTTGTATAACCCGTGGTATTATTCGTTAGCCAAACATCATTCGATTCATACAATGGTAAATTTTACAGTGATGTCAGCGGACGATAGCAGCAGTGTAGTAATGAAGGGCGTTACACACGGTGCATGTGATTATTTAATAAAACCCGTTCGTCTCGAGGCGTTACGTAACATATGGCAACATGTGGTTCGAAGACGGAAAAACGAGTGGAAAGATTTCGAGCCGTTAACAAGCGCAGATGATGTTGACCAACATCAGAAAGCTACGGAAGATGCTGACTATACGTCTTCTGCAAACGAAGGGCATAATTGGAAAAATGCAAAGAGGAGGAAAGACGACGAGGATGAATCTGAGGAACGAGACGAGTCTTCTTCTTCAAAAAAGCCTCGTGTTGTTTGGACTGTCGAACTTCATCAACAGTTCGTGGCAGCAGTTAATCAGCTCGGGATCGATAGTAAGAATTTTTTTACTCGTTTTTTTACTTTTGTATGTGTTTTTACAACATTAACTTGATTTAAGTTATGATATAATAATGTAACTTTAGAAGCTGTTCCAAAGAAAATCTTGGAGCTAATGAACGTTGCGGGTATAAGCAGAGAAAATGTGGCCAGTCATCTTCAGGTATCTTGAAATTTCAACAAATTGAAATTTGTAGCTTCAAAATTTTAAATTTATTTACTTTTGAGTAAAACACCATTTTCGGCCTTGAGGTTTGGCCAGTTTTGCGACTTTCGTCCAAAGGTTTGTTTTTCTACATCTAGATCCAAAAGGTTTGAAATCTTGCCATTTTCACCTGGCTCGTTAACTCACTCCATTTTTCTCCGTTAAGGCAGGGGTATTTTTGTCCTTTTTGTTAACTTAAAGGGTGTTTTCGTCTTTTTTGAATACTTGTACATTATGCTAAATGCTTGTACATAAAGTGAAAAAGATCGAACTGCCCGTTAAGTTAACAAAAAAGACGAAAATACCCCCGTCTTAATGGAGAAAAATGGATGGAGTTAACGAGCCGGATGAAAATGGCAAGATTTCAAACCTTTTGGGTCCAGATGCGAAAAAACAAACCTTTGGACAAAAGGCGCAAACTGGTCAAACATCAGGGGCAAAAATGGCATTTTACTCTCTTGCTTTTTATAAAAAAGTTGTTAACAAGTGTACATATTTGGTGCAGAAATATCGTCTTTATCTTAAACGGCTCAGTGGGTCACAGCATCTTGGCTCCATGGATCCCTCGTTTATGGGTATGCCCGATGCAGGTTTTGATCTTCAAGCTCTAGCTGCCGGTGGTCAACTCCCGGGTCAAAGCCTCGCGACACTCCAAGCTGCAGTTATTGGTCGTTCAACTAACTCGAAATCTCCTATTTCTATGCCGGTAATCGATCAAAGAAACGCATTTAGCTTCGATAACTCGATGTTGAGATATGGAGATGCCAAACCGCCACATTTACTTCATGGCATTCCGACAAATATGCAACCGAAGCAGTTTGTGAGCTTGCATCAATCCCGACACCCTTCGTTCAGCGGTGTTAATAGTCAAGTATTGATGCCGATAGCTGGTCAAGGGCAAAGTCAAAATCAGCCCGTTTTGCCCAATGGAATGTTGGGATATGGTCTAGGAACAAAAGTTTCCGGAACTGGGTTTGTTCCAAGCTACAACGTTTTAAGTGATGCAAACCAGATCAGACCCAATTCTGGTTTTCCAAACCCGTCGTTTAACGATTGGTTGTCATATTCATCTTGCAAGAAAACGGACCCCATTGCATCGTTGACGGTAGATGACGAAAGCGGGAGCCAGCGTCACAACGTAGTGGACAATCAAGATGAACTCTTGTCTGCAATTCTTAAGCAGGTAAATGCTGTTTAATAATATTTAGTCTTTAGTAATAATGCATTGTTAATCAGTTTTAGTTGTAATGTGTGCAATAATAATGTATGTTACAAATGTTGATGCAGCCGCAAGAAAGCTTCGGACAGCTGAAAAACGAGCTTGGTTTCGATGGGTATGCGTTCGATGATCTTCCACGAGTAACTTAGGGCGGTGTCTTTAGATTTCGGTACCTACAAGTATTTCGTATCGTCTAACGTTGTTTTTTTGGCGCGTGAATTTTTGAGTGTTTTTATAGGCAACAAATTTGTTGGTAAAAACATCCAAAAATTCGATTTTCTGGGTGGAGTTATGTTTGAAAATGCTAACGTTGGTTGTTTGGAAATGTAGAGTTTTAAACGCTTATATGTGTTCGTCTAGTTAAATATAAAAAAAAGTCATGTTTGTTGGTTTATTAAATAAATAATCAAATATTCAAATATAAACAAACTTTGCATGAAAACTTTGAATTCGATATCTAGACCGATGAATCAACTTTTAATGTTGGCTTAGTTTTTCTACTTGACATAGGTTGTCTGTGAATTTGTTTTTTGAAAATAAGCAATAAAAATAAGTATGATAGGTTGTTAAAAAATATATACAAAAAGTCATGTTTGTTGGTTTATTAAATATTCAAATGTAAACAAACTTTAACTTTGAATTTGATATCGAGATCGATGATGAATCAAATGTTAGTGTTGTGGCCAAGGTCGACTACTCGACCGCCGTCAGCCCCTTGGCTCTCACAGATGAGCGGAAACCCGACCTTCACCTGTCCGAAGGCACGGCAGTGGAATGATCGTTAAAACCTCGCCTCCTATACAAAACTAAATAGTAAAAAAAAAAAAAAAAAAAAAAAAACAAAAAAGTGTGATTACTTCGTTGATATTTAACGGGCCCCGTTTTTTCTCTTTCACACTCCCCATTGGTTTGCTGAGGAGCCCATAACACTCATGGTTAATGTGGGTACGGTGAGGTGACTGGGGCGTCACACCACTAAGTATAGTCTTAAAGATGAAAATAAAATGAGAATGATAATTGAAGAATAAATTAAAAAGAAATTAAATAAAAGATGAAATAATTAGAAAAGAGGAATGAATAAGGCCACCTGTACATAATACCTCTTAGAGGGCTTTATGACTACACATGATCTAAGAAATAGAAAGGAAAATGTTGGAGATGAGAGCCGTGGACTAGTGGAGCCTTAACAACGTTCACATCCCTTCGATTATATATTTGTAAGTGTGTTTTTTATATTATAAAAAGTGGTTGTGTGTGAAGAAAAGAGAAAATATTATCGTTCACCTATATATTTGAGATGACACTGTTAAACCCTATTAATTTTTTAATATATTTTGAAAATGGTTGTGAGTAGAGGATAAATAAAGTATAATAATAGAGGTATAAAAAGTATTATTTAATTGAAAAGAAGAGGGAAAAAGTAGTAATTTTTTGGGTAATTATAGAGTAGAAATGATGAAGGGATGTGAATGCTCTAACGCCTGTGACCTGGTTTGATATCCGCGCCTTGCAACTCAAGAATCACCACACGCAGCGAATCGAGCTCAAATTGCACCTTGTAGTTTTTTTTTTGGTGAAAGGCGCTACCTAGGACCAATGCACTACCAAATTGGGTTTTTACAAACTTTGAATCAAGCTTAGGATTTATTGTAGTTATTATTTTTGCTATCGGAGTATGTATTATGATATCACTTTCGAATTATAACCTATGTTACAATATTACCTTTAGAACATTTGATCTGATATTTTGTTTTTAGTTTGATGATATCTTGTATTCTTGTTTTGTTTTCTAACTAGAATTAACGCTACGCGCGGGAAAACAAATAATCAATCAAAACAAATTCGTATGTTACTACATCCAATTTCCCAATTTCCAGAAGTATTCTACTCTTTGTCTTCTTGAAGGTGACCTGGTACCAACACAACGATGACCCAAGTAACGGGAGTGATAAACCGTGTTTGTGTTAAGGTAATGTAAAGATGAGCATCAACACAAACAACTTCAAACCGAAACCATAAATACAAGCAGGTGTCTTGTCCAACCGTATATAACAAATAACTTTATACTTGTAAGAACCCCAGATAGAAGCAAGTGTGTTGAGCAATGGGTGGGTGGCAAAGGCAAAGCCTTTAAAACACCTTGGGATTGGGATGGGGAGGTCTTGGGATTAAAAGAAATTTGACGTTAAAAAAAAGCAGATATGGCGCTGGAGCTGGAGTTTGAGTCTTGCAATTCTTCCCATTCGCCGCTGACCGCACCACAAACAAACAACATACAAATATCAATTAGGGATTTGCATATACGATTCAGTCTTTACAAACCTATAACTAAGATCGGGTGGAAAACTTATTAACATACAGATTTTACTTAACCCATCAACCCAAAAACACCAAAAATCAAGAGAACCTAACCTGTTACTATACATAAAAGATGAGCTTACATCTTCAAATGCCCACTAGCATTTTTGACAAAAAAAAATTGAAGCTAAACTGTTTTGGTCAAAAATTACCGAAGCAATTAAGTGATCAAATTAGTTAAGTGAGGTAGTGTGCTAAGAAAGTGTGTTGAAAATATGCTAATTTAGTTGTTTGCAAAAACAGTTTTCAGGATACGGCTCAGGATATTGAGCTGTATCTGCGATCAAACAATGAACAAAAAGTAAAGGGGGTGACACGAGATATACGAGGAAAGCCCTTGATCAATCTAGATCGCCGACACAAAACCTCGGGAGCTGACAATCGCAGCTGCCTTGTTCTTCTTATTACTTTAAACGTCAGGATACAGTGCAGGATATTGATCAGATCGCTAAGTGTTACAATGCTTTTTGTGAAAGTGAGAGTTGCGAGAGAGTAAGGTGTTAGAGGGCAGTGAGTGTTGTTGTGTCCTATTCGATCTGATTTATCCATCCATTTATAGCTAAGAAATACAAACAAAAATTCCTATAAACGGCGGATGCCTCCGAATATTCCATAGTTAGCGTTATAGACCGAGTAAAGCGGCTTCAACGTCTTCCTTCGAACGACTTAGACCGAGTCTTCCGGGGAAAGGGTCCTCATGAACGTTACAAGCTTGGACTCGTATTCCTGCACATAATCCGTTAGTAATCCTCAGGATATCATTCAGGATGTTACCAATATCCTGAATCAGCATCCCGGGCATGAACATATATCATACAACCAAGATATAATTTAAGATATTATCCAGGATATGAGCTCAGAATTTCACCCATAACAATTGTCCCAAAAAAATGTTACCGTTTAGTATCCTGATGCTAACGGTTATATTTTTTACGAATAACGAGGCAATTAAGAGATTAGACCTTGATGTGACAGCCTGTAACCGCTTAGTCTATAATTACTCATTACCTCATATATCTTCTCATCCTCATCCTCATTTAACCATTACCGAAGAGAAAAAAGGTAAAAACTTTCTCTCTCATCTTCATCTTCATCCTCCCATCCTGATAAAAAATTCAGGCCACCATATGGCAAGGCAGACAAGATCCAGCTCCGGTGACTCCGCTCCTACATTCTTCCGCCAGAATCTTCTCCAAGAACCGGAGAAAGAGATATGCTCCTTCGATAGTGCCCACTTGTCGGCTCTCAAATCCTCCGACATCTTCCCGAAAGGGACGGTGTTCCGGCCATTTGATCTGGAAATCCGGTCGGACATGGTTTCTGACGAGTGGTTGTGTTTTAATGCCTTTCCCTTTACCTTAGGATTACAGTTTCCCTTTCCGAATTTCATCACTGAGTTCTTTAATACCACGAAAATTTGTTTTAGTCAAACAATGCCGATGCTCTGGCGAGTCTTGTCTGTTCTTGATCAAATCAAGAGGAATCATATTCCTGACCTTTCCGTTCATGACCTCCCCCTAGCATATCAGCTTATATGCCATGGTTCCTGTAGATTCTTGTTCTATTCTACCTCCGGCGATCCACTGATACTTCGTGCCACCAGGAATGAGGAGAAATGGCAATCCAAATTATTTTTTGTAAAAAGAGACTCAATCCCTGGTAGAACGGAATATCTGGTGAAGTGGTTGAGAAAGGGTAGGATTTAGGGTTTAAGGATGATCCTGTCTTATATCCTGTTTCATATCTTGTACTAATTTTTTCATTTTCTTGTACACAGCCGATTTCAGGAAGCTTGCACCTCCCCTAGCCGACTCACAGAAGAGAATCGACGCCACCAGACTCCTCCCAGAGACTGAAAGAAGTTTCAACCCGTTTCCACCATCTCCAAGTCCACTCTCTAGTTCAAACATGTCTTGTAAGGATTCTGCACAATATCCTGCATACATGTTCTTATTTGATATGTTTAGGAAAGAGTTTTACTCCCTGTATGTAGACTCCAGCAAAGTTCCAATCTTCCTGGACCTTGATGAGCTTGATAGCTACCCCACTCCAGTCGATGTCAAGAAAGAAACTCCTGTTATTACCAGCTCCAAACCGCTCCTGGCTCCCAAGCCTACCCCGAGAACCCATGCTTCTACTTCCAAGAAGAGGAAAGGTTCTGAGGTCAGCACCCCAGGTTCTGAAGGGTTCTCATATGAAGAACTCAGCTTCACTGACTCCTTAGAGCCGATGACATCCTTCCTCAACAAGGTAATATCCTGATACTATATCCTGTACACATATCCTGATAGAATATCCTGATAGGATATCCTGTTTAATGTATTTTGACTTATACCTGAATTTTGACGTGCAGGGCCTCCAGCATCTGCTTCATCTTTACACCGATGCTTGCAGCACAAACAAGTTCCAAGAGGCCATGATCAAACAACTTGAGACCACTGTTGCCGACCAAGGCGCCATTGCGGAAGTCAAGACCCGGCATTATGAGGACAAGTTAAAGAAGGTCACTCAGGATGCTGAGATAAAGCTGGCTGCCGTTCAAGTGGAACACGAACAGACCATGGTCTCTTTCCGAGAAGGGATCAAGAACTCAGCCATTCTCTCTCTGCTGCAAGCTTGCATCAAGATGGCTTATGAGGCCAAGGAGACAGGTCTTGAATGCCCAGCCTGGCCGGTTGATTCCTGGGTGGCGAAGCTGAAGGAACTTGGAGGCAAAGCTGTGCCGCTTCCTGATGAGACTGGCGAATCCTCTAAGTCAGCAGAGCCGGTGGACAAGGCTGGAGAAAAGAAGGATGCTGGGACGGATGCTGGCGAGGATGCTGCTCAGGATGCTGAGGCTGAGAAGACGTAGAAGGCTGGAGAAGATGCCGCTGTGTGAGGGCATTCAAGTTGGCGATGATGGATGTTGATGCCTAGGCCGGAGCCCACTTTTTAAATTTGAATGTTGGTCTGTAACCCTAAAACAATTTACTTTTCCTGCATTTGAACAATATGATGGCCAAAGGTGGAGGGATCCTGAGTTTCAGGACGAAGCCCTTGGTCATCAACGTTAGTATGCTTTACTTTTAGACAATATAATAGTTGGAGGTGGATGGGTCTCGGTTTGAGATGAAACCTTCAACTGTTAAGTAAATATGGTAAGGAACTAATCGTGCTTTTGGTGGATGGACCTTGGTTTGAGGTGAAACCAAAAACACAACTTTTGATATGTTAATAATATAACCTCCTTTTGGCTTTATTTCTGTTGTTACAATTTTACTGGATAAATTTTACTTATGAAAATAGTTTTGTTTGAACATTCTTGGGAACATATTGTAAGAGTATCCTAAGAGATGTCCTGCTCAGGATACTGCCACATAACTTATAAAACTCAAGTTATCCAAATAAAAAAGAGAGACCATACCAAAGATTCCTAGAGAGTCAATTCCAATCTTCCATCATAGGAATGTCCCCAGTGCACATTTATAAGTTTGAATCCATCCTTTAAATTGTATGATGTATGTCCCCTGTGTTCAGCATATTTGAAGACTTAGGAATGCCAGCATAGTCATACTTTAGCTATTCTGTAGATAAATCCTGAATATCCTGGGGATAAACCCTTAATATCCTGGGGATAAACTCTGATTTTCATGCGCTACAGGCGGGAGTGTATAAACTCCAAGACTTAGAAAGGTGAAAACCTTTAAACCTTAGAGAGTATGAAAATACCCTTTCGTGAGAGAGGGTGATCAATCCTCATATACCTTTAGGATCCAGGATATAGCCAATAGTAACGAAATTGTCAGCTACTTTTACATGAACTGGTCCCGCTACCTTGAACTATCCCTAGATAACTTGCGCTCCAGGCGGGGTGTTTAAACCCAATTCGTAAGAAAGGTGAATACCTTTAAACCTTTGAAGGGATTAGAATCCCTTATACATGAGAGAGGGGGCCAATCCTCTAATCCTTCGAAATATCCTGAGCGTGTATCCTGGAGCTATATCCTGAGGCATATTCTGCAAAATAATCTTAAACTAAGGTGGGTGTTAGCTTGGCTAACACCCCTCCAATGCTTAAGTCAGTATTGGGTTCGAGATAATAAACAAATTCAAATATATTTAAAAGAGGTAGAATACATACCATTCTGAGATAGAAATTAAATTCTATTCTTACTTGAAATAGAGCTTTAAGTGTATAGCATTCCAGAATCTTGGTAGCATGTCCCCCTCCATACTCTTGAGTTGGTATGCTCCTTTCCCTGATTCTGATTCAACCTCGTATGGTCCTTCTCACTTTGGAGCCAACTTTCCATCGGCAGGATTAGTAGTATTTTGAAAAGCCTTTCTTAATACCCAATCCCCAACTTGAAATCTTCTAGTCCTTATATTCTTGTTATATGCTCTGGATATCCTCTGTTGATATGCTGCCATCCTTAGCCTTGCTGCATCTCTTGTTTCGTCTACAGTGTCCAAATCTTGGCACAAAGCTTCAGGATTTTGCTCAGGATCCCGGAGGATAGATCTCGCCGTAGGTATCACCATTTTTGTTGGGATCACTGCTTCTGCTCCAAATACCAAGGAAAACGGGGTTTGGCCAGTTGCATTTTTTACCGTTGTTCTATCAGCCCATAAAACAAAGGGTAGTTCTTCTACCCATCTTCCTTTCTTAGCTCCTAGTCTCTTCTTCAAGTTGTTGACAATTATCTGGTTTGAGGATTCAGCTTGTCCATTTGCTTGAGGATGTACCGGAGTAGATTGTGACAACTGGCACCAAACCGGTAAGTTCCGTACAATTTAATTAATACTTAATGACTGCAATTATGTGCTTAAATGTCAACATTGTCTGATTTCATACTATACAAGTGAATTCATGCACGTTTTATACTACAAGAATTACTTTATGCATTAATGAACAGCTTTGCGTCAGAAATACTAGTAAACTCACCGGTAAGACACATTGTGTCAACAATTCTGCAGAAAGCAGTTAGACAATAGAATTGGAGCCTAGGTGTAGGTCCAACGACAAGAATACATTAAAACCCAAGAGTACATACAAGGGTTTATGTCTAGACTTTCCGGAAGCTAAAATATGCACTAAAAAGCACCCGAAATACACTTTAAAAGCTGAATTTTATATAATTCAGCAATATAACAAGACATTACCATGCAAAAACATGACTAAATGGTCCAGAATACTTCCCTAAGTGTTGGGAATTGAAAGTGTCACAAAAGAATACTTAAAAGACACTAAACGGTGCAATTTAGCACTTTAACGAACCAGTATCTAACCGAATAACCGGACATTACCGGGAACACTAAAATATTGCTAGAAGCATTGTTTATTTATTTCTGAGCTAGTATTGGTTCCCGAACACTTAAACATACTACATAGTGCATGATACACTAAAATACTAGACTTTTACATTAAACCTTCCACTAATCACCCATTTACCATCAAAAATTACACTTAACACCCCCCCCCCCCCCACATTACATGTGGACGGCTCACATAAGTGGCCCCACCACAAGATTAGCACAATCTTACTTGAATCTTTCCATATATTCTCTTGAGATTTGGTGAGATCATGTCTAGTACTTGGAAGACACAAGATCCTTTAGTTAATACTTCAACTTGGTTATAAGTGCATAATCTTCCCCACTTACCATTCACCCACCACAAAACTCCTCCCTTGGCCCCCATTCTTGGCCGAGATTAGTGCCATCACCACCATCACCTTTCACTCATAATCCAACAATTCCAAGTTCATTTAGAGGTGTTAGAAGGTGGTTAACAAAGCTTGGAACACTCGGATCTTGAAGGACCTCTTCCGTGTGCTTTTATCCACTCGATTTTCTCCATTATTCTTCCCTAGCTTTAAGCTAGTTGTAAGATTCTTGAACACCCTTGTTACTTCATATTTTTAGTAGGTAAAAGATATATTAAGTTGAAATAACTAGAACACTAAGAGACTTGAACATGAATCTTGAAACATAAAGATATTGTTTGGTACATGAATGATATTTGATATTGCTTGAAACATAAAGATATTGTTTGGTAATATGATGAAATAGTGTTGAAATGATATTGTTTGGTACATGAATGATATTTGATAGTTGTTTACTAGAGATGATGATGTTAATCTTCATATAAAGCTTGCTAGATCATGATTAAACACATGATCTAGCAAGGTTAGGAGATGATTATGTGTTTACACAAAGATGATCATCTTCTTGATTAAACATTAACTTGAAAGTAAAATGAATTTAAACAAAGTAAACTAGTGAACTTGTAGATCCAAGATTTATAAATGATTTTCCAAGAAAAATATGATTTTCGGAAGATCTTGGTTTTTAGTTAAACCTACACTATTTTTATTAGAAAAACAAGTGTATAAACACTTATGAAACAAGAAAAATACAAAAGGAATATTTTTAGAAAAATCATCCTACAAGTTGTAAATGTCTAAATCTTTCAAGAGAGTGATTTACAAACAAATAACCATGTTTTTAAGGGTAACTAAACCTACTAAATAATATGGTAAGTTACTACAAGTTTTTACAAGAACTTCAAGTTCATAATGTAGTGTGATTTACATGATCTAGGTTTATGGTAAGACTTGATTGTGTTGTTGATGTTGATGATGATTTAAAAGAAAATAAACACATGTTTTGAAAACATGGGAAACCTCCATTTTTAGGGGAAACTCTGTCAAAATTTCTATAAAATTTTGACACTTAGAAAAATATAAGTTTTTGAGAAACTTATTCCCTAAAAACGTATCTAAAAGCATTTACCAAGGTTTCCCAAAAAAATTTTGTGTTAAGAAATGATGATTTCTTCAAGATTAAAATTGATATTAAGTATGTATATTTTTGAGAAAAATATATATATTTATCTATCACCAAATTTTGTGCTAAGTGTATGTGGTATGTATTACATGTAATAGTGTATTAGGACTTGAAAATACACTAAGTACTCACAAGGAGTAGAAATACAAAAATACACATACAATATGCTTAGACAAATACAAGAAAATATATTTATGAAAATATATTACTTGATCGAATAAATAACTTGGACAAGTTATGAACATGAAATGAAGTTTTGGACAAAATACATAATTCGGGTGAAAAATACAAGATACTTATATTTATTTTTGAGAAAATAATATAAGTAAGACACTAAGTAAGACACATAGTTAAAAATATAAATTATTTTTAACACAAGAACAAACACATATACATAAAAGATAGTGGCTTGTACTTGTACGATACAAGTCTAGTGACTAACGTTAATAAAACACGTTTAGGTCATGACGCTAGATAAAGCAAAAACCGGTGAAGTTTACGGCGCAAGGAACGCAAAGTTGTGAGTTCATGCTCCCCCTTTTCTTTTAACTGTTTTTAGTTTTATAACTTCGGGAGTGAAATACATGTTATAATGTTTATAAATGGTATGATACAAAAAAACAAGAAGAACTCTTGGTGATAACTAGTACCAAGTATGATGCGTTTTAAGGAATGATACGAGAAATCGTGTCACGAATAGGGTACCATAAGCACCATTAATCGTGTACATACTAAGACCGCATAACAAAAGGTTAGATCTAATGGGTTTTCGGGCAGCCACACTCTTGGTGAAAACTAGTACCGAGTAGTGCTTTTGTGTCTCCGTCATGAATCGACAACTAGAAAAATGCCTATGGTTTGGTTGCTTCCTATGTCGTGTCACATGTTAATGGCCTTGCAACCCATTAACAACCTTGATACATACAGAAATACGTGATTAATACAAGAATACTTGATTTATACAAGAATACTTGATTTATACCAGAATACGTGATTTATACAAGAATACTTGATTTATACCAGAATACGTGATTTATACAAGAATACGTGATTTATGCAAGAATACTTGATTTATACAAGATACATACCATGTTTTCATACAAAGTATACAAACGTTCAATACAAGAACTGCATGAATTCACACCAACATTATGTTGACGTTTTTCCAAAACTCACATGTATTTCAGGTAACTAAAAGTGGATGTGCGCGCGGTCTTACTCATGCTCTTGGATGTCGTTTATGTTTGTCGTTGAATAAAGTTGTAAACTTTCAGACAATATGTTGTCTCGTGATGTAAACATTTAACTATGTTTCCATTATGTAATGATAATGGTGTTTGAAGTTATTTTTACGAGCATGTAGTATGTTTACCTTTCGTATGCAATGAGAACCTTTCATGATCACACCTCGTGCTTCCGCCTTAGAGAGGGGTGTGACATAGATGTGATCATTTTAATTCCCCAACTCTTGCAAAAGTCAGTAGTCCTCTTGCTTATAAACTGAGATCCATTGTCACAAATGATTTCAGCTGGTACTCCAAACCTGGTTAGGATATTCCTTTTTATGAAGGATACTACTTCTTGGTCTCTAACTTGAACAAATGCTTCAACTTCAACCCATTTGGAAAAATAGTCAGTCATTGCCAGCATAAAGACTTTTCCTCTTGGAGCTTTTGGCGATTTTCCTACTATGTTCATCCCCCATTTCATGAATGGCCAAGGGGAAGTTATAGGATATAGTGGTTCAGCTGGTTGATGTAATATGTTACTGTGCCTTTGACATGCATCACATCTTCGAGCATATTATGTAGCATCTTTTTTCATTGTCAGCCAATAGTATCCTGTTCTTAATACTTTTGAGAATAATGACCTGCCCCCAGTGTGGTTACCACAATCCCCTTCATGTATATCCTGAAGCACTTCCTTAGTTTCAGGATCCTCCAAGCATCTCAGGTATGGTCCTGCAAGAGATTTCTTGTACAAAACATTATTTATAATGGTGAATCGCGATACCTTCATCCTAAATGCCTTAGGGTTTTCGTCTTTAGGGATGTGTCCTTCCTTGAGATATCTTATGATTGGAGTCATCCAGGATTCAGTATCCTCATCAGGATCATGACCAGGATCCTGGATGCTTGTTACCTCCTTATCCTGAGCTTTGAAGGGATCCACAGCAGGATACAGGATATGAAGTATCGGTATTTGGGTTCCCTCTGGTATCCTGACTGATGATCCTAGGTTTGCCAAGGCATCCGCTTCAGCATTATCTTCTCTTGGTACCTGTTCAAGTGTAAAAACATCGAAATATCCTGCTAATTTTTTGAGAATATCGAGGTACTCGATTAACTTCTCACCTTTAACTGCATAGGATCCATTAAAATGATTAGTGATTAACAAGGAGTCAACATATACTTGCAAATTCTTAATATTCATATTTTTAGCCAACTCTAATCCTGCAATTAAAGCCTCATATTCTGCTTCATTATTAGTGGCAGGAAATTCACACCTAATAGCCTGGGGTAATATGTCCCCCTGTGGCGATTTTAGTAGTATTCCCAATCCTACTCCTCTAACATTAGATGCACCATCAGTATATAATGTCCAGGATTCTGAGGTTTCTCCTAATTGTTGGACTTCTTGGTCTACTTCATCCTGAATATCACTACTGGAATCAGCCACAAAGTCAGCTAGAGCCTGTGATTTTATGGCATTTCTAGGTTCATATACTAAATCATAAGCACTTAACTTCACTGACCACTTAGCCATTCTGCCTGACATCTCAGGCTTCCTAAGCACATTTTTAACAGGATAATTGGTTTTAACATGAATCCTATGTGTCTCGAAGTAATGTCTAAGCTTTGTCGATGCCATAACTAGAGCCAATATTAATTTTTCTAAATGAGAATATCTAGTTTCAGCATCTAATAAACTTTTACTAACATAATAGACAGGATACTGCTGACCTTCATGATCCTTTACAAGGACGACACTTACAGCATTCCCTGATACTGCGAGGTATAGGGATAGTGGTTCACCATTTTCAGGCTTCATCAATAGAGGTGCAGTTGAAAGATACTGCTTCAAATCCTTCAGGGCTGCTTCATGCTTCTCTTTCCATTCGAACTTCTTGTTTTTCTTCAGGATTTCATAAAATTCCTTACATTTTTCCGAGGATCTTGAGATAAATCTGTTCAATGCCGCTACTCGTCCCGTCAGTCTTTGAACATCCTTCATATTGGTAGGTGACTTGATACCTAAGATAACTTTGATCTGTTCTGGGCTAGCTTCTATCCCTCTTTTAGTTACCATATATCCTAAAAACTTTCCTGCTCCAACTCCAAAATGGCACTTGGCAGGATTTAGCTTCATATTATATTGATCCAGGATATCAAATGCTCCCTTAATATCCTGGAGGTGATCCTCAGCCTTCTTAGATTTTACCACCATATCATCAATGTACACATCCATGGTGTCCCCCAACTTGTCTTTAAACATCATGTTCACCAATCTCTGGTATGTTGCACCTACATTTTTTTAAACCAAAAGGCATAGCAGTATAACAATAAATACCTGTTGGTGTCATGAAGCCAGTATCCTCCTGGTCTGAAGGTTCAATTTGAATCTGCTGAAATCCTGAGGATGCATCCATGAAGGTTAACATCTCATGGCCGGCAGTAGCATCCACCATTGCATCAATATGAGGAAGAGGAAATGGGTCTTTGGGACAAGCTTTATTCAAGTCTGTGTAATCTACACAAACTCTCTATTTCCCATTTTTCTTCTGTACCATGACTACATTTGCTAGCCATCTTGGAAACTTGACTTCTCTGATCATTTTGGATTTCAATAGCCTCTCTACTTCTTCCTGAATAATCATATTTCGCTCCGGAGCAAATTTCCTTCTCTTTTGTTGGACAGGTTTGAATGATCTATCAATACCGAGCTTATGTGTTATAATATCTTTGGAAATGCCTGTCATATCCTTGTGCTTCCATGCGAATGTTGACATCCTACATGTCAAAAAGTTAGTTAACTGTCTCCAATATCCTGAGGCATATTGGTTCCTACGAGCACCGAGATATCCGGATTATCCTGATCCAGGATAATTTTCTTTACATCCTGCTCTGAAGCCTCCATGATATCCTGGGCCCGCATCTTTAATTGCTATGCTGCATTAGGCTTGGTTGAGGATTTCATTGAGGATGAGTAACATTCCTTCGCCTCCTGCTGGTCACTATCAACCTTGACAACTCCCCAAGGGGTAGGGATCTTGATGCATTGATGGTAAGTTGATGGCACAACTTTCATATCATGGATCCATGGCCTACCCAATATGATATTATAGCAGGATAGGGAGTCCATCACACAGAAGCGTTGTATTGAGTTGACCCCTTCAACATATACTGGTAACTTTATCTCTCCCACTGTGTTCCTAGCCTCTCCACTGAACCCAACAAGCCCGGTGGATTTCGAAGTGATATCCATTGGAGATACATTCATTCTCTTCAAAGTCTCTAGTTGGATTATGTTGACGGAGCTGCCATTATCGACCAATATCCCGCGTACAAAATGGTTAGCCACATATAATGTTATTACCAGAGCATCATGGTGAGGATCCTGGACAGTATCCCTGTCATCACTGTCGAAGGTGATCACTTTATCAGTTGTGAGGGTAGTCATCCTGGCTGGTTTATCTCCTCTTTCGGCCTTAGCCTCCTTCGCATGTCTCTTAGCCGCATAATACGAAGTCCCACAAATGTCGGATCCTCCTGAAATAAAGTTGATTATCTTGGCATCCGCGGGAGGTGATGCTGCTCGTTCAGGATCCTTCTCAGTATCCTGACCCTTATTCTTCTTTCTTCCTAGGAGATCCTTCAGATATCCCTTGCTTAGGAGATAGCTTATTTCTTTTCTTAGAGCAATGCAATCCTCAGTTACATGTCTGAAATCTTCATGGAAGGCACACCATTTGGACTTATCCTTCCAGTCAGCTTTTTGTTGATTCTTCCGTGGCCACCTGGCTTTGTCTCCTAAACCCTGCATTGCATACATCAGTTCAGGTATGTTAACAAAAAAACAATATTCAGATAATTCAGGATACTCCTCAGGATCCTCGTTTTCAACATCATTCACTTTCTTGCTGGCATTTCTGCCATACGGCTTAAAGCGATATGGTTTAAACGAGGATTCTGATTTCCTATTGGTTGATTCATAAGTGGTGGACGAATTCATCCTCTCTTGCATCTTTTTGTCATCCTCCAGTCGAATATATCTTAAAGCCCTGTTTCGAGCTTCATCCAAGTTCCTGCATGGGTTCATTACAAGATCTTGGTAAAACTGAGAATCTTTTTGTAGCCCCATCTTGAAAGCCTGCACAGCTGTTGCAACATCAAGATGTGGAATATCTAAGGATTCTCGGCTAAACTAGTTCACATAATCTCTTAAGGATTCTTGAGGTCCTTGAGTTATCCTGTAGAGATCACTTGTTAGTTTTTCAAAACTTCGACTGCAAGAAAATTGACTATTAAATAAATTCACTAGGTGAGCAACTGATGTAATCGAATGAGGAGGAACGTTTAAGAGCCATTTTAAGGCTGATCCTGTTAGGGTAGAACCAAAACCCTTGCATAGGCATGTTTCCTTGAGGTCCGGAGGGATAGGGTTGATCTCTATTCTTTCCCTATACTGGGCAATATACTCTTCAGGATCCGTAGTTCCGTCATTGAGCTTCATGTTGGGGGGTTGAAATCTTTTTGGGATTTCAGCATCGCAAATAGGATATGCAAACCGGGATATCCTGTGGCTGTCTTGGGACACTTCCGGAATTGGCTGGACCACCCCAGGTATACTGGATATCATGTCCTTCAATTTCTGAAGCTCCCTAGAAAATGCTGACGTCATACCTGCATCCTGCAAAGATCCACCATTATTAGTAGCAAGAATATTATTATTATTTGACACGTTACCAGTCTGAGGATTCTGGCCATATCCTGAAACATATCCTGAGCTCCTCATAGTTGACATCATGACCGAGGAAGGTATTTCAGGAGTATGATTCTGAGAATGGCTAGGCACAATATTTCCCATGTTATCCTCAGTATATACGACCGAACTGAAGTTCAAAGCTCTGGGCAGTAAAGGAGTGACAATATCCTCAGCGGGCCTGCTTAAGCTAGATTTCAAGAGTTGTATATTTCTCTCATCAGCATTTGGTTGGTTTCCTGCTGTTGCCTCATCTGTTCCTGTACACTACCAAATAAGGTTAGAATTTCATCATTAGAAGCCAAAACAGGACCAGATCCCTGAGTGTTCCGAGTAGGGATAATATCCTGAGGTTATGAAGAAGCTTGCATCCTTGGAGGAGGTGGTGGAAGCGCCGAACCAATAGTAGCAGAGGTTGTAGCAGACACGGCGGAGGAGCTCATGTTTGATCTCGAGGCCATTGTAAATAGTGTGGCAAAAAGTTTTGAAAATAGAAAACCAAGTAACGATTTCGCAAAAGCTTTTAGTAGAAATAGCACCAGTTGCCCCACGGTGGGCGCCAAATTGTTTTGGTAAAAAGTTACTGAAGCAATTAAGTGATCAAATTAGTTAAGTGAGGTAGTGTGCTAATAAAGTGTGTTGAAAATATGCTAATTTAGTTATTTGCAAAAACAGTTTTCAGGATACGGCTCAGGATATTGAGCTGTATCTGCGATCAAACAATGAGCAAAAAGTAAAGGGGGTGACACGAGATATATGAGGAAAGCCCTTGATCAATCTAGATCGCCGGCACAAAACCTCGGGAGCTGACAATCGCAGCTGCCTTGTTCTTCTTATTACTTTAAACGTCAGGATACAGTGCAGGATATTGATCAGATCGCTAAGTGTTACAATGCTTTTTGTGAAAGTGAGAGTTGCGAGAGAGTAAGGTGTTAGAGGGCAGTGAGTGTTGTTGTGTCCTATTCGATCTGATTTATCCATCTATTTATAGCTAAGAAATACAAACAAAAATTCCTATAAACAGGGGATGCCTCCGAATATTCCATAGTTAACGTTATAGACCGAGTAAAGCGGCTTCAACGTCTTCCTTCGAACGACTTAGACCGAGTCTTCCGGGGAAAGGGACCTCATGAACGTTACAAGCTTGGACTCGTATTCCTGCACATAATCCGTTAGTAATCCTCAGGATACCATTCAGGATGTTATCAATATCCTGAATCAGCATCCCGGGCATGAACATATATCATACAACCAAGATATAATTTAAGATATTATCCAGGATATGAGCTCAGAATTTCTCCCATAACATAAACTACATGTCAGGATGCATACATCCACCATTCTACAAATTAAATAAAATGCGTAAATAGCAAAATAAACCTAAGGATATATTGAAATGATAAGTACAACATGCACTAAAATTGTAGAAAGAAAGAAAAAAGCTTAAAGAACATGATATACCTAGGTACAAACTTCTTTTGTATTTGTTCTCTCAAATGATACCATACTCAGGTACAAAGTGAAGTAAGAAAAACTATGCATCCACTCCAGCTCCATGATTTTGGTTAGCAGTGGGACAATGTGTTTATAGTTGCTATTATCTCGGGCCAACTGACGCTATATGTATCTGGTTTCTCCAATGCAACTTTACAATAATCCCGCGAAGGGTGAGCCTTGGACCTAGGCGTAAGGCACTTAAAAAGCGAGGGCTGAAGATGAGTAAGGCACATAATATAAACATTTTATTTAAAGGAAAGAAAGCATAAAACAGTCAAAATAACCACCAATAGAGTAAATGAAAACTTGTGTTAGAACTAAACATTAATGATACATTTTTAATTTAATCAAGTTTGCAATGTCTGAGTTCTCAGAAGTCCGGATCAGGCTTAAAACAATTGCTAAGTTGCTTATATGATTATTTGACTTTAATGTAACATGGTCATGTAAAAAAGGAGAACTTCCTTGCAAATGAAAGCTATAAAGTTGGTGAAAAGATTAATAAAACAAAGAAAAGAAAAGAGTCCTGTTTTAATTTCTACGAAACTACTATAGTAAATGATACTTTGATATTTCTATCATGGCCTATAAACATTATCTCTTCCCTTGAAACCAAACCCACCATCTAAGAAAGAAAATCAAAATATTTATTTGATTGCTAGTTGCTCACCACATTCAAATTAACACCTTCAATATCATTAGATAAGAATATGGTAAACGTAAACCAAAGCAAAAACATACGTTTATACATGATACATGCAATTAAGCTCCCAAAGTTAAGATTATACCCAAATAAAGTGTACCAAATAATCCACTCTTAATTTTGCTTCTAAACCTAAAGTTCCCACCAGGCCACTAACAATTAAAAACAAATAAGTTTAGCATATGTATATAACCAAAACTAACCTCAACAAAATCAAACAGATAACATGCGTAATTGTTTGATTTGCATAACCCAAACCAGTTTCAACAAAATAAAACATACCTATTCCTGAATGGAGACCAAATTTGAGAAGCTTTGAGAACTGCAGAATCAGAAAAAACGCCATTAAAAAACACAAGTGTAAGGATTTACCCAAAATTAACTAAAATTGGAGCCCTGATTGCTGAAACATACCTGTCAGAGCTCTAATTTCAGACGACAAGCATCAAGCTTGGATTCCGATGGAGGGTTCGCCGGAATCGAAATTGAGAGAAGAGGGAGGATGGGGATACATCGAGGGATGCGATGGAATTGGATTAGGGTACTCATTTGTAAACGAATCTGACTCGCCGTAGCTCTGTTGGAACCCTAGGCGCTACCGGTAACGTCGTCATCATCATGGTCTGCTTCGGTTTGTGTCCATGATTATCCTTACCCTCAGGTATCAACCACACCCTTGGCCGCTAGAACAGGGGAGCAAAAGACAGAGATGGTCACCAAAACAGGGTGGTCGACCGTAGAGGATTGCCGGATCCCCTTTCGTTCACGCTCTCTCTCTCTCTCTCTTCGATTCTCCTCTGTTTCTTCTCTCTCTCTCAACAGAATTTCTGGTCCTCTCACTCTATTGAAGAAAAGGAAGCTTGGCCAGGGCAATTCTGTAAAGGGGCGACCATAAATGTATATATAGAATTACGAATATACCCCTCGACACTGTAGCAAGTATGTGTTATCAATTGATATATATAATAATTGTTATATTTGAAGATTAACACCTTAGCATGCGATGATGATATCTTGTATTCTTGTTTTATTGTTTTTTTTCTAATTGTTATATTGTACATTAACCATGGCTGGCCCTGAGGGTGGGCGGGGAGGACCACCGGCCAGGGCCCGATATTTTGAATGGCACGTTATTTTATAAAAATCTGATATGTATATGTAAAAAAATAAATAAAAAGGTATATTCATACAAACATCAACATAGGCCCACTTACAAAACTATTTTTATGGTTTAGATTAGTTATTAGCCATTGGCATTAGGTTTAGATCTTTAGTGAGCCCAATACCCAATTTCGTTAAGGCCTAAGGGCATATTTTTTCAAGCTCAAACATGGTACATGAATTCTTAGAGCCGGCCCTGACATTAACACCTTATCATATTCATTCTCAAGTTATGGAACAAAAAATATGTATATGTAAGTTTATTATTAGAATATCTTTGTATTGTAAAGTCGTTATTTACTTAAAAAGAAGTTATTTAACTTGAAGTTACCATAAATGCATAGAACATGTTGATTAATCAAACGTTTATACTATGTTTTAATTAGGGATGGGCTTTTTTTCCCAAATACCCGTACTCGTACCCGTACCGTACCGTACCCGTACCGATTTTAGGTATTTGGTACATGTATCGGTACCCAGTTTTATTGATTTTGGTAATCGGTACTTTCGGTATTGGTACGGGTATGGGTAAAAACGGGTACTGGTACCGAATTCTATGTATACCTTTAAAAGTTTTTTTTGTATTATGTTTTATTTCATATTATGCTATTTATAGTGTACTCGTATTGATTTTACCTATATCGTATTGGTACTCGTACCAATTTTACCTATTTGGTACTCGTACTATATTGGAACTCATGTCAATTTTACCTATTTAGTACTCGTACAAGTGCTCAAAAAGTTAATAAAAACAAAATGGTACCAAGCGGGTACTGTACCGAAAATACCCGTACCAGTACCCGTTCCGTACCTATATATTTGGTACGGTATTTGGTACCTAGTTTTGTTCAAATTCGATACCGGTATTTTCGGTACTGGTACGGGTATATGTACGGGTACTGTACCAATCCCATCCCTAGTTTTAATACACTCTATCTTAAATTACAAAGTGTATCGAAATTATAAAACCATAAAATCAGTCAAAATGGATTAGCACAACTCACCGGAATATCTGGCCTTACTATTGACGATGACCTTTTGTAACACCCCAATTGCGTAATATACAACAATACGCGGCGGAAAACATTGGGGAGTCACGATACAAATTGTTTCATAACACATGGCTCATAAAGTTTTGTTTTATTGAGTTTAACAGTTTACATTGTTTAATGCACAACAATTGTCTTGTAGGTTTTAAAGTCACTAAGGCCCAAGTCCGCCCTATGTGAATCATGCTCATAGACAAACGTAAACACCTGAAACACATGTGAAAATAGGTACGTCGGCATAAAAATGCTTGTGAGTAACATAGGTTTTGTTGTTAAGGATTCATGGCCTTGATTTTGTTAAAACAAATGTTTAACTCAAAAGTAGCCATGAACCTTTGTAAAAATGTTTTCTTTTGTAAAATCATATGAAAATCGATGTGAAAATCAAATGATTTAAAAGTAATAGTGCATGGTTAAATAAATAACCAAATGATGTCTTTGTATAAAAAGTATCATGTTCTTGTTCAAAATGTGTTATATGTAAAACAATGCCTTGTGAAAAATGTGTCATGTCTCTGTATAAAATGTATCATGTTTCTGTCTTTGTCGAAGTGGTTTAAATAACGCTACGTTATGTAATATCATAAAAACACTTATATATAGGAAGTACCAGCGGCGTATCCACCATGCTTTTATCATATTACACATCGCCTCGTTATTTAAATCACTTACCAAATAACCACCAAAACTGTCTTGTTTAAACAAATGTCAAAAATGTTTATGTGTAAACAATGTCCAAGTGTCGAATGTAAACCATGTCTTGTAAAATCAAATGTTATGTATGGCAAGTAAAAGTATCTATTCAAACCATATGTATAATGTTAATATGTAAACAAATGTCATGTATGGTGAATAAAAAGTATTTACTCAATCCCATATGTAAAATGTACAAAACAAGGTCTTTGAATGAACCTAAATTTAAATAAAAAACTATGTTTTGCAGAAACCAATGCTTTATGATTATAAACATTTATATGGTTTGTTAACGAATACATTTAATCCTTGAAGTATGTCAGATAAACCCTTATAAAGACAAAGGTTTATCAATGTTCATCGGGTTCTGTCATTCCCCAGATGGATACTTCCAAACAAACTAGGAAGCGGGAATGAGTTTATCAAACCTATGGTAAACCATACATACTACCAGTCGGCGGGATAATGTTAATGAATGTATTATTGTCCCATTAAACATACTATGTAGAAACCATGTACTAAGTATGCTAAGTAAACATATGTAGTAGGAAATGTTCATGAAATTCAAGGTGCTAGATATGCTAAGACAACATATGAAGCCAAATGGATCCTTGAAAACAATGTGCTAGCATGCTAAGTCAACATACATAGCAAAACATAATTGAAATCATGTACTATATGTGTACTAGATGAACATAGCATGTTTATGTCATAAAAAGCAATGAAAGTAACAAGTAAGCACAAGTGTTTCACCCCAAAACATTCGAAAATTGTAAAAGAGGGGAACTATGTACTCACTTGGGATTGCTTATTAGTCTTGAAATTAAAACCAAATAAAGCTTCAAGGATCACGAAATCAAACGGCACCTAATATAGGTAACTACGTTAATAATCGGATCCTAAATCGGGAGATAGGACAGAATGAAGTTCTATAAATCAAATGAGTATATGAACTCATATGGCATGATTTAATAGAGCTAACATTCTGATTAGAAAGATATCCTAAGTGCTTTTGACCCGTTTCGACTCGTTAAGGTAGTTTAAGCTACTTTAACGCGTCGTTTACGTAAAACTAAGGTCGGATGGTTATCTATGTCCTATGCTAAGTATTAGATGCCCAATTATGTTTAAAAATGTTATTTAATCAGTTTAGATATCAAAAACTTGATCACATATGCTAAATATGAATTTATGCTCAAAAAGGGCATTTTGGTCATTTTTAATGGGCATATAAGCGACTTAACGAATAACTAACTAACCTATGTGATCATAAGGTATAACCTCAGTAGGTTATTCCCTATGCAACTATGATCACTAAATAAGTTTGGTCGGATCCTAATGATCGACCAAACGGGTCAGGTTCGAAAGTCTAAGCGGTCGTCGAGACCGCTTGACTTACGACCCTAAACAAGCACTAAACTAGTAGTAACGAGTTAAACATGTTAAAACATGTTTAACTATGTTAGCAAACTGATTTGGTATCAAAACAAAAGGTTTTGATACCCGAAAATAGTTCCGTCGCAAAATGCGCGTAAATACGCATTTTGACCGAAACTTTGGCTCGTCACTACACCTAGTCAACGTGGTAATCAGTAGGTATAATCGCTAAGTATTATAACCATCGTGATTACAATCACGTTGCAAAGTTCAATTGAACTTTGATTTGACCAATTGATGGTCAAAACCGAAAGTCAAACTGTTGGTCAAACTGTTTGACTTTCAGCTCTAAATGGCTGAAAATAAGAACTAAGCCATGAAAGAACACTCACAATGCTCTATGGCTAAAATATTAGACTTATTGAACTCAGGTAGATGGCTCCTTAAGCAGGAAATCCTCCACTTAGAGTCCAAAATGGGAAATGAGCAATTAATCAAGTGAAAGGGGAGGGTATTTATAGTTGTGGAGAACTTGTAGGATCATTACAAGTGGTTGTGTGATCACCAAGCAATAAATCTTGGTCCTACAAGTGTCCATGGACAGCTATTCAGCTAACATGCTTGGAGAAGTGTTAACTTGCTGCCCAAAACATGGAATATTGCATAAAAGGCCCTCAAGAATCATGCATCAGCTGAAAAATGGAGTTTTTTTTTTCAAAATAGGGGCTTCGCGTGCCGCGACGGCACACCCCCTTTGCTGTGGCGCGACGCTATGGCCTACCTGAGCCAGAAACTTTAAAAAATTGGCAAGAATGGTCCCTGCAGCATTTTAAGCCATTTTTAACGCGTTTAAGCCCCATTAACCCAATTTCAAGGCTCTAAAATGAATTTAAAGTATAGGGGACTCAAAATATGCTCGGAAATATCACGGATGTTGGTTCGTTTGGTTGTACGGTCACGTTGTTTGGTTAATTACGACGAAACTCGAACGAAAGCGAAAACGATCCAAATTAAGTGACGAATGGTATTTTTGCATTCCGATCACTAAAATAAAATATTTTAGTGACTACAAAAATTTTTGGATGTACGGATGTGGTCATAACGTAAGATATGCGCGTAAATGCAAACTTACGCCGTTTTTTTACGCTTTTAGTCCCTGTTTGATCAAATAAGCGTATTTTCGCATACCGAACCACTCAAAGCTTATTTCTAAGCTATGTTAAGGTTATTTATGGTATTTTTTTGCTTATGATCATGTTTTGGAATGTACGTTGCCATACGAAACGACAGACTTTTACAGTTTGACGCAAATAGTCCCTGTGAGCGAATAAACTTGTTTTTGCCATACCAAACCCTCTAAAACTTATTTCTAAGTTATGTAGAGGTTATTTAAGGTATATTAAGCTTAAGTTGCTGATCCGGAGTGTTTGTCGCGTTAAACTGATTACGTTTACGCATCAGTTTGCGTATAACTTTCCAGAAAGCGTTTAAGGGTTGAATTTGAACAAGGATTGATATTGTCCAAATATCATAGACAATTACACAATCCAATAAACAAAACACAAGGTTTTATTGCTTACAAGATTGTTCGGGATTGGTTGGTGATAACTGTAGGCACAGTTGTCACACCTTTTAATCAAAATCCTTCTTTGGCTCCCTGTTACGTCTATCATTCGCTTCAAATTTGTATTTAAACGTTGGCAATGGCTTTTGAGTCACAGACGTTTCACCCTCTTACATGATAACATTTCTAAATCTCATGTTCTTTTTGTTCGCAATATGTATTAGTTCCTTGACACAATCACCGTCATCATTATCATCAACGTCGCCACCCCTTTGTAAGCTCATTGTGAATAGGCTCTATTTTAAACCAAAATTATAATCTTTTATTAAAGGAATCCTTTTAACACGAACTCATTTTGAGCCAAGCATATTTTGAACCATTAAAACTACTTATATATATATATATATATATATATATATATATATAAACGGGATCGAGAGAAAACCGTAGAAAGTGTGAGAACGGTGAGAACGCTTCCTGGCCCAACACGTGTCACGCGACATAAAGAAGGGCGGAGGGGCTTTTTTGTCCTTTCATATTTTCTTTTTTAAACGCGTGTTACATCACCTTTCCATTTTTTAGGGGGCATATGCCACTCCCAAGACTCGAACCAGGTACCTCTGGGAAGAGGTGGGTGTCGGTGGCCAACTGGGCTACCCCAGTTGGTTACCTTTCCATTTTTTAGCGTTTAATAAATACGCAACGTTTTTTTATTGTTTTTACATCAGGATCATATTAAACATTTTGGCGTTTTAAGAAAATTTTGGCGTTTTTTATTGTTTTTAGATTAGGATGCAGGACCATAATGTAAAAAACATCAGTTATTTTTTTCTTATGTTTATTTATTTTTTATTTTTTTCTATCAAGTGTTGTGCCATTTATGATTCAGCCTATAGTGCTGATTTTTCCAGTAATCCTTTTTTCGCGTTTATATATACCAACATCGTGCTTTGCTAGTATGCGTTCTCACTGTTTTCACACTATCAGGCGTTTTGGTGTTTTTTTATTAGTAGATATTAAACAACAGAGAATTAGATAACAAACAATAGAAAATGGAAAAAAAATTATAATCTAATTTCTCATCCAAATCTTTACTGTCATCAGGCTCTTCTACTTTAATCTTTTTGGCGTTTTGATCCTTTTTTGAATACCTTATAAAGAACCTTTTTTATTGTGGTTTGATATATACTTGTTTGGTGACATGTTGAACACCAACGCCTGCTCGAATGTAAACATCTCTTCATGGCATCAATAAATCCATCAAGAACAAAGTGACCTGATGATCATCAGTCTTTTTTTCATGAATATTTGTCCATCTCATTCAGCAAAAACTTATAGAGATACCCACCTCAGAGTATAATCCATTCAGTGAAACTTCATTCAGAAAAATACTCAATATAGAAGGAATGAGGTTCTGCATCTGTGGCTTTTTTAAGTATCTTTTTTGGCGTTTTAAGGTGAATGGTTTTTGGAAAGTTGGCGTTTATATTTTTGGTTTTTTTGTGATAAGTTGATTGTGCAGAGACGTCTCTCTTATAGGATGTTTTTGGCGCGTAGATTAGGCGGGATTTTTATTTATAATAAGTGATATTAATAAAGTAACCGTCTTTTCAGCTTCTGTGTTTATTTTTTACTCTTTTTTGTTTCAGCTTTTTATGAGTTTTTAGGGTCATAGACTTTCCATCTCCCAAGTTTGGCGTTTTAATGGGTTTAAGTAGTTTTTGGGGTTTTTTTCAATTTTTAGCTTTTATTAATTAATTCTTCTGCAAACTACTTTCATTATAGTTTGGGAGTTTTTGGCGTTTTTCTCCATTTATGGCGTTTTCATATGCATTATGACTGTTTGGCGTTTTATTAAGATAATGTATTTTTTTATTCTAAGTTGAATAATTCATAACAAAAAACAGAAAAAGAAAATTAAAAAAAATAAAAGTAAAAACAATTCATCTTCCAAATCTTCACTATCATCAGTCTCTTTCTTCTTAGAATCATGTTCGCTGGTGGGTTGGATTACTCATGCTTATGTTTGTGTGGCTGTTTGGAAAGACAAAATGACATAAGTTTTTTGTTTGAATATGTATCTTCAAACAACTTGTGTTATTCGTCTTTTCATGCCATTATAATATTCATCAAGAACAAAACACGGAAAATTACATTAGTCTGACCCCATCATGTTTTTGTTTATGATTTGTCCATCTCATGCAGCAAAATATTATTTGAGTTGCAGCAGTTCAGGGAAGAATGCATTATCCGAAACTTTGGCATTTTTGGCGTTTTACTGCGGAAATAGTGTATCTGAAAGAACCTTCGATTGTTTTTAGAATTTTTGATGTTTGAGTGTTTTTGGCGTTTTCCAAGATGAATGGTATATAGTTCAAAATATGGCGGTTTTGAGTAGTTTGTGTTTGATGTTTTTGGTGATTTTGGCGTTTGTAAGATTAATGGTATATAGTAGAAAACATGGCGTTTCAGGTTATGGGATGTGTTTTTATGTCTGGGATGTTTTTTTTATATAGCGATGTGTTTTGGTCTGTATTGACGTTTTATTCATCAGTATGGCGTTTTGGTTTAGAGGTCTAAAGACCTTTTTACCCTTAATGAGGCGCGTCCACGTAATAAAATTGATGTTATTTACGAAAATGCCACCGCGCCAATCTAGTCCATAGATTGTTTTAATCGGACGATCCATAAGCGTTCTCACCATTTTCACACTTTCTACCGTTTTCTCTAAATCCCGACCATATATATATATATATATATATATATATATATATATATATATATATATATATATATATATATATATATATATATATATTACAGTAAAAAGTAAAAAAGGGAGGTAATAAAAATTTTCTTACAGTGGGTTACAAGAAAATAGCTCCTGAACGTAAAGGTAGAAGCTCGAGCAAACCTTGAGATTTATGCACAGCGGATTGAACAAAGGGTAACAAAAGGTAAAAAAGACTCTTTTTTTGGAATATAATTTGAAGAA
The DNA here is from genome assembly GCA_030545235.1 of Helianthus tuberosus. Taxonomy (NCBI): domain Eukaryota; kingdom Viridiplantae; phylum Streptophyta; class Magnoliopsida; order Asterales; family Asteraceae; genus Helianthus; species Helianthus tuberosus. The sequence continues at coordinate 18,596,279 of CM060388.1, read as the reverse complement.
CAATGAACGAAACTAAGGAGCTAGGAGGTTAGGCTAAGGAGTGACGGAGAGAATTTTAGTGTGCCATAAGGAGGATTGAGAATGCAAGAAATTTTTATTGAATTTTTGAATGATTTTTTACAAGTGCATTCTATGCCTTATATAGGCAAAAAGAAAAGCTATCCTACAAATGAAACACTGTACATACTGCTCTAATGTCAGAAAAATAAACGGATACAAATAAAAGACATAAAAAGACAATAGGCATTATCTACAATAATGTGTTCTTTGTCAGCTGCAATCATGGTTATCTAGAAATATTGTGTACACCTGTCTCTTGAGGTCCATGCTTTCATCATTTCTTTTTAGAAATCTCTGTGTGTTGAATCTATGGACTGTGGGCTTCCAGGGTCTGAGTCTGGTTCCTGGTCTTCGTCCAAATTGATTATGTGATCAATTTCAAGGGATTCTCCTTCTCCTACAAATGGTAGTAACATACTCCATTTGGAGGGTGTGTAAATCTGAACATAATGCCCTTCACCTGATAATTTGAAGTCTAACCAGTGCAAACACTTAGGAATTTCTGGGGTTTTTTTATGTGTTTTGATAAAATTGTTTAGGGCTTCTGTATTTTGCTTACTCCCATCCTCTAACCATGGTAATTTACCAAAGTCTATATTGTAGTTTATAAATCTGTCTTTTAAGGAGTATTTATAAGGAGTATCTTTGATAAAAATCCTCTTCCTAGCTGGCCTGTATGTATAAGCATCTGTATATGGGAAAGAAGATAATATTTTGCAGGAAATTATAGGACTGATAGTCCCGTAACGATCCGATTTCAGCATCGGTTCGGTGAAAAATAGTGAGACGGGTGATTTTTAGCCAAGAACAAACAAAAATTAACAAGAAAGATGGAAACTTTAATGATTGTAACATAGAAAGTTTCATTGACAGGATAAGAACATACAAGATAATCCACCCCGGGTGAGCTCCACCGGGGTGACAGCTCACAAATGCACACCTCACAAATGAGGTCTAGTCCACTATTTAAAGACCATGAGCCTTGTCTTCCAAGCAAGCCTCCCCTTGCTTGGAAAACCACCTAAAGATGCTAAAAAAATACAAACCATGTAAAATAAACTCGCTACATCATACGAACAATAATATCGCTAATAATGTCGCCATAATTGATAACATCATTCTCTAATTTGACCCAACAATATTCCCCCAAGAATGATGCTATCAATTCTTCAAATGATCTTCAAAAATAAATCTGGCATCGTCTTCGAATCTTTACAAATCGGCTAAATACCCAAAATCTTCATTGTCGTTTTCCCCCGCAAATGTAGACCCTCCTATATCTTGTCAATAAAAGCCCCGTATCTTATTAAAGATAAAATTGTAATAGGCATATGATAGGGTTCAAACTTCAATGATAAAAATTAAATAATTAACTTCCTTGTGATGATCTTCAATTCTGTCAGATTGCACTGAGCTCCCGATCCACCGCAAAAGTCGCCAAATACCATAAAAATGACGGCCCAAAAATATATCATAAAATCACCGGCCCAGTCTTGTTTGCGGCCCAAAACATATGTATAATAAATCCTGGCCCTTAAAAAATCCAAATAATATAAGCCATCCCTTAAAAAAATTAATTCAATGCGTGAATTACCAAAAACCTGTCCATGCATATCCATGCCCAAACGAAAATCCACCATGTTTTTTTTTTCTTTTTGGCCAACCAAATAGTGCATCCCATTTAAAAAATCCCTGGAGTCCAAATTTCACTAAATAACCATGTGGACCCAAAACAAAAATCATCCAATGTGTGCCATCTGCTAACACCGATAAGCCTTGAGGCCAGGTGACATCATAGGATATACCTTAATAAAATTTTGAATTCATGTCTGGCCCCATGATATCATTGTTTCTGACCTCCATATATTGTCACCTAATTCTTATGTGGCCATGCGGGCCCAAGAGAACCATGCACCGAGGGAAATAGCTACATGGCCTAATTAAAAACAATAACCTGACAAATCCAATCAGGCATGGCCCAACATGTGAACGGTCATTTATGTCTGCGAATTCCAAACCCTAGCCGACAACCAAACATCTGTCGTCATCACCTACCTTCTGCCACCACCCCAGCCACCGGAGACCACCTTCACACTATCCGACGTCACAGTACACACCAGGCAGAAAACCACCATGCGTACCAGGTAGAAACCATCATTTATCTCACCACCCAGTTCACTGGAGATGCCACTCGTCGGATAGATTCTCCCAGTGAGTGACAAAAATCTCTAACACAATCCTCCATCATCCTTATTTCTAATAACTCGACAAACATCACCACTAGATTCCCCATACTCAACACCTTCTTAAATTACCTACCTCCGATTTTGAACTCTGGCAACAACCTCCGGTATAAGAATCTCCGGCGAGACAACAGCTGTCTCCAACCAAGCTAGAATCCAACAAACCAAGTCGACACCCTTCACCTGTTGCCACTTAATATCACTATACACCTTGCTCATGAACTTAAATCTGATGAACACCATCTTCATACACTATCTTAAACACTTCGTCATCCTCCAATTCATGAGATACGAACAGAAATACAGAGAAGAACACATGAATCTATAAACAAGAACAGAGAACTCGACAAGAATCCGACCATCAGAACCAAGATCGAGCTCGTATTAGTCAAAACCCTACCGGAGAAGATGACCCTCAACCGCCAAAGAAGAAACAAAGAAAGCGAAATCCGGCTAAATCAGACGCCGCCGGACAACCAACACGACTTGACTCACTCTGGTGGACCTCATCTCTTCCTGACGATGGTGACAACCCGTTCTCTGTGTTCGCCAGATTAAATGACTTTGAAGGTTGTGTTTTGTCTCTTGAAGAGATTGATGCGTCTGAGTATGTATTGGAGCTTTTTGAAGGAATTCCAAAAAGGAGGTGCACGGAGGTCGAGGGGAAAGATGGAATAAAAACACCGGATCTGAAACAAATCCGAAAACCAACAAGAAATATTCAGAACTACACTCCGTTTAACGTCTCCGGCGGTTTTCCATTAAAGACCCGACCGAACCGAAAACTGAAATGAGCCACCGAGGCTCTGATACCAAATGATAGTCCCGTAACGATCCGATTTCAGTATCGGTTCGGTGAAAAATAGTGAGACGGGTGATTTTAATCCAAGAACAAACAAAAATTAACAAGAAAGATGGAAACTTTAATGATTGTAACATAGAAAGTTTCATTGACAGGATAAGAACATACAAGATAATCCACCCCGGGTGAGCTCCCCCGGGGTGGCAACTCACAAATGCACACCTCACAAATGAGGTCTAGTCCACTATTTAAAGACCCTGAGCCTTGTCTTCCAAGCAAGCCACCCCTTGCTTGGAAAACCACCTAAAGATGCTAAAAAAAATACAAACCATTTAAAATAAACTCGCTACATCATACGAACAATAATACCGCTAATAATGTCGTCATAATTGATAACATCATTCTCTAATTTGACCCAATAAGGACATAATGCCCTAATAGCAATATTGCCTGCTATAATTACCATCTTTTCACCCATTTTGTTTAAAAGATTTGTTGTTCTAACATCTGTCTTTATCTCCATGTAATCAATCATACCATTATGGTAAAGTTGAATAATTCGATCATCAATCATAACATCTGTCTTTATCTCCATAGCAATATTGCCTGCTATAATTACCATCTTTTCACTCATTTTGTTTAAAAGATTTGTTGTTCTAACATATGTCTTTATCTCCATGTAATCAATCATACCATTATGGTAAAATTGAATAATTTGATCATCTGTTAATTTTGTAGGTGAGTAGATTTGGATTAGTAGCAATCCAGTCCCTGTGCCTTCTTGATCTGTTCTTTCAACAATTTTAAAACCTTGTTTTTCAACATCTTTTGTAAATGCCAAATCTACTAGCTGTTTTTGTAATTCGTATAGAATTATGGGGAACTCTGTGCAAACTTTTTGCGAAACCAAGGTTCTGAATTCTGGAAATTTGTCTGTAATTGGTTGAATGCATGCCCACCATGGTGTATCAATCATTCTTAGTTTGAATGAATCATAGCTTCTGTTTAAGACTGTGTTTGTTTCTTTTTCTTGAAGTTTTTGTAACACCTGTTTATATTTTGTTTCGAGAATACTAACTTTTTGTTTTAACAGACTATTTTCAACCTTTTCTTGTACAGACTGTGTATTTTTTCCTTGTTGTACAAGCTGATCTTGTAGCTCGATGATCAGCTCTTCTTGATTTTTAATTACTTGTTCTGGCTTAATTTTTGCCATGTCTGCAAACGTTTGAACCTCTTCAGGTTCTATGTAAAAACCACTTACCCCAAAATGTTCTCTTGTTGTTTCTATAGCGTTTTGAAAATCTGTAAAGCCTTTGTAAATTGGGCTGGGGCATTGGATGTGCTTAGCCACAGTTTCCCATTTATTAAAAATATCAATTTTAGTACCTCGAAATATGACATAATGGGTAAACTTAGGCTTTTATGGTTTCTCAGGTGTTTTGCTACTTTGTTCATAAAAATAAATGCTTAATGCATTTAGCACATGGACTTTAAAAGTTGAGGCCTGAGGCATAGTTTGAATATGCCAAAGGTTATCTAGTAAACATTGTTGTTTTTCTGTTAGTTTCATTCCAATAATTGGATGAAACTTTGTATTGGGAGCATCACATCTTTGTAATGCATAATTTCCAAAGGTAATGGCCGCATTTTTGTGTATTCTGTGACTGAGAGCTTGCCTTTTGTGTAAAATCTCTATTTTTTTGAGGACGAACACTTGTAGCCTTTGATTGACTCGGGTTGTAAAACTGTGTAACACTGTTGAAATCTGTCAGTGTTGCAGGCAGTTGTCTAAAATTCTGTGTTCTTGCTACTTGGATTGACTGGCTCATGAGTTTCTCTGTTTTTTCTTCTTCGGATGATGTATTCATCGGAGAGGATTTTGTAGGCTGTGTAGGATGTACAAGTATTGCCTTTCCTTTATCTTTTTTCCTGTCCATCTAAAAGCAACAATCTGTTAATATTACGAGATAACATATCAGCTATCCCATTATTTTTTCCTTTAATATGTTCAAAATTTATATGATATCCACTTCCTTGAATGATATTTTGTAAATTAACCCATCAGGTTCTATTTATCTTTTTGCTTTGATCATTTTTTTATAAATTTTTACAATAGCTTCACAATCAGTTCTTACTGTAAATTCATTGTGAAGGAAAAGTTTGAATCTTTCTAATGCATATATCAATGCCTGTATTTCAAAATCTATACTAGTCCAGCTTGTTTTGTTTTGAAAATTACCGCTTATATAAGCACAAATTTTCTCTTCTTGCTTAGGACTATATTTATTTAGTTTGCAGAGAAGAACTGCTCCCCATCCTTCTTTGCATCCATCTGTCTCAATAATTATGTAATCTGTAACAAGTGGTAATTCTAGTAGTTTAATATTTTTAATTGCTATTTTAATTTCCCTCACTAGTTTTATATCTTCTGAATTGAAATACCTTTGGCCGTTTTTGGTTGTTTTACTGTATAAAGGTCCTACTAACTTTGATAAATTTGGAACAAATTTTCTAGCATAATTGACCAGTCCCAGAAAGGCTTGTATTTGTTTTAAGTTTTTGAATTTTTCTGGGAAATCAAGTATTTTTGTAGAGATATGTGATTGTAATTCTATTTTTCCGTTACCTATTTCTAATCCTCGAAAAGATATTTTTCTTTTAAATAATTCCATTTTCCGTTTAGAAACTACTATCCCATTTTTTTATTTCTTCAAACACCTGTTATAAATGTTTTTCATGTTCTTGTACTGTTTGGCTTGCTATGAGTATATCATCAATATATACTAAACAAAAGTCATATTTTAATAAAATACTATCCATAAATCTTTGAAAAATTGAAGGAGCGTTTTTAGCCCAAAGCTAAGAACATTCCATTCAAATTGTCCTTCTGAGCATGTAAAAGCTGTCCATGGTTTAAAACTTTCTTCAAGTTTTAACTGATTATATCCTGACTTTAAATCAAATTTTGAAAAAACTTTCTTTTTCTTTATAAGATTTAATAAAGTGTCTTTATTGGGAATATTATATCCATCATCTACTGTATTATCGTTTAGTCTTTTATAATTGTATACTATTCTTGCTTTACCTCTTTCTATTTCACTATGGTTTCTTACTATAAAGGCTGCTGATCTGTGAGGACTTTCTGATTTTTTTAATTAATCCCTGGCTAATCATTTCAGGTCTTTGTTTTTTAAATTCTTCTTTGTCTAAGTGACTATATTCTACATTAGTAGTTCTTATAGTAATATCCGGATTTTTTAGTTTAAATTTACATATGTAGTCTATAGGTGATTTTGTGATATCTTCACCTATAAGACCAATTATTTCCAAGTGTAAGATCATAGGGTGATTTATACTTTTTGTAATATCTTTTCCTTTTTCTACTTCATGACTTAAAAAGTCTGTTAACAATTTTATAGTTTCATTTTCTATTAGATTACTTCTTTTTTATTGTCTTAAAAATTCTAAACTTCCTTGACCACCACGCTTCTGTGCGATTTTTGATATATTATTATACCTTGTTGTTGAGATTGTATAGATTTGTTTACTGAGTGTAATAAAGTTTCTATTCACTGTAACAGAACCGTTTAAAGCAAATATAAAATTTAATCCTAGCACAAAGTCTTTTGACTGTATATATGCTGGGTTTATATTCACTTGTGGTATGTCGTACTTTATGCTATAATTGTTTGAAAAATCTAAAAACTGTATTCCTACAGGTTCTAAGTAGTGTGTTATTTCAACTAATCTATTCTCAATTGTCCTACTTACAACTTTATATTTTAATTCCTTATGGTATTGTTTTGGTACTAGACTGTGTGATATTAGACTCTTAGTAGCTCCTATATCAACTAATGTTGTTAAGTCTAAAAATCTATTATTATCAAGCCATAAGTGACATTGTATATTGACCCTATTTATAGACTCTTGAGTCTGTATAAATACTTGGTCTTCAGGTACTTCTGTAGACAATTGACTTAGCTCTTCTGTTATTTTAGCTCCTATCTTCCTTTCTAGTTCTATAATTTTATTGTCTATATCTCTTAACTTTAGACTGTGTAATTCAGTTGCTAATTCTATCTTGTTTAATCTTTCTATAATTATGTTGGTACTTGTATCTATAGTTTTTGATGTAGTACCTACATCTATGTTATGTAATTTCTTTATACAAATGCAACATATTTCCTAAAAGCATATATTACATTGTGACCTTTTTTCTATACTAGGATAATATCCACAATTAGAGCATTTTATATAATTATTACCTCTTTGATGTACCCAAATATGTTGACATTCTTCTATATTCATGTATGTGTAAGTGACTTTAGTAATTGGCTTTTCGTCTTCACTGTATATGCTATAGACTGACTCATTATCTGATTCATCTGTTTTAATAGCTTCTATTTCATAATCGTGTAACTGTTCTACTAAGCTAGCCCTTTCCATATTCTTGTTTTTATTAGGACATTTGTTAGCTAAATGTTGTTCTTCTCCACATATGAAACATTTACATCTTCTTGATTGAGGTTTTCTAACATATTTGTTTTTGTTATAATTTGCTTTGTAATTTTTGTTATAAGTAGTACTTTTTCTTATATTTTTCTTTCTATCATAAAAACCATAGGCTTGGGGGGTGTGTATTGCCGTTTTACAGAATGCATATGCATTTCTTTTTAATTGTTCTTGTAAAGCTACTTCCTTACATTTATCTTCTAAGATTCCAAATGTATAAGTTATTCTAGGTCCTATTCCAAGATTGTGGTTTTCTCCATATATTATCTTCCATGACTCATGTATATTTTTTCCTAAATCTCCTGGTAGTTTTATAAAATATTTATCACATAGATTATCATCCATTGCTTTTCCTGTTTGTGATAGCAATCTTGTAAAATCTAATGTAAATTCATTTATGTATTTCATATCAGTTATACTTAATTGTTCTAGATTTCTAACAGTTGTATCCTGTATTAGGCTATTGTTTTTTGCTGGATCAACTCCTAAAATAAGGGTTCTGATTTGTGATGTGAAATTATAAAGATTGTCTCCTAAAGCTTTTAAATTATTAATTTCTGTTGAATCTTGTGCTTTTTTACTTTGCCAGATTCCTAGGGCTATTGGCCCTAGTGTAGTTTCTAGATAGGAAAACATATCCCTACTATCTTTTTTATTTGTTTCTGTAAGACCCACATTGGAAATTTACATGATTACAACTTTAAAATACGTATTTTAATACTAAAAATGCGACTTTATAAAAACTTGTCATGCCAACATTCCCATATGTTTTAAAAACATTTCAAGACATAATTGTAAGTGTTTACATAATTCACTTATAACAAAACAAAACAAGGTTTAACACGGAAGCTTCATTTAACGTGTGTTCGGTTCTTGTTCATCGCTTGATTTTCATCCGGGAATCTCGACTTTCACCTATGATCAAGACCAACTTAAAAGTTAGTTTTGATGGTTAAATAACAAGTACAACAAGGTAAATGGGTCAAATAATCAAAATAAACAAAAATTTCAAGTTTTTACGCCGTCGCCGCGCGCCACGATAAACCCTTTTGGGCGTCGCGTGACGCCACGCCTTCATTTCGACAGAATGTTTTGATCTGCAGCCGCATATTCCCAGCCAACCTTAACTTTACGGAAACGAGCATAGCTCTTTCGTTATTTATCCGTTTTACATGATTCTTTTTCCTACATGATCGTAATTTAATTCTCCATCACATGGAGTTAACATCCGACATCCGGATTAACAAAATTCTAGACTTTTAAGCCTTCGGCTTAATGCTCTTTTACAAAGTTTAGACCCATTCTTAATTTTATCAAACAAACATGTTTGTTTGATCCCTATTTCTCATGAACCTCATAATTTCTATATTGTCTATCATATTAGGTTCGAATCACGGGTTTATATACACTCTTAAACCCATTTTCGCGTATATGCTTATTTTGACCCGTTAAGGGCCTTTAAGCATATTTTAAGCACGAATTGCATTCGTTCGTTTCTAGCTTAACATTTCCGCATTTCTTATCGTGTGATCTTCCACCACAACTATATCTGTGGTGGATTTAATGCGGCGATCTATATAATCCGAGTTTTACCCCTCGGATCATTAATTTACGGCAAAGACTGATATCGAGTCATTTGATCAAAGATTCACATCTTTCTCTTTTTATACTTATCCTAAGTATTTACTTGGTCATAAAACTCGTTTCCAAACAACCTCTAAGGGTTGTTTGCCCAATTTAGCTTACGAGGACGTTTTATTCCGTTTTAGCCTTTCATTTACGATGAAAGACTTTTGAAACCATGTTTGACCCACGAGCCCTCTTTTAGCTATGTTTATGTTTGAAAAGTCATTACTCTTTCCAAACGAAACGTCCATTATTTGAAACACTCGATTTACCTATTAAAGTAACCGAATGTCTATTTTAGACTTCATTTAGCTCCCATTGAACCTTACGTTCAAAATGGGTAGTTACCCTATTACTCATACCTGGCTCGGATCAATATATTGACCCATTTAATACCCTGCTTTAATAATCGCTATCTAATAATGATGCATATATCCATTCAACATTTATTCCTGAAATCACATAACTCGACAATACTCATTAGTCGATATTGTCAAAGGTGATATCTTCACCTTTTGACCTGTTTGGTCAAAGTGACCGATTATATTGGCGAGATGACGTTTATTACCATCTCGTCTAGATGACTCGCTCCGGTTTACACCGTGCAGTCATTTTACTTATAGTTCATTTCTTAACACATTTTGGCCTATTATGGCTTACGTCATAAGTGTCTTTCAAAAACTAACAGTTATGGTCAACGCATGACCAATTTACCGTTTTACCCTTATTGTTTGTTTTGGTTTACCTTATAAGATAACCATTAAAAGTTCTATATTTATTATTCATTGCATGACTAAGTATCCGTATTAGTCCTTTTTAACCATTACACATGGTTTATCATAATCTTTGGTTATCTTGTTCCGTACGACTACAAGTCGAAACGTTATATCTTGATTGTTAACTTGTCTTATTCGTAGTTGATACGATAAGAGGATATTCTATAATTTAAGAATGTTGTAAGTTATACTTACCTTGCATCCAGATTATGCCTTTCCTTCTTTCTTGATTCGTTTGACCCGCTTCCTTTCCAAGCTTTCACCTAGCTTGCCAAGCGTCAACTATCATTGAAATTGTAAGATGGTTAGGTTAGTCATAATCATTTACGACTATTCCATCCTACGCTTCTTATGTCGAATTTATCATTCGATCATATACTTGGTCGGTTTGACTTTTTAAAGTCAACCGCCTATCAACGTTAATAATTACTCGATGTAGCTCTACTTACTCGTTTAATTACTTAGTCCATTATCCGATAACGTCATTCTTATGTTACCGGTTTAATCATTTTAACACATGATGATATCAAACATCATTCTAATCAAGAATATATCATCATTTTCATTTTATCATACCAAACCGTTTCCTAGCAAGTATGATCATGTACTCGAACACACAATTTATTCAAGTATTTCCTTATTACAATCACGTATGATGATTCTAATCATCGATATATCATCAATTTCGTCATATGATTAAAACCCACTTAACATAGTGTGGTAAATCATTCAATCACTCAATTCATAGCATGTTATGTATGATTTTCACTTAGGGTTTTGTTCCTAAGCAAGTATACATCACTAATCTAGCCATAACTTCTCTAATCCATGCCTAATTCACGATTAGGATGATTATCCAATTTTTACAACTTCACCAAACATCAAGATTTTACATACCTTATGATCCCCTAGCTTGGGTGATCATTAATCCATGTTCGGTTGTGAATTTATGCATCATTTAGACCTTCAATTTGATACATATGTGTGGATTAGGGTTTTGGCTCCTTGGGAGCCCCCTGATGTCGATCCAGAACACACCTTTGTGTGTGTGTGTTTTGTTTAGTTGTTATTAAATAACCTTTCAATTTATCCCACTTTAAACCCCTCATGTTTGGTTCGTTATTAAGTAGGCTACAACCTACCGATTTTAATAACAATATTCCCACTTATTAACTAGGTTAAACATTCCTAATTAACTTAGTGGGTTCGGGGAATTTATGACTGAGTTTATTTTAAGTCCCGTTAACTCGGGCTTTTATAAATTTTATTTTCTCAAAAGCTTTCTTTTCCCTTTTTATTAAATATCAGGTTTAATTATATAAATCCTAATATTTTCCGGGTTAATTTTACCACTAACGGTACTTTATCTGTCTTTTATTATTAACGTGGTTTGATTACCAAATCCATTTTCGGGGTGTTACAAGTCTACCCCTCTTAAAGAGATTTCGTCCTCGAAACCTTTTCTTACATAATCATTGAGTTTTAAACTCAATGCATTTGACTTGAGTAATCTCTTAAGCATTACTCATACTTTAACCATTTGTTAGTATTTCCAGAAAAGTATGGTAATACCTTTTTGGTTATAATGCACATACGTATCTCATACGACATAATGCAACTTGAAATAACGTAATCTCGTTATTTCGACCAATTTAGCGAAATCCATCGTTTTTATGCTTTCGAACTCTTTATGAATCCGTTACATTAATCCGTTAGAAAGCTTTTAGTGAAATCTTTCACTTTTGACAAACAAACTCTTTTGTTTGAACTGACTTCCCGACACTTCGCTTGGGTTGTCTCATGATCCCTCACAATAGGTGATCAATATTTTTGGTTATCGAGGTCTCATGAACCTTTGTTGTTTACTTGGTCGAGTCGCCAATTTGGCCACTTGATCATTTAAATCTATTGATTTTATTTATTCCACGCTATTCTCATAATAAATAGTGTAACACCCCGTGTTTTCGTAAGTGAAAGTCAAAGTCAAGGTCAAAGTCAACGACCGATTTCGCGCAACTTGATTTGTAGAAATGTCTTTATTTTATTTGTATTATGTGGAGTAAGTGTCGTTCATTGCAATAATCGATGAGTATTAATCAAATTTCAATCGACCTACGACTGTGAACTATAGGAAGTAACAATGCGATAAAGTTAATCAACTAACGATCAAGCTATGCTAATCAAATCGACGTCGAATCGCAACTCGAACTATGTATTTTACTTATTGTTTATACGTGTGTGTGTGCCTTACGTGTTACCTGTGCATGTTTATTTATGTTATGTTGTGGTAATCAAGCGAACACAATCGAACTCGAAATCTAACTCGAATACTATCGAACTCGAACTCAAATCACAATCGAACTATGATGGATGGTGGAGAATAGATTACGCGAGATACGAAGTAGTTAGGACTAAAAGTAATTTGACTAGGAAACCCTATCGAATCGAGCCGCGCGCAATCATAATCGAAGTATCGAAAAATCGCCGCGCGAAACACTCAAAAGGTGCAACCGATCGAACAGCCAGCCGAACGGACTGCTGTCCGATCGGACAGGCTGTCCGATCGAGCTGCCAGCCGATCGGCCAGCCCTTTCGTCTTTTGTCATCCTATAAATACCCCTGTCATTCTTTCCACTTTTGGAAACCTCTGTTCGACCAGCACGCACAACTCGCCTTTTCTCAGATTTCTCTCGATTCCGGTAAGTTTTCGTCCTAAATCTTGTACTTTCTTGATCTATACACACTCCTACATCTTCCTATCTTTCAAATCTAAACTTTTAACCGTGAAATCATCAAGAATCCAGTGTTCTAGGATGATGTCACATGGGTTCTTGAAGAACTTCATGTTTTGGCCTCAATCCACCAAGAATGACTTGGATCTAGCCGATTTCCACATAAACAAACAAGGATCTTTTATAGATCTGAACATATACATGGTGAAAAGGATTGAAGGATGGATTTTCCCAACTTTCTTCAACTCTTTTCACTCGAACAAGTAGAAACAGAACCTGAGCCGGTTCACAAATCACTTCAGTGGTTATACGGCTCAAGATCTGGATTCTATCCACGAGGTTAATCGACTCCGGGTTAAATGTTAAACTTCGTTCCGAACAGACCACCGACCGGATTTGGGTGATTCCTGTCCGACCCGGGAAACCAAGTAAGAACGAGGCATCTATGGTTTTACTCGCTGTCAAAAATACCTCGATAAAACGACAAACAAACAGAACAACCAAAGTGTTAGACGCAAGGCTGATCAGGTCAGGATGCTAACCGATCGGACTGTTGTCCGAACGGACGGCCAACCGATCGGATAGTCAGCCGATCGACTGGCCAGCCGATCGGCTAGCACATGGTCCCACACAATCAACTTGTTTTGAAGAATGGTGTTGAACGAGCTGTCGTTCGATCGAACTACTGTTCGATCGGATTACTCTTCGGATCATGAGATACTATGCTTCAATACTTAATCAGTTTTCAACATGTTCAATGCACTAGAAGTGCCACCCGATCGAACTGTCGTCCGATCAGGTGACTCCCTGTTGTCCGATCGAACAGCAGTTATGCTGCTCGATCGATCAACCATCCGATCCACTGAACAATACCTTGAAATTCATTAAAGTGGTTGACTATTGTTGACTTGCCAACCAATCGAACACCTGTCCGATTCAAAGGCTAAACCTTGAAATTCTGTTGAATGCCTAACCGATCGGGCTGCCGGCCGATCGAACAGCCGTCCGATCGACCGACCTGAAAGGCAAAGGTACTTCAACGTCTTCAAAATGCTACAAAGAAAACTTCACAGGTCAAGCCATCATACACAAACACATCCTTCTCAAAGGAAGGAACAATCCACTCGTACAACCATCCGATCGGCCTACCGACCGACCGAACAGCAGACCGAACGGACTGTCAGCCGAACGGTCAGCCGTCCGATCGAACTGCCGTCCGATCGACCAGCTGTCCGACTCCTCAACATTTGTTTCCTGTTTTACGTTTCACTTATCGTTATGCTACCGAATCTATTCAGGCTAACCGTATTCACTAAGCGCTCCCTTCAATCCATAAATCACTGTGAGTATACTCGATCCCTTTTCGCTTTTAGCACTTTTGGGTGTTACATACGTTACGAATATTCAAACTACAATTATCACACTACTCAAACTATTTGAACGCTAACCGTTAATGCGTGTTATACGTGGCTCATGAATGCTTGTTTGTTATGTTTACACATAGAATGCTGTCTACCTGCCTTAGCAACGATAGTACTATAGTTTGGACTCAGCACCCGTTCACACGGGGGTTGTTAAGGATCTTTTACTTGCATGGATTACGGTGGTAATCATGTATTGCGAACTGCCTCAGGCAGTCAACCCGCAGTCATTGGTATCGATGGATCTATGTCGATAACTAACGTGCTTCATTTCACTATGTGTACGTGCTGGTTATGCGTAAACGAATTCGAACTCTATATGCTATTATCAAACTTGTATGCTCACCTTTACATTTTATGTATTGACTTTATTTTAACGTATGTGACAGGTGCTTAGGAAGTTTACATGCTTAGCATGCTGTGAACTTGAGGCTAGGAAAGGTCTAGGATGCTCTCTGCGCTGTGATGAAATCGAAGCTAGGAAATGGGGTCCTAGAAACCAATAAATAAACTATTTTTGTTTGAATCTGAGTTGTCGGAACAGGATATTTGTCTTGATGTTTATCTGTAATAATTTGCTTACTATTTGAGACATGGTATGGGACATGTTAACTTAAATTAAATGGTAATGATAGTTGTTATGGAAACTTCTGGACAATCTGTTTCGCTCAGTGCCATGCCCCGATGATTCCGCCATCGGTTGGGGTGTGACAGATTGGTATCAGAGCCATAACTATAGGGAATTAGGCAAGACTCGACCTAGTCCGGGTCGAAGTCTTAGATACCTAGACTATAGTTAAGAACCAGCAGACCGACTTGTGCATAACCAGTAGGGATTATGTACGAGCTTATTTCCTCGTTATTCTCGCTTATTCTACGCTATCACCACACTCGAAATTTCCAACTATGAGTGGGCAATAAAGTCGAGAATAGGTGTGAAAACCGCAAACTCTTGACTAAAGTTGCTTAATCAACTCGCATTTTAAAATACAAACGAGGAGAATTATGCCAAATCAGGAGTGAAATCCATATTTTGATGAATAATCTCCTCAATTTTATCAAAAGAGGAATGGAGTTGTTAAGCCAGGGGTGAAACCCTAACCTTGACAACTTGTTCCGCTTCTATACAAAACTCTCACCAAAGTCTCGACGGACTCCAACGACCTGAAGTCACGATATGACCAACGGGATGCGTGCCCAGTGCCCAAGAATCGAGGCGAAGGCACAGTCCTGAAGGTTAAATGTGCACAACGGATCCCTGTGAATAGTCGAACCACTTTGGTTAGTCGAAGTCTACTAGCCGCAGACAGTCTATTTCTCACATTTCATGTGTTTCAATTTTGAGTCCGCAACTGCTGACTTCGATGTTTCGCCAATTTATGTGCTTTCCTGTTTATGTGTTTAAACTTTGGGATTTACTCAATTTTTGTTTTTACTTCGATCGACACACGCGACTCGCACTGCATCTCGTGTGTGATTTTGTGCTTATTTGGACTCCAAACGATTGCGTAACGACACGTTCGACATGCGAAATCCGTGAACGTGCGTGACCGAACACACAAGAACGTACTATAATCAGTGATTCTCTTGACAGAATTGAAATCGTACAAGAACCATGAATCACCTTACCACTTTCTCTCTCTAGTTTCTTTCTCCAGACCTAGGTTTCTGTTTTCTAACTGCCTTTAGTGACTAGATGCGTATGTGTTTCCTTGTTTCTTTGCTCTACATAGGAAATTGCGTGATTATGTGCTCTATGTGATTACGTGATTTGTGCTCTAAGTGTTTATGTGGTTACGTGATTAAGTGATTCTGTGACTTGCGTAGTTATAAGTCTATGTGTTTACACAGTACGTGTTACTGAGCTTTAGTAAGTAGTAGACGTGTGAGGTGAGATTCGAATACAATGTGATGAGTCCTGTGACAATGTCTGTTGCAGACCATGTCGTCTGGATCCCATCATGCACTCTCTCGTCAGGAAAAGAGGGACAAACGCCTTGCTTCCATCATTGCCAAGAGTGTGGCAAAAGCTGTGAGTGATGTTTATGAGAATGTCAGCAAATCATCCGAGGAATCGAGAACCGACGCTCCTAAAGCTGCCACAAGGCCTTTCAGTTTCAAGCAATTCAAGTCGTGTGGGCCAAAGGAATTCACTGGCGAAGGAGGTCCTACTGCACTATTTCACTGGTTTGATTCCATTGAGGTTACTCTATGACAGAGTGATTGCCCTGATGACCTTCGAACTCTGAATGCTACCGGCGTTTTCCAGTCCCGAGCACTAGACTGGTGAACGGCCGAGAGGAACAAGCGAGGGAACGATGCAGCCTACGGCCTGTCGTGGGATGAGCTCAAGGAAGTTATGCTAGAGGAATTCTGCCCTCCTCACAAACGTCAAAAGCTGGAAGATGAATTTTGGCACATACAGCAGAAGGATGGTGACAATGCTAGACTCACTGCTCGTTTCAAACAGCTCAGCATTATCTGTCCCAATCAAGTCAAGACTCCCGACATGACGATCAAGAAGTACATCCGAGCTTTGCCCGACTGCGTTGCTGATTTCGTGCAAGCGGCTAAGACTACGACGATCGAGGAAACTTATCTATTGGCCGCTGAGATCAACGACAAACGGGTTAAGGCTGGTGTCTGGGATAAGACTTCGAAGCATCTGCATCAAGCTACCACTGCCCCACCAACTGCTGAACCCACCTCATCGAGCAACAAGAGGAGGAACAAGAGAAAGAACAGCTCCAGCAACAAGAATTGTGCGATCACTGCTGCACCAGTTCAAGCTGTACCGGCCCAACAACGTCAAGTAGCGGCGCCTGTGGCCAATGCACCGCCTGCAAAGCGTGCATACACTGGACCACATCCGCTCTGCCCTACTTGCACCTACCACCACCTGACTGCTATTCAATGCCGCTTTTGTGCTCGTTGCAATGTGTACGGCCATTTTACTGCCAATTGCCATATTCGTCAAGCTCCTGCCAACCAAGCTCTACTCACTGCCCCACAGGGTCAACAAGCTCCTCCGGCACCCGCAGTCAAAGCCAGAGCCTGCTTCGCATGTGGCGACCCGAACCATTTCGCCAACATGTGCCCGAACAGGGCTGTGAAATAAGAGCCTCAGCAACAGCAGCCGCAGCAGCAACAACAGGCTGCACGCGCCAGAACTTTCAACCTCAACGTGCGTCAAGCCCAGGCCGACAACAACGTGGTCAATGGTACGTTCCTTGTGAATGGTATTTATGCTTCCTGTTTCCCCCGGAGCCGATAATTGCTTTGTGTCGTTCGAATTTGAGAAACTCCTTAGTCGTAAACGTTCCAAACTATTCTCGACATTCGATGTTGAAGTCGCTACCAGAAGAACTGTCACTGTCAATTCTATTCTTCGTGATTGTACTCTTGAGCTCAATAATCACATCTTTTCGATCGACCTTATTCCGATGTAACTCGGAAGCTTTGACGTCATAATAGGCATGGACTTTCTTCGAGAAAACCATGCTGAAGTTGTATGCTTCGACAAGATGATTCGATTTTCGCTCGCGAATGGTGACTTATTGTGTGTTTATGGTGATACTACTTCAAAAGGGCTCAAGCTTATGTCATGTATCCAAGCCAGCAAGTATCTCTGTAAGGAATACAGGGCTTTCTTGGCTAACATTGTAGTAGCAGAGAAGGGAAAGAAAGAGAAGAAGGAAGTAAAAGACGTTCCAGTGGTTCGAGAATTTCCTAATGTTTTTCCAGAGGATCTTCCCGGGCTACCGCCAAGTCGTGATATCGACTTTCGTATTGAGCTCATTCCTGGAGCCAACCCTATTGCCAAAGTTCCTTACCGACTCGCACCGTCAGAAATGCGCGAACTCTCAACCCAACTCCAGGAATTACTTGAGAAAGGCTTCATTCGCCCGAGCACCTCTCCTTGGGGCGCGCCAGTCCTTTTCGTCAAAAAGAAGGATGGGTCGTTTAGGATGTGCATCGACTATCGGGAATTGAATAAGTTAACTATCAAGAACCGCTATCCCCTACCTCGTATCGAAGATTTGTTTGATCAACTACAAGGCGCTACGTGTTTCTCCAAAATCGACCTACGTTCAGGTTACCATCAGCTGCGTATTCAAGAGGAGGATATATCTAAAACCACGTTTCGTACTCGATACGGCCATTACGAATTCATTGTTATGCCTTTTGGTCTAACCAACGCACCAGCGGTTTTCATGGATCTGATGAATCGCGTGTGTAAACCATATCTCGACCGTTTCGTCATCGTGTTCATCGACGATGTCTTGATCTATTCCAAATCGAAAGCCGAACACGCGCAACATCTACGTTTGGTTCTCGAGTTACTCCAGGGGAACCAACTCTATGCCAAGTTCTCCAAGTGCGAATTCTGGTTGGAGGAAGTTTAATTTCTGGGTCACATTGTTAATAGTCAGGGTATTCACATCGATCCTGCGAAGATTGAAGCAGTCAAGAGTTGGGTTACGCCTAAGAACCCGTCCGAAGTCCGCTCTTTTCTCGGACTAGCGGGCTATTATCGACGATTTATCGAGGGATTCTCAAAGATCGCTGTACCGCTTACCTCTCTTACTCATAAAGATAAGCCTTTTGTTTGGGGAACTAAACAAGAGACTGCCTTTCGAACCCTTAAACACATGCTTTGCAATGCTCCTGTTCTCACATTGCCTGACGGAAACAATGATTTCATTGTCTACTGTGATGCTTCCAACCTTGGTCTCGGCTGTGTTCTCATGCAACGGGACAAGGTCATAGCTTACGCATCTCGTCAGCTCAAAATCCACGAGAAGAACTATACAACCCACGATCTCGAGCTAGGCGCGGTTGTTTTTGCATTAAAGATTTGGCGACACTACCTGTATGGTACCAAGTGTACGATCTTCACCGATCATAGGAGCCTACAACATATCTTTAATCAGAAGGAACTTAATATGCGTCAACGCCGATGGGTAGAACTTCTCAACGATTACGACTGTGAGATTCGTTATCACCCAGGCAAAGCAAATGTTGTTGCCGACGCACTTAGCAGACGGAGCTACCTGCTTAGCACTCGTAATGTTCAAGCCCAGCACAACCTCAAAACTCTCATCCTCGACGCTCAACATGCATGTTTTAACGAACGCACCCTGAAGAAGGAAAGAATCTTCCACGACGGAGCCCAGCTTGTGAGCAAATCAAATGGGATATTCCACTTTTTAGACCAAATTTGGATTCCCAAGAGAACCAATTTGCGACAAATTATGATGGACGAAGCCCATAAATCTCGGTATTCTATTCACCCCGGTGCTGACAAGATGTACCAGGACCTTCGTTATAAGTACTGGTGGCCGGGTATGAAAAGGGATATCGCTCTCTACGTCGGAAAATGCCTAACTTGTGCTATAATCAAGGCTGAACATCAAAGACCCTCTGGCTTGCTCGAACAACCACCAATTCCCATGTGGAAGTGGGAGAGCATAGCTATGGATTTCGTAACCAAGCTACCACCCACGTCATCAGGTCACGACAGCATTTGGGTTGTAGTCAACCGATTGACCAAATCAGCTCACTTTCTGCCCATACGAGAAGACTACAAGGTAGAACGATTAGCCCGAATCTACACCGACGAGATCATTTGTAATCATGGGACGCCTCGTGACATCATCTCTGATCGTGATGCTCGGTTTACTTCGCGATTGAGGGAAACGTTTCAAACGGCACTCGGTACAACGCTCAATCTAATTACTGCTTTCCACCCTCAAACCGACGGTCAGACTGAAAGAACGATCCGTACTCTTGAAGACATGCTCCGTTCGTGTGTCCTAGACTTCGGTGGTAATTGGGATAAACACCTGCCGTTAGTCGAATTCTCGTATAACAATAGCTACCAGTCTATCATTCAAATGGCACCATTCGAGGCATTATACGGAAGAAGATGTCGATCGCCTGTTTTGTGGCACGAGATCGGTCATTGGCAACTAACCGGTCCGGAGCTATTACAAGAAACGACAGACAAAATTTTTCAAATCAGAGACAACCTGGTGAAAGCTCGGGATCGACAGAAGGTTTACGCCGATAAAAAGCGCAAGCCCCGTGAATTTGGTGTGACCACCCGCACTAAACCAGGTATCCGTACGACTTAACTAATGATTAATTACTGCTTAATTACTGTGCTTGTTTGAACTAGCTGATGAACTGCTACTTGGATACTGATACATGTACTTACTTGCATCATACTTTACTTATCGTCACTACACTATTTACATGCTGAACCCTAGTGACAATCATGATGCACAAAAAGCACAGTAGCACTATAACGGATAACCTATTGAACATGCTGATAAAGCCAGCATCAGGCAAACACTGCCTCTAAGGCCTGTAAGAGCCTGAAACGTTTTGCTACACTAGTAGTGAGTGTAAAGATATAAGGGTTGTGGAACTGCGTCTCTAGGGATAAGTCACTATGACTGGATGTGCCTAAAACGTACTCTAAGTAAAAAACTCAGCACTTTACAAAATAATTCAGCTTTTAGCTAACTAATAAAGTGCCAAAACATGAGAAAAAATAACACTAGACACTTTCCAAAGTGTCAGGAATAAGCTGTGTCACTAAAGAGAGTAACAACGACACTTTAAAGCTTTAGTAACGCTTTAACGGATTACTATCCAACCAAACAACCGGACTATACCCGGAACATGAAAATATTGTTATTTTCATTATTCATCTTTTTCTGAGCCAGTTAGGGTCCCTGAATACCCTAATACCCGCATTAAAGCTCGACACTCTAGTAACTGGGTTAATCCCTAAACTTAACTTAGTTTAACTTAACTATATACTTAGTGTCTAGTTGAAATCGAACCAAGGACCCCCCCCCCCTCTTGACCGAATTTGGTCCCCTAGGGGACACACTTGTACCATGGTGATTATTTTAATCACCTTTTCCTAATATCTAAGTGACACAAGGACCATTGGTTATTAGCACATGAGATTATCTATAAGATGCTAGCTTAACCCACATGATCATTCATCACACTCATCACAACACTCACACACTCCTCTCTCCCTCTAGAGCTCTCGGCCGAACATCCCACCCCCACCCATCATATTTTCGAGTCTTGATCAACCAATTCCAAGTCCATACAAGTGTTAAGGGTCGCGTATAAGGAGTCTTGGAGCAATCGGAAGGCGAAGGACCTCTCTACTTAGCTTTTATCCACCTCGTTTGCGCGTAGATTCTTCCCTAGCCTCGAGCTAGAGGTATAATGCTTAAAAATCGTATTCGAACTAATCTAAAGTGGTTAAAAGGATTTTTATCGGTTAAAACTCGTTAACATACAAGTTGATGCTCTAAAGTTTACTAAAAACACTAAAAATGGTGGTTAATAACTCATATGTTGTGTAAA
Organism: Helianthus tuberosus; assembly: GCA_030545235.1. Classification (NCBI taxonomy): domain Eukaryota; kingdom Viridiplantae; phylum Streptophyta; class Magnoliopsida; order Asterales; family Asteraceae; genus Helianthus; species Helianthus tuberosus. Next base: position 18,574,706 of record CM060388.1, on the reverse strand, counting down.
TGATGTAGTATTCGAAATGTATGATTATTTAGGCCCGATCTATGATGTGGTAGCTCGGATCATCGTTTAACCCGGTTTGGTAAGATCATGGATCTTAACATAAGCATGTTTTGAATAATACAAGGGTTAAAAGGTGAAACTCTACCACACGCGAATCATGAACTTGTGTAAAAGAGTTTTACTTGTGAAATTGTGTTTAAAAACTAGCAGATCTACGTATCTGCAAGTGGTATTTTCAAAGAACCACGTATCAAAGAAATCATGTATTTTAAAAGATGGATCTTACACTAACAAGCATGATTTTTTATAAACCACAAGTGTGTAAACACTTGTGAAATGAAAGGATCCGACAAAATAACAGTTTTTGTAAAAGATGACGGAAAGTTGTAAAGATGGATTTTCTCTAAAAACGAGGTTTTTACAAGATCAAATTACCTTATATAAAGATCTACTAAATTTAAGGGGATTTACACCACAGTTTTGGGAAAAACTGCAAGTTCATGTAATTTTTGGCAATTTACACATATGTTGATTTGTTGTTGTGAGAAAAGTTGTTCTGATCAAATAAAGAAAATTGTTGAGTTGATTTGTTAAAGAAAATGATACGCTTGAAAGCGTGGCCACCTCCAGTTACAGAGGAAACTCTGGCGAAATTTTTCTAAAAACCTAACACTTAGAACTATTTACACTACAAGTGTTAGAATTATTTTTGACATGTTTTCGAAATATAAATTTCGCCATGACTTTATTTACTAAATATTCGGAGATGGGATTTTCACAAAATTTAACGTGATAAATATATATTTTCGCACACTGTTTATGATTATTTGGTGAAAATACATAGATATTATTTTTAGAGTAAAAATAATATTTACGAACGTTAACGAATCCAAAATAATACGAACGCTTTCACCATAAATATATAAGTTACACCGGTGATTATATTACCACTCGATTGTTAAAAACGTAACTTACGCACTTACGGAAATATTTATGGACGCACATGTATTGAATCCCCCATCCTTGGGAAGGAGATTGACTACCAAGTATATACAGAATGTAAACACGAAATAGTTGTCTAACTATTTCCCAAAAACATAAACCATGAAGCTAAGGCACGGCCGTCCGTCTAATAGAATTAGCACCTGTAGGTCGTCGCACAGCTGCGTGAGCAGGAGATACTTGGTAGAGACGCTTCACTGTGAGTTCATGTCCCCCTTTTCTCTAACTGTTTTCAGTTTTCTTAACTGCGGGGGTGAAATACATGTTACTATGATTACGAGTACTTTATACACGGTATGGTTAGCGTAAGGAGGTTTACTACTTAGATCATGTGAGTGGGTAGGAGCAACATGAGGCCATTAGTCCTCATGGCGGGACCGAGGGACAGGAGCGGTAGATCTATCTGGGTGTAGCGAGCCCAGCCCCAGGCCAAACTAGAAACGGACCTTGGGGTGACTTTGTCCACATACTAATGCCGTGGCGAAATCTGCTAGGTTTGAGTCTCCCTATTTACACTTCACATATATCAGTGGCCTTGCAAACCATTGGTGATCTCAATTCCCTTATTTGCTACATACCAAGACTATTTTTATACTCACAAAGGTTTACTTACTCACTTACACATGAACTCGCTCAACATTATTGTTGATTTTTCAACTTACATGTATTTCAGGAAACTAAAGATCTGGCGCGGTATGTTATGTTTTCCCGCTGCATAAGGGTTCCAAGGTCATCCCAGTTTAGGAAATGTGACTCTTTCCTGGACAAGTCACAAATCTTAAACTGCGTTTATTTCATGTTGATGGTTATGTTCTTAAAGACAATGTTTTATGTTATGAGGTTGTAAGTCCCTAAGACAATGTTATGTTACTCTGGTTTTAAAACTTAATCAAATGGATGATCTTGCATGATTTTATTTCATATAGCTTTGTTATGGTTAAGTTATGGTATTAAGAAGTCACACCAAAATTAACCACGCTTCCGCAAAGCCAGGGTGTGACATTTGGCGTTGGTGACTACGTACTCCTAAAGGTATCACCTTGGAAGGGTGTAGTCCGATTCGGCAAGAAAGGGAAACTCGCGCCTCGATATGTTGGACCTTTTAAGATTCTGGAAAGGATCGGAAAAGTCGCCTACAGACTCGAACTACCGGAGGAACTTAGCAATGTCCACCCGACTTTCCACGTGTCAAACCTCCGAAAGTGCATAGCCGACCATGATTTACATGTCTCTCTAGACGATCTACAAGTGAACGAAACATTACACTTCGTGGAAAAGCCTGTCGAAATCATGGATCGCCAAACCAAGCAGCTCAGGCGCTCACGCATTCCTATTGTGAAGGTCCGATGGGAAGGCAAACGAGGCGCATAGTTCACTTGGGAACTCGAAAGCGACATGAAGGCAAAGTACCCGCAGTTGTTCCAAGAGAAAGTCTAGATAAAGAAAGTCCTCACGTGATTCATGGTGGTTGTAGCAGCTTCCAGCTTAATTTCGGGACGAAATTCCCTAAACAAGGGGAGGCTGTAACACCTCGTGTTTTCGTAAGTGAAAGTCAAAGTCAACGACCGATTTCGCGCAACTTGATTTGTAGAAATGTCTTTATTTTATTTGTATTATGTGGAGTAAGTGTCGTTCATTGCAATAATCGATGAGTATTAATCAAATTTCAATCGACCTACGACTGTGAACTATAGGAAGTAACAATGCGATAAAGTTAATCAACTAACGATCAAGCTATGCTAATCGAATAGACGTCGAATCGCAACTCGAACTATGTATTTTACTTATTGTTTATACGTGTGTGTGTGCCTTACGTGTTACCTGTGCATGTTTATTTATGTTATGTTGTGGTAATCAAGCGAACTCAATCGAACTCGAAATCTAACTCGAATACTATCGAACTCGAACTCAAATCACAATCGAACTATGATGGATGGCGGAGAATAGATTACGCGAGATACGAAGTAGTTGGGACTAAAAGTAATTTGACTAGGAAACCCTATCGAATCGAGCCGCGCGCAATCATAATCGAAGTATCGAAAAATCGCCGCGCGAAACACTCAAAAGGTGCAACCGATCGATCAGGCTCCCAGCGGATCGAACAGCCAGCCGAACGGACTGCTGTCCGATCGGACAGGCTGTCCGATCGAGCTGCCAGCCGATCGGCCAGCCCTTTCCTCTTTTGTCATCCTATAAATACCCCTGTCATTGTCATTCTTTCCACTTTTGGAAACCTCTGTTCGACCAGCACACACAAATCGCCTTTTCTCAGATTTCTCTCGATTCCGGTAAGTTTTCGTCCTAAATCTTGTACTTTCTTGATCTATACACACTCCTACACCTTCCTATCTTTCAAATCTAAACTTTTAACCGTGAAATCATCAAGAATCCAGTGTTCTAGGATGATGTCATCATGGGTTCTTGAAGAACTTCATGTTTTGGCCTCAATCCACCAAGAATGACTTGGATCTAGCCGATTTCCACATAAACAAACAAGGATCTTTTATAGATCTGAACATATACATGGTGAAAAGGATTGAAGGATGGATTTTCCCAACTTTCTTCAACTCTTTTCACTCGAACCAGTAGAAACGGAACCTGAGCCGGTTCACAAATCACTTCAGTGGTTATACGGCTCAAGATCTGGATTCTATCCACGAGGTTAACCGACTCCGGGTTAAATGTTAAACTTCGTTCCGAACAGACCACCGACCGGATTTGGGTGATTCCTGTCCGACCCGGGAAACCAAGTAAGAACGAGGCATCTATGGTTTTACTCGCTGTAAAAAATACCTCGATAAAACGACAAACAAACAGAACAACCAAAGTGTTAGACGCAAGGCTGATCAGGTCAGGATGCTAACCGATCGGACTGTTGTCCGAACGGACGGCCAGCCGATCGGCTAGCACATGGTCCCACACAATCAACTTGTTTTGAAGAATGGTGTTGAACGAGCTGTCGTTCGATCGAACTACTGTTCGATCGGATTACTCTTTGGATCATGAGATACTATGCTTCAATACTTAATCAGTTTTCAACATGTTCAATGCACTAGAAGTGCCACCCGATCGAACTGTCGTCCGATCAGGTGACTCCCTGTTGTCCGATCGAACAGCAGTTATGCTGCTCGATCGATCAACCATCCGATCCACTGAACAATACCTTGAAATTCATTAAAGTGGTTGACTATTGTTGACTTGCCAACCAATCGAACACCTGTCCGATTCAAAGGCTAAACCTTGAAATTCTGTTGAATGCCTAACCGATCGGGCTGCCGGCCGATCGAACAGCCGTCCGATCGACCGACCTGAAAGGCAAAGGTACTTCAAAGTCTTCAAAATGCTACAACGAAAACTTCAAAGGTCAAGCCATCATACACAAACACATCCTTCTCAAAGGAAGGAACAATCCACTCGTACAACCATCCGATCGGCCTACCGACCGACCGAACAGCAGACCGAACGGACTGTCAGCCGAACGGTCAGCCGTCCGATCGAATTGCCGTCCGATCGACCAGCTGTCCGACTCCTCAACACTTGTTTCCTGTTTTACGTTTCACTTATTGTTATGCTACCGAATCTATTCAGGCTAACCGTATTCGCTAAGCGCTCCCTTCAATCCATAAATCACTGTGAGTATACTCGATCCCTTTTCGCTTTTAGCACTTTTGGGTGTTACATACGTTACGAATATTCAAACTACAATTATCACACTACTCAAACTATTTGAACGCTAAGCATTAATGCATGTTATACGTGGCTCATGAATGCTTGTTTGTTATGTTTACACATGGAATGCTGTCTACTTGCCTTAGCAATGATAGTACTATAGTTTGGACTCAGCACCCGTTCACACGGGGGTTGTTAAGGATCTTTTACTTGCATGGATTACGGTGGTAATCATGTATTGCGAACTGCCTCAGGCAGTCAACCCGCAGTCATTGGTATCGATGGATCTATGTCGATAACTAACGTGCTTCATTTCACTATGTGTACGTGCTGGTTATGCGTAAACGAATTCCAACTCTATGTGCTATTATCAAACTTGTATGCTCACCTTTACATTTTATGTATTGACTTTATTTTAACGTATGTGACAGGTGCTTAGGAAGTTTACATGCTTAGCATGCTGTGAACTTGAGGCTAGGAAAGGTCTAGGATGCTCTCTGCGCTGTGATGAAATCGAAGCTAGGAAATGGGGTCCTAGAAACCAATAAATAAACTATTTTTGTTTGAATCTGAGTTGTCGGAACAGGATATTTGTCTTGATGTTTATCTGTAATAATTTGCTTACTATTTGAGACATGGTATGGGACATGTTAACTTAAATTAAATGGTAATGATAGTTGTTATGGAAACTTCTGGACAATCTGTTTCGCTCAGTGCCATGCCCCGATGATTCCGCCATCGGTTGGGGTGTGACAAATAGCGTATTATCAAAATTCTTAATTTGAATTTCGACCTTAACCGGTTTCACTAACTAGACTTATTAGTCCAGTTACTTTATACCCATCACTCGGGTTACAATGTGATTACATTTCACATTACTTTTCTGGACCGTAATCGCGTCACGTCAGATTTGAGTTTTTTTATCAACCTTTCGTTATCGAAAATATTTCTTTTCGGATGTATTGTCTTGCACCTATCGGTGTCAAGACCGGTATCTTTTAATATTCACTATTTCGATTTCTATCAAAATATTCATATTTGTGAAAACGTTGTTTCTTACTAAAACTGAATTTTAGTTTAGCGTCTATTCTTTAACTTTTTTTCAATTACTCATAACAAGATATGGACAGTTAAGAATTTATTCTTTATCATTCTGATGTTACACGGGGATTCTCAACCAGTTCCATCGCTTTGTCTTTTTGATTCATGACCCATGGGTCATTTTGGTCCCGTAGACTTTTATACTGTTTATAACCCGAAGATTATAATGATCTTGTAGATCATTCTTTTTATGTTTGAAAATCATTTGTTTTCACATTTGAAATCCGTTAATTTTGACTGTAGTCCATATCTACAATTGTTTTCTTTCAGATAATTCTTCCGACTCTATGACTTCTCACGTCCTTTATGCTTCGGTTTATCTTATGCCTACCATTATCCTGTTTACATATATTTTTCCTTGCAACCTATTATCTGGTTTGCATTTCCTTATGCCCTTAGGCATTATACTTTATTTAAACCGTTTGACTTGTTTGTGTGAAATCCATCACTTATAAACAATCAAACTTTATTCTTTATTGATTCTGTTCAACCTCAAAATAGTTGAACATAATTATCACAATTTCTAATTGCGATATTTTGTCATCTTTCAGTCCTAACTCATAATCCGAGTCCTTTGACTTTTAATCCGCGTTCCCGTCTCACAGTGTACGCATGTGTTTAAATCTTTACCCATCAACCGGGTATTTTGCTGAAGTCATCATTAATGCATCCTTTTCGGTATGCAATGTAACTTCGTTTTGACTTGTGTGGTTGTCTTAGCGAAATCCATCACTTTATTTAACCAAACATTTATTCTTTATCTGACCATCCTTGACGGTCTTATAAATTATGAATGATGCTCATCATCATCCTTCCTTTTTACTATGACCAAAGTCAGCGACTTCAATTGTCTTTTCTGTGTGGGCAATAACTTTGTTTCTATGACCCTACGGGTCATTTATACTTTGGCTTTACAATACCCTTTTTCATTAGTCGTGGCTCTTTCGTTCAAGATGACTTATGTCACGAATTTCCTTGGGTCATTTATTCTATGTGCGCCATACTTTGTTTTTATGGTTTCCTCGAAAGCCATTTATACAAGTATGCCCATAAGATTTCTTGACCCTAAGGCTCTTTTAACTCTTTATCCATCTCCACTTTACTACATTGGACATAAATATGCTCATTATAAAAAGCTCATGGTATTATGTGTTCACTACTTACTTGGCCAGAGTAAGCGATCAACGCATGGTACGCATGACTTTATTATAATTACCACATCACGTCCCATCTAAGTAATCTCTTGATTTATTTTATTTAGTAAAACTTTATTTAATTCTCAATTAACAATTATTGGTTCTACCCGTTTTATCTTTGAACATTTTAAATGTCCCCTTTTTATAAACATTTATACAATCACATTCATTGATGTGATCTTTATTTTTCCTCAACAGGATTTATATTGAGAATTCTTACTTGGATTATTACTCTCGTCCAAGTTTATATTTAAACTAAATGCAGTTATTATCTTATTATTCACGACTGTGAATAATACATAACTCTACTGAGTTTCTCTTGGAAACGTCATCCTGGATAGGTAACCTATCCAGGTTTCCAAGTTTCATATTTTATATGCAACTGTCATTCACAATGTATTTGTTGCATATTATTGTTTATACTATAAGTTTAAAACGTGTACCTTATAGATACTCGCCCTGATAACTATCCTTGTTATCCGATCTCTCATTCGAGATCATTTCTTGATTCATGTCTTTGGCATGTATGACTTACTTGTCATACTTCAGACCATATCTTCATCATATGAATAGATCCTTAGGCTCTCGTCATCTTCAGATACGAGGATCCTTCAACTTTAAACGTTTACCAATATTAGTAACGTCAATATCAATAATGTTCGTATTATTATACAAGACTTCCTACTATACGTGTCAACACACGTACTTTCGTTAACTATTTCAGTCATTTAACTGGGATAACGTGTATTACACGATATCCCTATGTGTTGTTTACAATACTTTAACAAGCTAAACCGTTAATGTATTGAATAACTTACCGAATTTTGCAATCAAGCCTTGAACCGAACACCAATCTTTATCAAGAGCATAAGGTTTAAGTCCAAGCATGGTTTTCCCCACCATACTTGAATCTCTTAAACCAGGGCTCTGATACCAACTTGTAAGACCCACATTGGAAATTTACACGATTACAACTTTAAAATACGCATTTTAATACTAAAAATGCGACTTTACAAAAACTTGTCATGCCAACATTCCCATATGTTTTAAAAACATTTCAAGACATAGTTGTAAGTGTTTACATAATTCACTTATAACAAAACAAAACAAGGTTTAACGCGAAAGCTTCATTTAACGTGTTCGGTTCTTGTTCGTCGCTTGATTTTCATCCGGGACTCTCGACTTTCACCTATGATCAAGACCAACTTAAAAGTTAGTTTTGATGGTTAAATAACAAGTACAACAAGGTAAATGGGTCAAATAATCAAAATAAACAAAAATTTCAAGTTTTTACGCCGTCGCCGCGCGCCACGGTAAACCCTTTTGGGCGTCGCGTGACGCCACGCCTTCATTTCGACAGAATGTTTTGATCTGCAGCTGCATATTCCCAGCCAACCTTAACTTTACGGAAACGAGCATAACTCTTTCGTTATTTATCCGTTTTACACGATTCTTTTTCCTACGTGATCCTAATTTAATTCTCCATCACATGGAGTTAACATCCGACATCTGGATTAAACAAATTCTATACTTTTAAGCCTTCGGCTTAATACTCTTTTACAAAGTTTAGACCCATTCATAATTTTATCGAACAAACATGTTTGTTTGATCCCTATTTCTCATGAACCTCATAATTTCTATATTGTCTATCATATTAGGTTCAAATCACGGGTTTATATACACTCTTAAACCCATTTTCGCGTATATGCTTATTTTGACCCGTTAAGGGCCTTTAAGCATATTTTAAGCACGAATTGCATTCGTTCGTTTCTAGCTTAACATTTCCGCATTTCTTATCGTGTGATCTTCCACCACAACTATATTTGTGGTGGACTTAATGTGGCGATCTATATAATCCGAGTTTTACCCCTCGGATCATTAATTTACGGCAAAGACTCATATCGAGTCATTTGATCAAAGATTCACATCTTTCTCTTTTTATACTTATCCTAAGTATTTACTTGGTCATAAAACTCGTTTCCAAACAACCTCTAAGGGTTGTTTGCCCAATTTAGCTTACGAGGGCGTTTTAGTCCGTTTTAGCCTTTCTTTACGATGAAGGACTTTTGAAAGCATGTTTAACCCACGAGCCCTCTTTTAGCTATGTTTATGTTTGAAAAGTCATTACTCTTTCCAAACGAAATGTCCATTATTTGAAACACTCGATTTACCTATTAAAGTAACCGAATGTCTATTTTAGACTTCATTTAACTCCCATTGAACCTTACGTTCAAAATGGGTAGTTACCCTATTACTCATACCTGGCTCGGATCAATATATTGACCCGTTTAATACCCTGCTTTAATAATCGCTATCTAATAACGATGCAAATATCCATTCGACATTTATTCCTGAAATCACATAACTCGACAATACTCATTAGTCGATATTGTCAAAGGTGGTATCTTCACCTTTTGACCTGTTTGGTCAAAGTGACCGATTATATTGGCGAGATGACATTTATTACCATCTCGTCTAGATGACTCGCTCCGGTTTACACCGTGCAGTCATTTTACTTATAGTTCATTTCTTAACACTTTTTGGCCTATTATGGCTTACGTCATAAGTGTCTTTCAAAAACTAACGGTTATGGTCAACGCATGACCAATTTACCGTTTTACCCTTATTGTTTGTTTTGGTTTACCTTATAAGGTAACCATTAAAAGTTCTATATTTATTATTCATTGCATGACTAAGTATCCGTATTAGTCCTTTTTAACCATTACACATGGTTTATCATAATCTTTGGTTATCTTGTTCCGTACGACTACACGTCGGAACGTTATATCTTGATTGTTAACTTGTCTTATTTGTAGTTGATACGATAAGCAGATATTCTATAATTTAAGAATGTTGTAAGTTATACTTACCTTGCATCCAGATTATGCCTTTCCTTCTCTCTTGATTTGTTTGACCCGCTTCCTTTCCAAGCTTTCACCTAGCTTGCCAAGCGTCAACTATCATTGAAATTGTAAGATTGTTAGGTTAGTCATAATCATTTACGACTATTCCATCCTACGCTTCTTATGTCGAATTTATCATTCGATCATATACTTGGTCGGTTTGACTTGTTAAAGTCAACCGCCTATCAACGTTAATAATTACTCGATGTAGCTCTACTTACTCGTTTAATTACTTAGTCCATTATCTGATAACGTCATTCTTATGTTACCGGTTTAATCATTTTAACACATGATGATATCAAACATCATTCTAATCAAGAATATATCATCATTTTCATTTTATCATACCAAACCGTTTCCTAGCAAGTATGATCATGTACTCGAACACACAATTTATTCAAGTATTTCCTTATTACAATCACGTATGATGATTCTAATCATAGTTATATCATCAATTTTGTCATATGATTAAAACCCACTTAACATAGTGTGGTAAATCATTCAATCATTCAATTCATAGCATGTTATGTATGATTTTCACTTAGGGTTTTGTTCCTAAGCAAGTATACATCACTAATGTCGGGCTTTTATGACTAAGTTTATTTTAAGTCCCGTTAACTCGGGCTTTTATAAATTTTATTTTCTCAAAAGCTTTCTTTTCCATTTTTATTAAATATCAGGTTTAATTATATAAATCCTAATATTTTCCGGGTTAATTTTACCACTAACGGTACTTTACCCAGCTTTTATTGTTAACGTGGTTTGATTACCAAATCCGTTTTCGGGGTGTTACAGTTTCCCACATTCTAACTACTGTTTGTTCCCATGTTAATACTTCATCTATCCATAGTTGGGGTTTTTGTTGTTCTAATAACAACATATTCCCACTGTATGTTTGTCCTATTGGTAACCTGCTACCTCTTCCTCTTAATGTTGATACTTGACTGTAATTTATTGATGGTTGTGTCCAAGGTTCTCTTCCTAGGGTTTCATGTGAAGTTTCGTTACTTAAATCTCCATTCCATTCCATTCTAGGTCTTTTTAATTCTTCTTTCATAACCATAAAGGCTTGTTCATGTTTGTAAAAATCTACTAGCATTGTTTTTCCTTGTAAAATATACTTTCTGCTAATGGCAAATTATAGAATTCCTGTAATTTTTTATAGCTTTCTTCATAGGTCATTCCTAGGTCTGTTATACATTCTATTATCATATTGTCTACTTCTTCTTGTATATTTAGTTCTGTAAATTTTCTATCTATAATTTATTCTATTGTTTTGTTAGTTTCTTTTGTTTTAAAACTTGTTAACTCTTCGTCTTCATAGTCTATTAGAGTGTAATCCATATACTCTTCTTTAAGTTTTAAGAAATCTGTATTTATTTCTTCTTCAATCTCTGTATCATATATTGGGTCTACTTCATCCTCTTCTAGTTGTTCTATATTCATAAAACTATATTCTATAGTATTTTCATTATTTTCTTCGTTTGTAGCTTCTTTAAAATCTGTGAAACTTAAACTTTGCTTACCATCTGACCCTTCATATATAAAACTTCTTTTTGGAACTAAAACTGTTTTTTTTTTCATTTTCTTGAAGATCATTTATATTCCATTCTAAACCTGTTAATTGTTCGGGGTCTATTTTAGTTGGTTCTATCATTTGTATAGATTTTGATGCTACTTTTTTAACTATCCCTTCTATGTTTACCTTGTATTTCATTCCCGAATTGTTACTAGCCTTTCCTAGTACTCCTATACTTATAACTATATTGTTTCCATCGTAATTCTCATATCCTTTTGTTTGTAAAGCTATTTTAATATTCTGCAAATCTCTTATGTCTTTTAATATTCCTGGTGTGCAATAAAATAAGGTTGTATTTTGGCTTAAGTCAACTTCCATTCCTGATATTATTGCTTTTTTCATTTCTATTTTCCAACTTTTATCTAATATTAGTGCTAAAAGTTTAGTTCCTAATTTTTTTCGTCCTAAAGCTTTGATGCCTATGACAATTAATCATGTATGTACAAAATGTTTACCAGATTGTCTAATTCTTTGTATAGTCTCTGGTGATAATAAATCTATAGTCACTGTTTTATCTAGTACTCTGAGGCTTTCTTCTCTAGTGCTTCTTATTTATGTTGTATTTACATTAAATATCCTAGTTTGGTATAATATTCTTGGGTTTAATATGTCTAATTGGTGTTGATTATACAGATCCATATTTCTGTCTACATCTATTTCTTCTTCTATTTGTACTATTTGTTTATTACTATTAGACCCTGATCCACGTCTAAGTATTCGATTTAAAAATGTTTCAGATGTAATTATATCTTGTATACTACTTGTTGAATTTCTAGCTTCTTGTATAGATCTACTTCTTCTTGAAAATTGGTTGTTCATTTTCGGGGTTGCCAATGTTTATAATGTGTTGGTTTTTTAATAATTTTTATGTCTTCAATGTTAAGTTTGTTTATGGCGTCGGTAATTTTATCTACTTCTATTTGTATATTACTATTTTGTGTATTTTCTGTTTGCTTTTCTAAACAACTTTTCTTTAGTTCTTTAATTATTTGGTTGTTTTGTTCCTTTATATAATCTAAATTTTGTGAATATTTTTTAAATTCCTCTGTATATGTTGCAATCTTTTCAAGTAACTGTTTATTAATTATTGAATCTTTCTGTAGATTACAACCAAGATTTATTACTAGATCTGTTAAAGCGTTTAAATGTGGGTTTTCTGTATGTAGATTATGTTTACAATTATCTTTGATTCTGCAAATAAAATTATACTTTTCTGTATTAATATTTTTATGGCTGGGTTTTCAGTAAATTCTAAATTCAAGAATTCAAATTTTTTGAATGGCGAAGATGATTGAGTGAACTCTATGGTTTAATAAATTCCGACTCCTTAGCTTTAATTCCTATCCTTAGTTTCTGTTAGATTTTCCTATATTCCAGTTTTAAAATTAAATAGAAAACTAATCTAACAATTATTATACAAAATTACAGAACCACATCCAATTTGTTACCAAAGCAATAAACATTTCCCATAATCTTCACCTGAGAGAGTTCTCCACAAGAGTTTTTTGGCATAAACAGCTAATAAAATATGGAGCTTGTCTCAGTCTTTTAGATTTTAAGAAAGCCTTTGCTCTGATACCATATCAGAGGGGGTACATGCTAATTTTTAGAAAATTTATTATCAGGTATATTATCAGAGGAGGTACATGCTAATTTTTAGAAAATTTATTATCAGATATATATATCTGTTAATAAATTATATCTGTTATATTACTGTGTATATATATATATCAGTTATATATCTATACTATCTATTAAAAGAGCTTAGAAGCTGATGTAATTTTGCCTACGTTTCAACCATCTAGGCATGCCACGTAGGATCTGCTGATGTCATAAATAACAATTAATTTTTTTTAAATATTTTATATCATAAGTACAAGTGTTATATGCATGATGGTTGGTTGAAGCGGGAATGAAATGGTTTTGAATTTTGAATCACCACCTTCATCCTCCGCGTATGTCTGAACACCACAAAAGAATTTTGGCAGTCAAAAGGTCTCTCACTCTCTTCAAAATTGCAAAAACCCTGGAGTTACTCTCTCTCTCTCTCTCTATCTCTCTCTCTTTCTTCTTTGCGAGACCAGAAATAAGAAAAATGAAGCTTTCTGGAATTACTCCAACCCTTCAACCTTGGTGATACGGCAGCTACTCAGAAGGATCTTACATCTGCTACGCAATATCTTCTTCCTATCAACCCTAAACTTAATGGCGGCGGTGGAAAGGGTGGTCGGGCCTGTTCGAGTCAAAATCCAGGGCTTCCATGCCATTCGGAACCAAAAAACTCCGATTAGGTATGATCCGATGCAGTATAGGTTCATATCGGAGATACCTACGCCCTGAATATTTCTCAAAACCCTTCCTATTTCATAGTTTTTCGCTTCAAACCTGTTTGTACGTTGTGTTTGTAGTTTCAGCCTTTTAGGCTATAATTTTATTTCATACCTTTTGTGTAATCTGTATTTAAAGGTTTAATTGTTTTTCTTCTAGGGTTTTGTTTGAGAGATGGTGCTGAAAAAAGGAAGCAACTTAAGAACCATTAGCAGTTTCTCCGACGTCGGTGCTTGAAGACGAGGTTTGTTATCGTTTATATACTTTTTTTTGTATTTTTATTGATTTTGCCTATTGTACATTACTCTGGATATGCTTAAAATAAATTTTCTGGTGTGTGTGTGTGTCTGTTTATTGTTTATACTCTGTTAAAAAAGGAGTAGGAGGTTGTGTTATGGGTGTTTGTACTGTTTGGTAACTATGAAGTTGTTGTAACCTGTATAAATTCAAGGTTTAAGTGTTTACATTTTAGGTTTTTTCGGTTTACGATTTGATGATATGTTTTCAAAACCGTCTTCTAGAGACAGATTGTTGTATTTATCTGTTGTTAACGTTTATGCTTAGCTATTATGTTTAAAAAATTATTGTTCTTTAGTTATTTTTGATATAATGGGTTGGCTGAAAATGTTGATTAAGTAAAGGAGGACTAAACTTATTGATGGTTTTCTTTGTTTGGCAGAACTAAACTTGATCATGGTTTTCTTTCTGGTGCATATTTTATCCCAACTATGCAGGTATGCTAATGATAGTAATTTAGATTTCTTTTTGCATTTCTTTCTCATCTTCAAGTGTGGTAAGTCTGACTAATTTCCATGTGTTCTCATCTATTGATTAAACTTGAGCTCATTATAAATTAAAATTCAGGTCTGGTCCGGGAGCTCTTTGATTAATAAAAGGTACATGTTAACTCCATAGCTTAAAACCTATTCCTTACAGTTTGCTGATGAAAATGGTCAAAGACAGCATGTGTGGCAAACTTCTTGGGCTATAAGTACTCGATTTGTTGGTGGTATTATCATGACCCATGGTGATGATGCTGGATTAATGCTTCCCCCAAGACTCGCTTCTGTACAGGTGTTCTTTATTATGAAGCTCTTATCAGTATTATTTCATAAACGTGTTTTAATAATTTATGTTATTTTACTTTCATGACAAGTTGTTTTCATGGTTTAAAGGTGGTGATTGTACCAATTTGGAAGAAGGCTAATGAGAAAAACGAAGTTCTCGATGCTGCATTGTCCGTCAAAGATATTCTTCATAGTGCTGGTATTAAAGTAAAGCTAGATGATTCTGATCAACGAACACCTGGATGGAAATTTAATTTCTGGGAAATGAAGGTAAGGTATTAAATAGAGTCTTGAAGAGAATTTTATTTTTTGTATTATAAATTATTTTGAGGTTAGTTTACATGTGCAGAGTGTGCCTTTAAGAATTGAAAAAGGTTAACTTTCCGCGTGATTAATCTTCGATATGCAGGAAAGTAAAACAACTTTTAGTGTAGCGACTAGCAAGCATGATGAAAGCAGATTTAAACTGGAATCAGGAAAAAGGTATGCACAATTAACTTAAATCCATTTCATATATCAGTTATATTTGTTTAGTTCTTAGGTGTCCATCTTTTTAGCATTGGGTTTAGTTACTGGATGAATGAGGGTATGGATTTGGTTATGTGATTTTTAGGATTATATAATTAGCTTATATTTGAAAAAGGCTTAGGTTTATGTTGATTAATTTTTGTTTTGAAACCAGTTGTATGCTTTTGTAACAATTATGTTTTTTTAGGTGGGAGTGAGAGCTCAAAGCAAAGCAGGAGTGAGTCGAAAGACGATGTTGAAACTCGGAATGAAACTGGTTCTTGGTGTTAGTCGGGTTACCATCAAAAGAGCAAAAAATGTAAGATATATATTGTTACTCATCGTGTGTGCTTAATTTGTTATCGTTACTTCTAATTCATGACGGAGATGTTCCGATTCCAGCAAGTGAAGATCAGAAAACGATTCTGATTATGTTCCGATTCCAGCCCGTGAAGATCAGAAAACGACTCGGATGCTTTATTTGCCATTCCGGCCGCGGTGTTGCGGAATTTATCGGATAATTTGTATGTGTTTTTTTAGGTGGGAGTGAGAGCTCAAAGCAAAGCAGGAGTGAGAAGAAGAGTCGAAAGACTTGAAACTCGGAATGAAACCGGTTCTTAGTGTTAGTCGGGTTACCATCAAAAGAGCAAAAAATGTAAAATATATATTGTTACTCATCGTGTGTGCTTAATTTGTTATCATTACTTCTAATTCATGACGGAGATGTTCTGATTCCAGCAAGTGAAGATCAGAAAACGATTCTGATTATGTTCCAATTCCAGCCCGTGAAGACCAGAAAACGACTCCGATGCTTTATCTGCCATTCCGGCCACGGTGTTGCGGAATTTATCGGATAATTTGTATGAGAAGAGGAAGAAGTTCTAAATGGTAGAATAACTTTCTAACTTTTTTACTTAAATCATATCATCAAGTTTATTGTTGTTAATGAATATTTTAAACTTTATATTTGATGATTTAACTGTAATAATAAACTAACTTTGTTAATTTTCTTTCCAAGAAAGATATTAGTTGTTCTAGTATACCTTTGTTTTTACTCATTATCTATCAAATTGCTTATAATATATGCTTTGTTGGTTATTGCTTACAGCCTAGAAGCAGGTTGTCTACAAATAGCTGCATTGAGGACTGCCGCAATCATGACTGTAATTTACTATACACACTACTATACTATTCTTCCAAAGATCTTCTTATGAGGTTATAGTTCTTATTTTGTCAAAAGTAAAAAACTTACTGCATATTCAATTTTGAAAGCATCTATGTATGGATCTTTTGCAGTAAATACAAATTTATTTATACCAGTGGATGTAAGAAGTAGGACCACATGTTCTATTATTTTGATTTCATGTGGAAATTTGTATTAAACAATGGTTTGAAACGGTGGTTTGAAACCACTGTTGGGTTAAAACAGTGTTTTCTGAAGAAAAAAGTGGTTGAAACCACTGTTGGGTTAAAACGGTGGTTTGAAACCACTGTTGGGTTAAAATAGTGTTTGTGGATAACACGGATGTTTGAAACAGTGGTTTGAAACCACTGTTCAGATGCGCAAGTTCAAAGAGCTGTTTTCTCCACAAAACACTGTTTTAAGCCAACAGTGGTCTCAAACCACCGTTTTAACCCAACAGTGGTTTCAACCACTTTGTTCTCCAAAAAACACTGTTTTAACCCAACAGTGGTTTCAAACAGAGTTAGAGGTATGTCTTATGCTTGATCGGTTCTTACCTTTGTGTATGATGAGCCTTCTACACTTGATCGGTTTAGTACTTTCTGGCTTCTAGAACACAGCGATTAGAGGTATGTCTTATGCTGGTTTTATTTTGATGGAATTTGTAGATTTGATTGTACTTTTTATATTAGTTTAGGTTATTCAATTACATGTGAATATTGATGGAATTTGCTATAAAATAAGTACATGGGATGAAGGCGAAATATGGTGGTGATATTACATGATACTGAAATCGGTTCACTATATATGGGATAAGTTATGATTGAAAATAATCACTAACGAAAGGTATTTAAGTGAATATCCTTTTTAAATTTGTTCAGGTGGCTAGAAAATATAAGTTAGTGGTTTTGTGTATTTTTCCTTTTTAAAAGTCAAATATATGGTTTTTTTATCAATTGACCAATGAAAGGTATTTAAGTGAATATCCTTTTTCCTATAATAAATCTAAAAGGTTAAAAGGAAAATGCAGCGTTGATGAAAAGTTAACAAAAACAAATTAAAAAACACGAGTAAAACCATTCCTAATGAAGCTTCTATAATCATCTATACTGTCAATTCATAAGTATAATGCGAATGTGAATTCATTAAATAATTTTGAATGTTTTGTAGCTTCACTTATGACTTATGCCTGATGTTGTTGTCAATTTATAAGTATAATGCGAATGTGAATTCATTAAATAATTTCACATCATATTTTACCAATAGATATAGACAAAAACTTTGCACATGTACACTAAAACAAACTGTCTTTAACATAAAATTAGGTCATGCTTTCATTTTAGACAACATATTATCAATTACTTAGTTTATTTCTATATCAAACATGTACACTAAAACTAACTGTCTTTAACATTGTTTTATAAAGATATGTAACTAAATGCAAATAATTTAAATGATATATTATAATCTGTTTTTTAGTATTTGATTTCGATCGTTATTAAACATACCCGTGTGTTCACACGGGTGTTACAACTAGTAACAGTAATATAGGGGAAGGTTCATTGGGGAACACTAAAAAAGTGGGGAACAGTGGGGAACCGACTCAAACGAACTCCGATTGGACTCATTCCAGCGGCGTTGGAACCGGCTCGTCGAACCCTAACTAAGATCTCTTAACCCTAAACCCTAAATCCTAACGCCTAAACTCTAAACCCTAAAGCTAAAAAATAAGGCAAAAACCTAAGCTAAACCGTAAAATCTAAACTATAAACCCTAAAAGCTAAACCTAAAGCTAAACCATATACCCTAAAACTAAACCCTAAACCCTAAAGCTAAACCCTAAAAGCCAAACCCTAATATATTTAAGGTTTAGGGGTTATGATTTAGGGTTTAGGGTTAAGAGATCATAGTTAGGGTTCGACGAGCCTGTTCCAACGCTGCTGGAATGAGTCCAATCGGAGTTTGTTTGAGTCGGTTCCCCACTGTTCCCCAATGAACCTCACACCAGTAATATATATATATATATATATATATATATATATATATATATTATTACCAAAATTATGTATCTTTTTTTACAGTAAAAAATCATGGCCATTGATCTACACACGTGTATGGCCATGATTAAATCACTTAGTTCGCCAGCTACACCAGCGTTCACTCTTGAACCTAATCCTATATATATAGGGTTGGGCTCTATAGAAAACTCTATCTTTTTTAGAAAACTATGCAAACCCATTTTCATCCATTGATTATCTTTCATCCCACTTGATCAATGGCTCTCATAATTTTGATAAGAATTATAATTAAAAGAAATAGTATAATACACATGACAACCTCTGGAAGGGTATTTTCGGTAGTGCAAATAGAACATTGGAAAACCAAATCCCTGCCATGCAGTAGCCGTCTAATCAAAACTGCAAAGCATTTCAAAAATATTTTCTTCTTTATCTTTCCCACTAGATACTGAGACTGTTCATATTTCCCCATCGCCAAGACAACATCGATCGGTGCCTTCTAACCCTAAGACAGAAGCCGATAGTGTGGATACGGGAGAATGAGGAAATCGTTCGTAATTTTGTCATCCTCGCTCAAAATGAAACGATTACGGAAGATCAATAGTTCAAGCAAAAGGTTAGTTCTTGTAATCGGTCCTGTAAAAGGGGGTTTTGTTCAATCGATTTCCCCTTCAAAAATGGCAACTGATTTTGTTTTGTTTTCTATCTATGGCACTAGGAGACCTATGTTAGGGCGGGAAAGGTCTGCCAGCCGTAGTGTTGTTATTATATCCGATGATTCCAAGCAAGGTCCTCCCAAGCAACAATCTCGCTTCGGTCCGACCCAGAGGGCATTAGTTAGTATTGATGTGTGTATGAACCGTGAACGTAGTTTTAGGTGATGTATAGTGTGTTGTGTGTCGAATTAGTCTCTGTTCATAACATACTTTTGTTTGGCTGCATTTGCAGTGTATGAAGATACTAACACTGGGTCAACAGCCACTGGGAAACGACGGTTAAATGGTAAGTGCCTTTGGTTACAATAGTTGGTAATTGCGTATCAATGTGAACTTGTATAACATGTGTTAAATGGTAGGGGGAAAAAACGTTGCCTTGTATAGTTCTGGCTGTGGAAGTACATTAATTCTTGGGTAGTTAATTTTAGAAGTTTGCCTAACATGTGTTAAATAATTAATGTGCGGACCACAGATCATTGGATTTGATTTGTTTATCTGCCAAATAATACATGGTCGGAGTTTGAAGTTTGCCTAACATGTAACTGTGTTAAAGGATGACACACAGTTTGAAAATTATGTTAAGGTTATTGGATTAATGGTACAATCTGTTAAGATTATTAGATGAGGTGTTTGAAAATGTTAAACATTTTGTAAGTGTATCAATGTGAACTTGTATAACATGTGTTAAACGGTAGGGAAAAAAATGTTGCCTTGTATAGTTCTGGCTGTGGAAGTAAAAGAAAACGTGGTTAGTTATTTTTCGAAGTTTGCCTAACATGTGTTAAATAATTAATGTACAGACCAAAGATCATTGGCTTTGATTTGTTTGTCTGCCAAATAATTAATGGTCTGAGTTTGAAGTTTGCCTAACATGTGTTAATTGGCAGAGAAAAAAAACATCGCGGAGGATAATTCTGGCAAAGGAATGCAAAGAAACCGTGGTTAGTTATTTTTTATTGACTTTCATTTGTTTGATGTTCAAATGATTAATTGTTGGATGTTTGATCTTATAACTGTAATGTTACCGTTTGTCTTAGAAAGATTTGACATAAAGGGTTGTAAAGTAGACTAATTATTTTATGGTTGTTTTGGTTGCGTATAAAACGTTATACCAGTACGTAGGGCAGATGTAACAGCTACATCAAGCGGGAGAACGTTACGGTCAGGGAAGAAGAAAGTTTCAGATGAGAGTGTGAAAGTTCAAAAACGGAAGCAAAAGGAAGTTGGTAACGAACAGGCAAAAGTTCCCAAAGCTCGTAAGCGAGCGAAGAAGGATGAATTTCCGGGAATAAGGACGAGATCCGCACCACTACAATTTTATAAGTGTGTACGAGCATTGGCAGACCAATAACGTGAGGTAGTGAGGGAAATGGGCTTTGGTCGTTTACTTACTTTCAGCGTTGATGGGTTACCAGCTAAGTTAGGTTATTTTGTTGTCGAAAATTTTAATCCCGATAAGATGGTGATATGTACACCTGCTGGTAATATCAAGGTAAACAGGAAAGTGATACATCAGTTACTAGGGATCCAAACCGGTGGGAAAAAGTTTAGTTCGATTGATAAGCTGCCCATCTTGGTTGATGCCATTGCGGATTGGAGGGCGAGATACCCCGGTGTACATGTACCTCCAACAAAGATGGTGAAAATGATAGATGAGTCCGACGGCGAAGAGAGTTTTGATTTCCGCATGGATTTTGTAATGTGTTTTGTGGCACTGCTCGTTGACTGTCATAAACAAAGTTGTTTACGGGAAGAAATCTTAGAGTATCTAGATGACGAAATAGATTTTGCAAAGGTAGACTGGTGTGACCTGGTGGTAGAGAAGTTGAAAACTTGCAAAGATACCAAGGATCGGCTTGACCCACAAAGCATCTTCGTTGGGCCTCTCTCGATTCTGATAGTAAGTGAAATTTATTTATCTGGGAGAATTAACATGTGTTAAATATACTTGCTTATTTTTCAGACTGAACTGATCGTTGTTACTTGTAGTTGTTGTACGTTGATAGCATTGAGTGCACAGGGATGAAGGTTGACAAGGCGGTGTGTCCTTTGGCTTTCTGGAACTTGAAGAGATTGTGAGAGAGAGAAAGGCTGGAAATACTTGCTGGTGGGTTTGGTCTGGGAGGGTTTAAAGGGTTAACACTTCCAAGTAACTATAACGTGGAACACTGGGCAAGTAAGGAGGTATAGTTATATGCACTAACATGTGTTTTTTACAATTAGTATATAATTTTTGTATGAAACTGTTGCTTTAAACTTTTGAAACAGGAGAGGCTGTTGATGGTACGACAGCTAATTAATGTGACAAACAAGAACAAAATCAAAATAGAGGGTATGTTGGAATCTATGTATGTGGAGAGCCCTGATGACGAGGAAGTACAAACGTTGAAGGAAATGTATGAAAGTTTGTTTGAACAGAAAGCGTATGCAAGTACAGATCACGATAAAGCGGTAGATTTATCGTCGCACCGTATCAATGAGGTGTTGGAAGATTTGAAAAATGATGAAAGTATTCACGTTGACGAGGGACAGAACGCTGGTTAGTCACTGTTATTCTTTGTAAATATTGACTTGATTAATGTGGCACGCATTTACTGATGTGCAACGTTTTCGTAGGGGATAGTGTGGTTGACGAATTCTCGGATGGTTCGCCAATAGCTAGTTTGTACAGGAAGTCACTTAATCGGCTTAACAAAAGGATCAGTAAAAGGAGATTGAAAGAAGTAGGATCTTCAGCCATAGACTTTGATGGCCTAGAAGGTGTGATTATTATCTTTCTGATATGTACACTGTAACACATGTTAATGTGTTACCGATCTTATTGATTAACATCTGTTGTGGTTGCAGCTGATGTTGCGGGGCAATCAA
This sequence comes from Helianthus tuberosus, assembly GCA_030545235.1. NCBI lineage: Eukaryota > Viridiplantae > Streptophyta > Magnoliopsida > Asterales > Asteraceae > Helianthus > Helianthus tuberosus. Next base: position 18,552,569 of record CM060388.1, on the reverse strand, counting down.
GCGTAGCTGATGATGGAAAAGAGTATGCTAAAACGATGGAAGATGGTGGGAAGTCGTTACAGGTGAGGGGATCTGCTCGACTGGAGAAGTTAAAGGATGTTCCTGAGAAAGAAGAAAGCTGTGACCCCAAAAAGGTGTAAGACAAATATAAAGTTTGATGGGCCAAACACGGATGGTGGTAACGAAACAGGTTAAGTGTTACATGTGTTACCATTTTTAGTGTACGTTTAGAGTTAAGTGTATAGATGGCAGCCTAGGAAGGAAACATAAGTACACATTGGTGGTGACGCGTTGATTAGTGCTCGAGAAAGTTTATGTCCCTGTAATATGTATACGGGACTGAAATGTATAGTGTAACACATGTTAATGTATTGTTTAACATCTGTTGTGGTTGAAATGTATTGTTTAACACATGTTATGTCCCGGTAAATATGCGTAGGGGACTGAAATGTATTGTTTAACATCTGTTGTCGTTGCAGCTGATGTTGCGGGCCAAGCAAGCGTACGTAATGATGGAAAAGAGTGTGCTGAGACGATGCAAGATGTTGGGAAGTCGTTGCGGGTGAGGAGATCTCCTCGACTGAAAAACTTAAAGGATGCTCCTGAAAAAGAAGTAGGATGTGTGACCCCAAAAAGGCGTAAGACAAATAGGATGTTTGATGGGCCAAGCACGGCTGGGGGTAAAGAAACAGGTAAAGTGTTACATGTGTTACCAGTTACATTGTACGTGTATCGCTAAGTGTATAGATGGCAACCTAGGAAGAAAACATAAGTACACATTAATGGTGACGCGTTGTTTGTACAGGGACAAAGTTTATGTACCTGTAATATGCGTACGTGTCTGAACCCATTTAATATTAATGTGATGTTATAGGGTGCAACGAGACTGAGAAGCAACACGGTGATAAGAGTGTTCATGAGGCTGGTAATTCAACTGGAGCTGACTGTAGTATGGGTGGGGCGGAACATATTGAAGGACAATGGAAAGGGGATAAAAGTGATGTTGAACAAGTTCATAAGCCGTTGGGTTTAATGCGTGCGATACTGCGTTATAAAGCAGCAGCGGCACAGGGTGTACCTGGTACTGCTTCGTACCATTTCAGATTGTTAGTTTTTTATAGTGTGCTTTATTGGTTAATTCTGTTTTAACATGTGTCATGTTGCTTTGACAGTTGACGGTGGCTCTGGCATGCGGTTGGTTGGTCAAGATGCATATAGTGTGGAGGCAGCAGGACATGAACCTCCACCTGTAAAAAATGTGGATGAGAAGGACGATGATCAGCAGATCGCCGATTTAGACGCGACTGCTGCCAAACAGGATAAGATTCCTGATCAGGTATCCAAAAGTGATGAGATGGGTGTTAAGCTTACTGATCAGGTTGAAGGGAATGACAATGAAGGTAATCTTCAGAAACCATCTTATTTGTAGGGTCGACAAAACTCCAGACGCACCATGTTTAGCCATTTCTAATTTATTCGAGAATGTTTATGCAGCTTCAAATAGTAAGACTGAGAATGAAGTTGTGGATGCAACTGATGCAAGTAAGGAAAAATGTGGTGGAGTCATGTTTGGCTCCGTGGAAGGTGATGTTATCGACAAGGATGAACAGGTGGTTTCGGATGGCAAAGGCAAGGCGGCTGCAGAGAAGAGTCACCGTGATCGTAAGGGTTAAATGTTTATGCAGGTTCAAAATAGTAACCTATGCATGAGATGTGATAAGAATGTTTTATGCAGGTTCATATAGTAAGACTGAGCATGACGTAGTAGATTCAACTGTCGTACCTAATGAAGACTGTGTTGGCATGGTGGTTGGCTCTGTGGAAGGAGATGCTTTCGATAAAGCTGAGGAGGTGGTTATGGATGGTAAAGGTAAAGCGGCGGTAGAGGAGGGGCAGCCGGATTTTAACGGTAAAGCTTTTTATTCTATAACATGTGTTAGCTATTAGGTACATTTAGTGGGGTTAACATGTGTTAATCATAAGAACAGTGGACGGGGGCGATACGTCGATTGATGAACGTGGTTTCGATGGGCCTAATTGGAGTCTTGGAATGACACAAATTGGTGGTGAATTTTACGAGTCACAGCAAACCGGTACGTAAGAGCATTAAAATGATTAGGATTGCTGGTTTAGTGGAGTCATTTCAATATACTTATTTGCATCGAACATGCAGGTTGCACAAGTTCAAAGGTGGGTGACATGGCTGGGACAGAAACAGCGCCCGAACGTTCCGGTAAGCTTGACTATTTTTGTTTACTGTGAAAGTGTAAAATTGGTTACAGAGTAACCTGAATTGTTTTTTTTATACGTGTTTAGGCGATGTGGAGACTACCCCAAACTTGAGTATGGTTATAATGGTAGAACCGGTGAGCTCCTATGACCCCGCAATTGCAATCCACAAGGGGCAAGCTGGGGTGGGATTATTAGGTGGTGATGAGAATGAGGTGGAGGACAATTTTCCGCTTGCAAACCGTGTACGTATGTTGGCTGAATTAGGGGCCAAAAAAAGGAAGCTCCCTTTTAGAGAGAAAGTGGCAGCGGAACCAAATAGATCACCTTACTATATAAGGTCTGTTGACATGGGACAACCAATCACTAAGAAGGAGGCGAATCTATGGGATTACATATACGCTGATGAATCCCCGACGCACTTTCTAAATGGACATTCTCGTAGGAAGCTGGCAATGGAGGCAAACAAGTAAGTAGAACTACTACGGGGTTTTTAGTTGTATAATAGCGTGTAAACAATGAACCCAATGGATCTAGTTAATTCGTTATTTTTTGATTTTTGCCGCAGGAAAGAACAGGGTACGTCGTCAGTTGATGATGTAGATAGCCCGATACACATGGCTGTGTAAGTAGTGGGGATATTGTTAAAAAATTAGTTAAATTACAGTAACGTGTGTTAAGTTATGGAAGTTAATTTTTTATCTGTTCATATGAAACCAGGGAGTTGCTGTTTCGAAGCCCCGCTCATGTAGTAGCATCTCGGGCTATGTTCAAGAGTTTAAACATGGGCAAGGAGGTGTCGGATGGTATTATCGACTGTTGGGCGGAGGTGCTAAACTTCCAAGAGAAACGCAAATCAAGGGAGGCTTACAGTAGGCTATTCTTTGGTACTAAAGTTGTGGTGAGTGTTTTGTATATAGACACGATTCGGGTGGATTGATGTTTTTTTTATGGAAAAGTAGTTAGGGTGTGGCGAGTGGTTATACTTATAAATTTCTCTTTTGTGAAAGTTTCCGTGGATGTTAACAACTGAGGAAGGGGGAGTCGAGGCGCGAATGCACAAGTTTCGGGCTGGTATAAAAGGTGCGGTTAACAACGCTGAAAAGGTTCCTGATTTTAGAAAGCACGACGTTTTTTTGTTCCCGATCTTGGAGTAAAAACATTTTTACTTGTTAGTGTTTGAGTTACGGGACCCCGGAATTTATGTTGTTGATAATGACAAAGCCAGACAAGCTCGGCCGATAGAAGATAGTGTATAATACCTCCACAAGGACACACCGTATAAGTTTGTAAGTTATCGAAACCACCATGTTGTACCGAAAGTGTGATTGTATTGAAGATGTGTTTTTTAATTGAGCATGGCTTGTATCTGTATATGCAGAAAGATATGTTTGTGCAATACCTTCGGGAGGTTGGGAATCCGCGAGCCGATGACATTGACGACTGCAACATCCAGCGTATGCCGGTTAGTTGGGCGACGACAGCAAACACAACTGATTGTGGGGTCTTCTTAATGCGGCACATGGAGTGCTACATGGGGAAAACAAAAGTTTTAATTGTGGGTTCAGCATGAGTGGGGCGAAGAAGATGGCCGAGGTGCGGAAGTTGAGAAAGAGGTATGCTGCGCACATCTTATGTTCGGATGTGAATGTGTTGCTTCCTAAAATCCAGCAGGGTTGCCGGTTAGAGTAATGTGTGTTAGGGGTGAATGGTATTTACTGTGGGGATAGTTGTGGCGTTAAGTATGCCTGCTCTTTTGGGGACACCTATTATATGTATATGTAGACTTTGTTTTGGGTGTGGCATGTATTTTGTTTTGGGGATGTTGCTTTAAACTTATTGTGGGATAGGTGTTGCGTAAAGTGTACCATCTATTTTGGGGATAGACTGTCAGTGTGAAATCTGTCTGTTTAAAACTGATATTATTAACTTGGTAATTTAAGGCTTTTGAAGAATATTGACAACATACAAATCTTGCATGTGTTTGAATGTTATTGATGTAGTTGATAATGTTTTAAATTATATATTGGCAGGTGTAACAATTTAAGAAATGAAAATGCTCCTTCCTGTTGTCAAGGGGCCCACTATTTTAAATGTAGTAAGATTCTTGGAAGTTGGGGAAAGTAGGTGGCAGAAGCCTAGTAACATAGGGGTTGGTGGGTAGAAAAAAAGTTTATTGGAAAGGAACCATTGCTTTTATGGTCACATCAAAGTCAAGTCACAACAACTATACTAAATGTATCGATGACATACCATTATAAGTAGTGTAATGAAGAACCAAGTCATATTTTATAATACTTCAGTAGGGCACCCTACTTCAGTAAACCAAAAACTTTTTGTGGTTCCAAAGTGTGTTAATATGATGGACGCTTATAAAAATAAGGTCACGGCTACACCACCAGGCATGGAGAAGCAGAAGCGAAAAGGGAAAGAAGCGGTTGAGGGTCGGTACGGGGTGTGCTACGAAAGAAAAGTGTTTCACAAGAAGCTCCAGGACGTGAAAACTGGAGGCCTAGGTGCTGACGACGCTCCAGAAAGCGGAGCAAACAATGTAGCTGATGTTAGCAGACGCCGTACGGAACACATTTTACCAGAAGCTGAAATTTTGAAGGGGCTACCAGAGGAGTTGGTTAGGTTGCTGACGGATCCAGATCATGAATTGTGTGGTTACCCGTTGTGTCCATACTCACCCGAAACAATCAGGTCCTGGTGTTATCATGACCCATGGGAGAGTGAGCGTAGCCCGTCTCCTCTGTACTTTCATGATGAAGATGTTGAAACACCATGATGAAAAGCTTCGTAGAGATGGAGGATAAGAAGGGGTAGTTAGGATGTCGTAAGTGGTTATAGTTGTGTTAACCTGTTGACCGTATGTTTGTAGACGACATACTCACGTCGTTTTTTTGTTCTTTTATTAGTATTTTTTTTGGGGATGTGTTAATGTGACGGCTCGGTAGCCGATCCGTTGTTTTATCTGCGGGTGTAGCCTAGCAGTAGTATGTGGGGTTAAGTCGGCTAGTTGTGAAGTTTGTTTCTATAACCTGATGTGTCTTTATATAAAACCTATTGGTGTGGTTAACACCTTTTGTATTTTACTGATGGCTAACGTGTGTTAAGCATCTATTGCAATGCTGTTGTAATATATATACCATGCATAAGATAATAAGAAAAGCAATTTAATAGCAAATAGAGGTCCACAAACATTTGGCCTACAAAACACAAAGTGCCGAAGGCCATAAGTTTTTACAAGACTAGAAATGATAAATGGGATAAAAAGAGTTCCACCTTCTTTCACACGTAACAGAAAAAAGCAGGAGGATGTTAAAAGACTGTTACATGTGTGTAAGAAGGCCAAAATGAAGTGAGTCTCCCATTACATAGTACTAGTAAACGAAAGGAAAGATTTTAATCAGATGGGGTGGCACCGGTGGCGGTCTGCCTTTGTTGTTCAGCAGCTGCCTTTGCTGCTTTCATTGCCGCCACCTTAACGCAGTTGCGTGAGTCGTGGTCGTCGACATAAAGGCCACAACGCTTGCATAGTCGAAGCTGCTTTGGAGGTTTTGGTGGTTTTATCTTTGCCTTCTCACCAGGTCCGGAAATGCGAGTATGTGTACCACATCCCTTATTGCGTACAACATCTGGATTAGCAACTTCGACTGGAATGTTGATTGGTTGCCCAGCTATTTCTTCCATTTCACACTCGTTTGTTTGATTTTCAGTTGTACCCAATGGTTGCTTGGAAAGCACATTGATCTTGAAATCCCGGAGTTGGGCAACCAATTTTGACAATGAATCCTCATCGGTTCTGGCCACATCAACGCATTCAGTAACGAGGTCGAGGATTTCATTCCGCATAACGGACGATGTGTGTGTGTTGACCCCGTATCGGCTGGAAAGTGAAAAAACCTCTTTTGGGAGGGCATCTCGGCGCCACCTATCGATTATGTATTGGGGTGGTATCTTTGCAACATTTTTCAATCGATATACGCAAAAGACATGGCAACACGGATATCTGATACGTGTGAAATTCCTGCATGAGCAACTGGCCGAGTGGTCTACAGTGTTATATGTAACCTGTTGGGGACAGAAGGAGCAAAAAAAGGCATTTAAATCTAACGTATGTTAGTGGAGTGGTAATAAAGAAGTTGCCTAACATGTGTTACCTGATAGAAGTTTGTGATGTTGTTCCTTTTGTCCAAATGAGTGACGTCTAGCAAAAGAGTGGTTTTGCTGGACTCGGTTTGGTTTGTGATGTAGCATAAAAACTTCCCTTTAATTATCTCCTTTTGAACTTGCATGAAAACAGCGTTTGTGTAAATGGCGAACGCGTGCTGTTCTATCGCTAAATCAGTATTGCCCTTGAACACCGTGGATGAGGTTTTGTACTCCGATACGCGTTGCCGATAGCGTTAGCTGTCTACCCTATTTTCAAAGCACATCATAAATTGTACAAGGGTGTTTGCGCTTTTTGACTTGACCTTGAAGGCAGCGTTCGAGCTTTCGCAACGTGAAGTGGTCTTCATCAAGCAACACATTGGCAGTTCCCTGAAGTAGGCTGGAACCCAAAGATGTTTGATGTTATACATGTCGTTCAACCAAGTGTGGTCTTGGAGGCCAAATGTTTCTAGGAGGTCGTGCCAGCGGGACTCAGACGTTTCTGGTTTGATATAAACATTCCAAACCAACCGGTGAATGCAGGGCCGAACATTAGTGTTATCAAGAAGGTCCGTAGAGATCTGGTAAATTTTAAGAGTTACTAACACATGTTACATTAAACAGTTTAAAAAGACATGTAAGTTTGTGATGTTGAATAACACATGTTAAAGGCTAACGATTTAACCTAACCTTTGAGGTTAGTTTTTTCATTATATGCCACATGCATAGCCGGTGGCGTGATTCGGTAAAGACCATAGGAACAGCTTGAAGCATAGATGGGTCTTGATCACTCAACACGAGAGTTGGTTGAGTACCGTGTGCCTTCAAGAAAGCCTTAATCAACCACACATAAGATTCAATGGACTCAGTTGATATCAAACCCGCACCAAATGTAACACATTGGAAATGATGATCCACACCCGTGAATGGCACAAAAACCATCTTGTACCTATTAATAAAAATGGATTTGAAGTTAAAAAAATGTAACACTTTTTTTGTTAGGTTTGTATAGTTTGATATCAGGCCTAACACATGTTAAGGGGAAACTCACCTGTTAGTGTTGTAAGTCGCGTCGAAGGCGAGGACATCGGCAAAAGCTTTGTAGTTTAGCTTTGAAATCTCATCAGCCCAGAATACAGAAGACAGCTTTCCATTTGAAACCGTGTAATCAAAATAGAAGTTGGGTAGGTTGTCAAAGCGCTCACGCAAGCGTTCAAGGAAAACTTGTGCGTCGCGTTCACCAATAAAAATTCGCAACTGGTGGCTAAAATTTTTAAAATCCACCGGAGTCCCGTTGACATTGTGATGCCCCCCTTTTAAAGCTACAAGACATCTATAAGCTCTCATGGGTCCGATACGGATTAGACTCATATTGTGAATGAATTGTTTGGTGGAGAATGCCAGCTTCCGTGATATCTTGCTAAGATCACGGTTGTAATTCTCAACAAGTTCATGATTATGAATATCATTGAAACTCAGAACTGTGTATGTATCATTATAGATTGAGACTAGAATGCCTGCCTTACAGTCATACCATGTGAAGCTGGTTCTCCTTGGCCTTACAGAAGATTCATCTAGTGTGTCAAAAGTCCTCTTCCGTTGTGGTTTCCCGTATTTTGAGCAGCGAAGATACTTGTGTGTCGGAATTCCATTCCAGACTTTAGTTTGGCCTTTTTTAACAGAAAAACCAGCTTCAAACGCATAAAGTTCATACATGGAAAGAACAGCCTCAAATGTCGGATAAGATTTCCCACACACTGGTATGAACTTATCATCGACGGTAGGAATCCAGTAACGGGTTCCCTGAGGCGTTTCAAAAACGAAGTATGGATGCGTTGGCCCTGCATCAGAAAACGAAAAGGTTAGAAATCTGGTATATGAGAAAAAAGTGTGCTCCCATGGAAAATAAATAACCATCTAACGGCCCGCGAGATGATTCAGCAAACACAGAAGGGCCCTGAGATGATCCAGAACCAGCACCCGGCATGTTAGCGAAGCCAGAATCTTCGGATGCTACATGTGAACATTATGCCATATGTTTGAATTATGCCATATATGGGGAAGAAAAAAAATAAAACGAGTGTAACATGTATATAGAAAAACAAACCTTGATCATTATCCATAACCTCGTCAGTCAAATCAATGCTGCCTCTGAACTTTTTGGAGACCAGAAAATCCGGTGATCTAACAGGGACTTCAGATGATCCAGCACCATCAACAGCCATGTTAGTGTATCCAGAAGCTTCGAATGGTACAGGTGAACATTGCCATGCAGTATATTTGGATTATTCCATTAAAAAATGTCAAATACAAAAAAAAACATATATTCGAGGGAGTTAAGTTAGATAGAGATACAAACCTTGAGCATTTAATTCCTCATCAGTATGGAAGTCACTGGTGATGAACCTATTGGGGAACAGACGAACCGGCGACATTAACTCGGAGGTTGGTGGATTTGTCTCCATGGACATTAATGGAGAAAAGGATGATATGCAGGTGAAGATGTTAAAGGAGATATGAGGAGAAGAGATCTATAAATTTTGTCTTTTAAAAATGAAATAATCTATAAATGGGGGGTTTGGTGATTTGTGAGGTGATGGGCATTAATAATAATGTCAAATCATATGGGGAAGAGATCTTGGGTTGGGTGAATAGATGTATAATTACTAATATACCCTTAGAGGCAAAAAACATAATAAGTTGACTTGGGACACGTGGATAAATGTAGGCCACATGTTGAGTTTGCAAAGTTTTCTAAAAATCTAAGGTTTCCTATAGAGCATTGCCCTATATATATATATATATATATATATATATATATATATATATATATATATATATATATATATATATATATATATATATACCAATATATCAGAGAGGGTGGTGGTAAAACTGAAAACTGAAAATAAAAAAAAAGCTAAAACTTACTTTGATGGAGATATGCACAGCGGAGTAGAAGGTTGCAGAAGAGAAAGGGTTTTTTTTTTTTTAATGTGTGGGTTGGAATATAATATGAAGAACTGGAGAAAATCTGGGATATTAAGGGAATGGAGCTAAAGAGATATGGAGAGAATTTTAGTGTGTCATTGAAGTAATAATATTATTGCTAGTAATGGTTGTTCGTGCTTACAACGATTTACAATTGCCATATATATTGGCCAAAATAAGAAACAAGAATCTATTCTAAAACATAATAGTCAAAAAGCCTATTCTAAAAGAAAAGCAAACGAATAAAAATAGAGCTAAATTCCAAAATAGGTGTTGAAAATTTTTGCCTTCTGTCGACCACTTTCTGTATATAATTGAGTTTGTAAAACGTCACTGCTTACGCCATGATTTTTGTCTTCAATCTTCTGTCGTCTCTTCTTACGTCATCTTCTAGAAGTCTCTGTGTGTGCTGTCTATCGACTGTGGACTTGAACAGTCTTCTAAATTATTGCCCTCTTCGTCTTCTAGGTTTATGATGTGTTGTAACTATAAAGTGTCTCCTTCCCCTGCAAAGGGTAGAAGCATTCTCCAATTTGGTTTTGTGTAGACTTGTATGTAGTGTCCTTCACCTACCAATTGATAATTCCTCCATGGAAAATAATCAGGAAGTTCTGGAGTTTCCTGATGATTTTTGATAAACTGTGTAAAACTTTCTGGAATTTTTTCATCTGAATGACTTAACCAAGGTAGAGTTGAAAACTCTATATTAGTTTTTGTCATTGATGTCTGTAGATGATATTGATGGCATATGTTGCTTTTATGTTCAATAAAAATTCTTTTTCTTGCTGGTCTGTATGTGTATGCATCTGTATAAGGGAATGAGGAATATATTTTGCAACCTATAATCGAAGTTGTTGATCTTATTGCAATATTCCCTGCAACTAAAATAATCTTTTCTCCAAGCTGGTTGAGGAGATCTTCTGTTTTAGTGTTTAACTTGATTTCCAAATAATCAATCATACCATGATGATAAAATTGAATTATTTGTTCATCTGTTAATTTTGTAGGGTGGTATATTTGAAGCAATAGAAGACCAATTCCGTCTCCTGTTTCATTCGTCCTTTCCACCACTTTGAATCCTTGCTGTTCACTGTCAAATTTGAATGCCATGTCTACCAGCTGTTGTTGCAAATTGTACAGAATTAGAGGAAACTCTGCACATACTTTTTGTGAAACAAGATTCTCAAATTCTGGGAATCTTTCTGTAACTGGCTTTAGGCATTGATGCCAAGGTGTATCAAGAATTCTTGTTCTGAAACACTCAAATGTCCTGTGTACATCTGTTTTTTCTTTGTTTTCTTTTTTCTCAATCCTCTGTAATAACTGTGTATTTTTTGCTTCTAGTAAACTCATTTTTTGTTTTAGCAGGCTATTTTCAATTTTTAATTGTATATCTTGTGCATTTCTTGTTTTTTCTTCGAGCTGTGTTTTTAATGTAGAAATAATTTCTTGCTGAGCTTTTATATAATGCTCAGGATCTGTTTTAGCCAAATCAGCAAAACTCTTAACCTCTTCAGGTTCTATGTAAAAACTTTGTATTCCAAAATTATTTCTTGCTGCTTGAAGAGCTTCAGCAAAACTTGTGTAACCTTTCCAAAGTGCTCCCCCTACACAAGTTATGTGTTGTGCAACTGTTTCCCATTTGTTAAAAATTCCAATTTTTGTACCCATGAATATAACATAATGTGTGAAATTTGGTTTTTGTTTAAACTGTCTTTCAGGTGTTTTTGAACTTTGTTCCTGAAAGTAAATGCTTAAAGCATTTAAAACTTGTACTTTGAATGATGAAGCTTGTGGCATGGTTTGAATATGCCATAAGTTTTCTAATAAACATTGTTGTTTATTTGTTAGTTTCATTCCCATAATAGGACGAAACTTTTTGTCAACTTCCTTGCATATCTGTAGAGCATATGTTCCAAACTCAATCACTGGTTTGGGTGAGAAATTTATGTACAAAGGGCGTTTGCCAGCTGCCTTTGATTGCTGTTGTTTATAAAATTGTCCTGTCATTATCTGTGGAAATGAAGTATGCGGAGAACTGTATATCTTTTCTGTTGACTGTGAATATGACTGTTGGATTTGTTCTTCATCCGAAGAAGAATTCCCCTGCTTTGGGTGTATAAGCTTTAATTTCTCCTTATCTTTTTTCCTGTCCATCTAAAACAAACCATTTGTTTATATTTCGAGATAACATATCAGCTATCCTATTATTTTTTCCTTTAATATGTTCAAAATTTATAAAATACCCATTTCCTTGTATAGTATTTTGTAGATTAACCCATCTGGTTCTATTTACTTTTTTACTTTGGTCATTTTTTACAAACTTAACTATTGCTTCACAGTCAGTTCTTACTGTAAATTCTTTATTAAGAAAAATCTTAAATTTTTCTAATGCATAAATTAATGCATGTATTTCAAAATCAATTGTAGTCCAGTTTGTTTTGTTTTGAAAATTACCACTTGCATAAGCGCAAATTTTCTCTTCTTCCTTGAGACTGTATTTGTTTGGTTTACATAGAAGGACTGCTCCCCATCCTTCTTTGCATCCATCTGTTTCAATAATTATATAATCTGTGACTAATGGTAATTCTAATGGTTTAATATTTTTAACTGCTTTTTTAATTTCTTTAACTAGTTTAATATCCTCTTGGTTAAAATACCTTTGACCATTTTTAGTGGTTTTACCATATAATGGTCCAACCAATTTTGACAAGTTTTGTATAAATTTTCTAGCATAATTTACTAGGCCCAAAAAGGCTTGTATTTGTTTTAAGCTTTCAAATTTTTATGGAAAATTTAAAATCTTTGTAGAAATATGTGGTTGTAATTCTATTTTTCTATTTCCAATTTCTAATCCTAAAAAGGAAATTTTTCTTTTAAAAAGTTCCATTTTTCTTTTTGAAACTACTATACCATTTTTCTTTATTTCTCCAAAAACCTGTTGTAGGTGTTTCTCATGTTCCTGCACTGTATTACTTGCAACTAAAATATCATCAATATATACTAGACAGAAATCGAATTTTAAAAATATATTGTCCATAAATCTTTGAAAAATAGAAGGTGCATTCTTTAGTCCAAAACTAAGGACATTCCATTCATATTGCCCTTCTGAACATGTAAAAGTTGTCCAAGGTTTAAAACTTTCTTCTAATTTTAACTGATTATATCCTAATTTTAAATCAAATTTTGAAAATACTTTTTTTTTTGTATAAGATTTAGCAAACTGTCTTTGTTAGGGATATTATACCCATCATCTATTGTATTATCATTTAATCTTTTATAATTATAAACTATTCTAGCCTTTCCTCTTTTTATCTCACTGTGATTTCTTACTAAAAAAGCTGTAGATCTATGAGGAATTTCTGATTTTCTAATTAATCCTTGATTTACCATTTCAGGGATTTGTTTTTTAAATTCTTCTTTGTCTAATGGGCTGTATTCTATATTAGCTGTTCTGATTACTATATCAGGATTTTTTAATTTAAATTTACAAATATATTTTACATTTGATTTTGTTATATCTTCTCCAATATATCCTATTTTTTCTAAATGTAATATCATAGGATGATTTACACTTTTGTAATGTCTTGTCCTTTCTCTATTTCATGACTTAAAAAATCTATTAAAAGTTTTAATGATTCATTTTCTATAAACTGTTTTCTGTTTTGCGTTTTTAAAAAATCTAAATTCCCTTTATCCCCTCTTTTTTGAACAATTTGTGTTGTATTCATATACCTTAGAGTTGGTATTGTATATAATTGTTTACTTAATGGTATAAAATTCCTTGTAATTGTAACTGCACCATTTAATCCTAATATAAAATTTAATAATATTACAAAATCTTTTGATTTTATCTCTGGTGGATTAATATTTATTTGTGGCATTTCATATTTTATACTATAATTGTTTGCAAAATCTAAGAATTGTATTCCTACTGGTTCTAAACAATGTGTAATAGATATTAACCTGTCTTCTATTGTTCTTGTACTTAGTTCATATGATAGTTTTTTATGATATTCTATAGGTGCTAAACTATATGAGATTAAGCTCTTTGTAGCTCCTGTATCAACTAATGCTGTTAAATCTAAATATTTATTATTATCTAACCATAAACGACATTGTATAATTATCATGTTTGTTGATCCTTGTGTTTGTATGTAAGTTTGATCATCTGGTTTTTGTAGAGCCATTTTACTTATTTCTTCTATTTTAATTAATCTTTCCAATGCTTCAACTTTGTGTTCTAAGTCTTTTATTTTTAGACTATGTAACTCTGTTATTACTTCTAATTTATCTATTCTTTCATCTTCATTGTTTTTAGAATTTGTTTTCACTTTTGATGTTGTAGCTATATCTTTATCATAAAGTTCTTTAAGACATTTAAAACAAATTTCTTTACATTTATTACATTGTGATCTTTTTTCTATACTAGGATAGTATCCACAATGACAACATCTTATGTGATTGTTTCCTTTATTTTGTTTCCAATCATGTTCACAGCTTTCTTCTGTATTCATTTATGTATATGTTACTTTTGCTGTTGGATTTTCTTCTTCACTATAAATGCTATATACTGATTCATTATCAGATTCATAATCTGTTCTTAGAGCTTCTATTTCATAATCTTGTAATTGCTCTACTAAATTAGCTCTTTCCATATTTTTTCTTTTATTTAGACAATTATTAGCTAAATGTGTTGTTTCTCCACAAGTGTAACATCTACATTTTTGTGATTGTGGTTTTTTTAAATATTTATCTGTATTATAATGTTTTCTATAATTTCTATTGTATGTTGTACTTTTCCGTATCTTTTTCTTTTTATCATAAACTCCATATGCTTGTGGTGTATAGATTGCTGTTTTACAAAATGCATAAGCATTTCTTTTTAATTGTTCTTGTAATGCTACTTCTTTGCATTTTTCTTCTAGTATACCGAATGTATACGTTATCCTTGGTCCTATTCCTAAATTCTGTTGTGTACCATAGTTTGTTTTCCATGCTTCATGTATAGATTTTCCTAAATCTCCTGGTAATTTTATAAAGTATTTATCACATAAATTATCATCCATGGCTTTTCCTGTTTGTGATAATAATCTTGTAAAATCTAATGTGAATTCATTTATATATTTTATATTTGCTATACTTAATTGTTCTAAATTTCTAATAGCTGTATCTTGTATTAAAGAATTATTTTTTGCTAGATCGACTCCTAATATGAGAGTTCTAATTTGTGATGTAAAATTATAAGGATTATCTCCTAATGCTTTAAGATTATTTATTTCTTCTGGATTTTGTGTTTTCTTACTTTGCCATATTCCTAATGCTATTGGTCCTAATGTAGTTTCTAAATATGAAAACATATCCATACTATCTTTTTTATTTGTTTTCCATAATCTTACTACATTTTGTTCCCATGTTAAAACTTCATCTATCCATAGCTGTGGTTTTTGTTGTTCTAATAATAACATATTTCCACTGTATATTTGTCCTATAGGCAATCTTCTTCCTTTTCCTATAGAATTAGACTCTTGTTGATAATTAACTGTTGGTTGTGTCCATGGTTCTCTACCATGACTTTCGTGTGTACCACTATATCCTTCTCCCCATTCTATTTTTGGTCTTTTTATAGGATTAAAAGGATGAAACATTTGTGTATCCATAAAACTTTGTTCTTGTTTATAAAAATCTGATAACATAGCTTTTCCATTCATAATATCTTCTACTAATGGTAGATTATAATATTCTTGTAATTTTTTATAACTTTCTTCATAATCCAATCCTAATTATGTTATACATTCCATAATCATATCATCTACCTCTTGTTGTATATTTATTTCTGTAAATTTTCGATCTATAATTTGTTCTATGGTTTTATTTGTTTCTTCTACTTTAAAACAATCTATAGATTCTTCTTCATAATCTAATAGTGTATAATCCATTGTTTCTTCTTGTTCAAATTTTAAGAAATTTATATCTATTTCATCTTCTTCATTATCTGTATCATATGTAGAAAATGTTTCTTCTTTTTCTATATTCATAAAATGATATTCTTCATCATTATTTTTCTCTGTTTGTTTTTCTTTAAAATCAGTATACCTTAATTTTTGTTTTCCATCAGTTTCTTCATATATATAACTTTTCTTGGGTATTAAAACTGTATTTTCTTCTTCTAATTGTATTATTTGTCTATTACTATTAGATCCTGATCCTCTTCTAATTACTCTGTTTAAAAAACTGTCTGATGTTATACTATCATTTATACTACTTGTAGAATTTCCAGCTTCCTGTATAGTTCTACTTCTTCCTAGATAAGTATTATTATTATTCATTTTCTTGGTTGCCAATGTGTATATGGGATAGGTTTCTTTTCTATTTTAAGTTTTTGTAAAGCTTCTGTGATTTTTTCAACTTCTAGAGGTATATTATTTATACTTTTTCCCACTAATATATTAGACTGATTTTTTATATAATCTAGGTTTTGTGATAATTTTTTAATTTCTGCTGTTAAATTTTCTATTATTTGTTTATTGTTTATAGCTTCTTGTTGTAGACTTATACTCAGATTTATAAATAAATCTACTAAAGTATTTAACTGTGAGTTATTTGTATGTAAAGTATGTTCACAAATATCTTTAATATTACAAACTAAAGTAAAATTATCTGTTATAAGAGGTTTTCGGTGAGCTTTTTCAGAAAATTCTAAATTTAAAAATTCTAAACGCTTGATTGTTTGAGAAGTACCAATGATTAATAAAATCCAACTCTCTTTAGCTTTTATCCCTTATTCCCAATTTTCTTAAATATTTTCTTATATTCCAACTATTAAAGAAAAATAATAATATACAAACTAATCTATTAAACAATTTGATCTATGTATTTGTTCTTTTAACTTAGCTCGTTCATATATAAACCACAATAATCGATAATAATCTATATAATCTAACCAATCTGTTGAATCTAAAGCAAAAATAAGTCTATCATATCTTTTTAATTTATTTAAAAGATGTCTAATATAAAAACTAGTCATAATAATTAACCCTTTCGTTTATGATGTTATCAAAGCAACTATCTTTCCCACAATCTTCACCTAAGAGAGTTTCCCAAAGATAATGGCTTAACATGCCATAAAAGGGACTTGTCTTAGTCTATTGGATTTTAAGAAAGCCTTTGCTCTGATACCAATATATCAGAGAGGGTGGTGGTAAAACTGAAAACTGAAAATAAAAAAAAAAGCTAAAACTTACTTTGATGGAGATATGCACAGCGGATGATGATGAGAGTATGCACAGCGGAGTAGAAGGTTGCAGAAGAGAAAGGGTTTTTTTTTATATGTGTGGGTTGGAATATAATATGAAGAACTGGAGAAAATCTGGGATATTAAGGGAATGGAGCTAGAAACAGGAGACGAAATTGGTCTTCTATTGCTTCAAATATACCACCCTACAAAATTAACAGATGAACAAATAATTCAATTTTATCATCATGGTATGATTGATTATTTGGAAATCAAGTTAAACACTAAAACAGAAGATCTCCTCAACCAGCTTGGAGAAAGATTATTTTAGTTGCAGGGAATATTGCAATAAGATCAACAACTTCGATTATAGGTTGCAAAATATATTCCTCATTCCCTTATACAGATGCATACACATACAGACCAGCAAGAAAAAGAATTTTCATTGAACATAAAAGCAACATATGCCATCAATATCATCTACAGACATCAATGACAAAAACTAATATAGAGTTTTCAACTCTACCTTGGTTAAGTCATTCAGATGAAAAAATTCCAGAAAGTTTTACACAGTTTATCAAAAATCATCAGGAAACTCCAGAACTTCCTGATTATTTTCCATGGAGGAATTATCAATTGGTAGGTGAAGGACACTACATACAAGTCTACACAAAACCAAATTGGAGAATGCTTCTACCCTTTGCAGGGGAAGGAGACACTTTACAAGGTGAAGGACACTACATACAAGTCTACACAAAACCAAATTGGAGAATGCTTCTACCCTTTGCAGGGGAAGGAGACACTTTACAGTTACAGCACATCATAAACCTAGAAGACGAAGAGGGCAATAATTTAGAAGACTGTTCAAGTCCACAGTCGATAGACAGCACACACAGAGACTTCTAGAAGATGACGTAAGAAGTGACGACAGAAGATTGAAGACAAAAATCATGGCGTAAGCAGTCACTAGGGGTGCAAACGAGCCGAGCGGCTCGCGAGCTACTCGAGATCGGCTCGAGAAAAAGCTCGAAACGAGCCGAGCCTTATCGAGCCCGAGCCGAGCTTGAGCCTAAAATAAAGCTCGTTTGTTTATCGAGCCCGAGCTCGAGCCTCGCATGTGAAGCTCGTTAGGTTCGTCGAGCCTTAGTGTAAACGAGCCGAGTCGAGCCGAGCTTATTCAAACTTGTTTACAAGCAGACCCCGAACCTAAAAATAAGCTTATTTAGTAAATGAGCCCGAACTTCACTTATCGAGCTCGCGAGCCTAAAAAGTCTATTATTTAAATTATTTTTATTTAATATATTAATTAATAGATAATAAACGAGCCGAGCCCGAGCCGAGCTTGAGAAAATACAAACGAGCCGAGTTCGAGCCTTGAAAACAAAGCTCGAATCGAGCCGAGCTCGAGCCCGAGCTCTCATAAGTTAATCGAGCTCGAGCTCGAGCCTGGTCAAGCTCGGGCTCGGCTCGGCTCGTTTGCACCCCTAGCAGTGACGTTTTACAAACTCAATTATATACAGAAAGTGGTCGACAGAAGGCAAAAATTTTCAACACCTATTTTGGAATTTAGCTCTATTTTTATTCGTTGTTTTTCTTTTAGAATAGGCTTTTTGACTATTATGTTTTAGAATAGATTCTTGTTTCTTATTTTGGCCTGTATATATGGCAATTGTAAATCGTTGTAAGCACGAACAACCATTACTAGCAATAATATTATTACTTCAAAGGCACACTAAAATTCTCTCCATATCTCTTTAGCTCCATTCCCTTAATATCCCAGATTTTCTCCAGTTCTTCATATTATATTCCAACCCACACATTAAAAAAAAAAAAAAAAAAAAAAAAAAACCCTTTCTCTTCTGCAACCTTCTACTCCGCTATGCATACTCTCATCATCATCCGCTGTGCATATCTCCATCAAAGTAAGTTTTAGTTTTTTTTTTATTTTCAGTTTTCTGTTTTACCACCACCCTCTCTGATATATATATATGTGTGTGTGTGTGTGTGTGTGTGTTAACATCGTGGTCCATTTGCAAAGACAAAGCTTTTAAACACCTTGTGAGAGGGAGGTCTTCGGTTCAAGTCCCATAAACGACATGAAATAAAAGAAATTTGTCGTTAAGAAAACATAGATTATGTTTAAATCAAAAGAATATTTGAAGCATTTAATTAATTAAACTAAATATATTGTAAAAAAAAACAACAATTACTATTCTTGTGTTCAATATGCTTTAATCCAATTTCGGTGTAAAAGAGTACTTTTCCTTTTCAACTTTCTTTTTTCACACCATGTCATACTTAAGGACGAAGAAAGAGGTCGACAAACAAAGTTTTTTTTTCCTTTTTCCTTTTTCTATTAAACACTATTTAACTTTTATAAATAAAAATACTTATAAAAAACAACAAAACATTATTAGGATTACCGTTAAACTATGTTGACTATTGCATTACATTATATCCAGATTACCGTTATATTATGTTGACTATTGCATTACATTATTTGCACATATATATATATATATATATACACAACCCCCTTTCTATCACCCCCTATTTCACACCACACAATTGTCCTTGTTGTGTAACTAAAAATGTTGGCCAAGAACCAAAATGTTAACACGATCATCTTGTTGCTAATTGTATGCAAAATCTCACTTGTTGGATCAAACACATGGGTTGGTTCTAAATACCAAATCCAATGCACAATGTGTGCTGCTTGTGACAACCCATGCAACCAACCCACATACTCTCCACCACCACCGCCGTCGCCACCGCCACCATCCATACCCATACCCAAACCCTCACCACCCACAACAACCAACTGCCCTCCACCGCCTACTCCACCCACATCAGGTGGTGGCGGATACTATCATCCGCCACCATCAACCTCTCAAGGTCCTTACTACACCTACCCACCACCAGCACCATTCAACAATAACTACCCTACCCCACAACCACCCAACCCCATTATGCCTTACTTTCCCTACTATTATTACAATCCTCCACCACCCGCGCCATCTGTGGCGGCCGTCTGCCGCCCCGGATCCGCCTGTCTGTTTTTACTCAACCTCATTTTACTTTTCTTTTATATAATATATTAAATTCGATTGGATTGGATTGTACTAAACCTACCATTTTATTTCTCTCTCTTCTGTAGTTTTTACTGAATGTCTAAATCAGTCAAATCATCACTCTCGACTTTTTCTAGTTTAACATGATGATCTCAGCCAAATTTGATTTGGGAGTGAAGAATAAAGTGTCAAGAGTTTTGACAGATCTATAAAACAAGATCACACAGGGATCATGATGATAGCTGATAGTGGGAATTGAGAAAGACTTTTGCAGTGAAGTAATCTGTAAATTCTTGACGGTTTTTTTTTTCTGGTAATTTAACTGTTTTAAATTAGTGTATTGATGATTAAATAATAGCAAAAAAAATTTAAAATTTGATCTGCTATGTTGATTTTTGCAATTACACAGATGTGTAATTTAGTTTGCATATATTTTGTGATGTTTTAAATATATATGTGCCAAGTTCTAGAAGTTATTAACTTATGTATTGGTGATTGAGCTTATTAGCTATTGTTTTTTTTAACGGCCAACAGAATCAATCCCGAGCACTCTCGGGGCACCCACTGGATCAAACGGAGTACTCCGAGAGTAACCCGAGTCCACCACCAATTCCAGGGAAAACCCGGCAACCCACTCGCTCGTAGGCACGATGATGAAATTACCGGTAAAACCGGTTTGGCTCAAAGATTGAACCTAGGTTTCCCTAGGTCTCCTATCGTTGCCCATCAATGCCTCACTCTGCACCAAGTGGGAGTTGAACTTGCATCTCTCAACAGAAATGCAAGTCTTCCACCACTTGATCTAGAGATCATTGGAACTTATTAGTTATTGTTATTATCTGTTTTCCAGATCAAAATATGATAAAAGTTTATGCGGCAAAGATGTGTACATATTGCTTTTGTGACTGCTGGTTTTATTCATCATTGTTCATATAAAAGATATAATATTTGTGTATAGCACACACATATATATATGTGTGAGTGGTTCTATAAAAAGATCAAAATTTGTGTCAAGTGTAACAAAAATTCTGGATGATAAAGTCAAGTTAATAGTTAAGATTATGGTTAATAGGAAGGAGTAACATCCAAATTGTTGAAAGTGTTAGTAATGTTGGCGTAATTTCCGGTTCGGTTCGGGCTGGGCCAATGGGTCGGCCCAAGCAGGTGACAAGTGGGCCTAATCCTAAGGGGTTAATTAGGGTTTCTAATTGTTTATTGTTGACTAAGTAAGGGTTAGCAAGTTAGTTTCGAGTTAGGCTTTATGTATTATAAAAGAGTTGCGTTAAGTTTTGAGTTATTTTCTTGATCAATATATTGGAGAGCTTATTCCAAATTGTGTGTTCGTTTATTGTTTTGATTATACGATTGGAACTTGAATTGCTATAATAGTGTGTCAAGAACTATATAGTCCGTCTAATTCATGTGTTCGTCTAGTACAGTGTGTGTTAAACCCACATAACGGTTCGTCGGCCTTATCTGTCTCTCTGTCATAATTTTATGTTTTTATTTGAACACGTTTACTTATCCCCTTGTGTTACACACGTGTTGTGTTTTGTGACTTCTCTCAGTTCTTAAGATTTTAATCAAATTAAGTCATCTCATATATAAATCCACATATACATAAATTGAGTGTGGTGTTTTATATTAATACTTTTTAATAAAGGTAATAAAAAAGATAAAGAAGAATATAATTAGAAAAAGTAAGATGGGGGCCGGGAGTGACTGAATGTGTGATTGTGTGATGTGTCGGTAAGGAAGGGTATACAAGTGAAAATGAGTTTGATTTAATTAATATCTAAAAAAAAGGAAGTAAGAATATTTGGTTTTTGGAATTTAATTATTTTAACTCATCACGGACACAGGATTATAATTTACAGGCCCTTTGATTCTTCTTTTAAAATTTAAATTCTTTTAAAATTTAAATGTTAAAAGCATTGGCCCATATTCTAAGTGGGCTTTCTGATAAAAACTGAAAGAGTAAAATGCCAAAACCATGTTTGGGCAAAAGCTTGTTCAATCTAGGACATGAATTTTTTTTTAACTAAAGTTTCATTTCCATTCACATCACTAACTTATTTCCATTCACATCACTAACTTAGTTAAAGTGTATCGTTAACTCATAGAAAATTTTGACAATTCACAAACGTTAGGGACGATTTTGATAATTAACCCATTTATTCTTTTGTTTTTTTTTTTAATTTTTTATCTTTAAATAAAAAATAATTATAAATATAAAATATATACATATACACACATTTATAAATACACTTAATTTTTTAAGTTTACTTTTTACCTTTAAATAAATAATAATAATAAATTAATCATAATATATAAACACATGCATTTATACTTATATTTATACATGTATACACACATTACCATACACACACACACTCTCTCTCTTCTATCTTTCTCTCTTATCCATCACCACCTCCATCACAACCACCACTGTAGCCTCCGCCACAGCCACCTCGTCTATCTCGGCATCCGTAACTCATCTTCCCTCGTCGACCCGTCGTACCAAATATCGGTACCACCCGTCTCTCTCGTCATACCAAACATCATCAATTTATTCTTATTTTTTTATTTAAAGGTAAAAAAGAATTTTTTTTTTTTTAAATAAGTGTACGTACATATAAATGTGTGATATATGTAGGTGTGTATATATTATATTTATAATTATATTTATAGACAAAAAAAATTAAAAAAACAAAAGAATAAAATGGGTTAATTGCCAAATTTGTCCCTGAGGTTTGAGAATTGTTAAAATCGTCCATGAGAGTTAATGATACATTTTAACTGAGTTAGTGATTTGAATGAAAAATGCAATAAAAATGAAACATTGGGGATCCAGTTATAGAAAAATCTTATTTTGGATGGAACAAGCAAGAGCGCCCAAAACTCAGGGACGATTTTGGCATTTTACTCAAGTTGAAAGCCAAACTAGAGATTATTTTCAAGTACGTGGTGGTCTGACATGTGTGACAAGAATATTGAATAATGATTTAAAAATGATAATAGAAAAAAATCTATTTATGGCTTCAAAAGATGTGTGACAAGATTATTGAATAACGATTTAAAAAAAATCTAAAAGAAAAAAAAAACTATTTATGGCTTCAAAATACCAAATAGTGCAAAACAATGCAAAAGACGTGTTACAAACGGCACCTAGTTTGTGTTGGAATTTAAGCTCACAAAATCTATGCAAGTTTGGCATGTGATGTTGGAAGCTTTTGGATTTATCACCACCCATAGTCATTGGGAAAGTAAAGAGGGAGATGTAGTAGAAGAAAACGAGTTGCGACTAAGATGTAGGAAGTCAATAAGAAGCCAAAAAGTTTTTTCGACTAGGTTGTAGGTTGCAAGGAGGGGATGGGGGGAGGGGGGTAGAGAGAAAAATGATCGTAAAAAGAGTAATCTTGGTTATTACATTGTTGTTATAAAAGGATGACATGGGATACTTTTCAGATGGAGAGAGGTGTTGAATACAATACCAACCAAGGTTGCTCTATCAAAGCGGGTGGTCCATGTGAAAAAAAATGTGTAATGTGCATATGCGAGACCTAGTCTGAATTAGCAGATCATTTGCTTGTGTCTTGCTCATCCGCAAAAGAGCCAAAGAGGTATTCGAAAAATTTTACGATGGATATGTTAGTGGTTCCTCTTTTGTTAGGAATTAATAAAAGTTTTAAGATGATTAAACATGTGATCTATTTGATGATCCTATAGAGTATTTAGAAAGCTAGAAATGATAAAGTCTTCAATTTCAAACCGTTGCACGTGGAAAGGGTTGTGGAAGACATAAAGGTGTACACTTTTATTTGGATAATAAACCGAGCAAATATGAAAACCATAGATTGGTGCAAATATGCAATTTTGATATTTAATTTTCATTTTATATATTTATTTGTATCCTTCTAGCTCTCTACTAGCGTTTTAATATCTTTCTCCGCCATTCATAAAAATATTTTTATAAAATCTGACATATTTTCCTCCTAAAAAACAATTTGTTATCACTTATAGAATATAATAGAAAATGAGGATAGATTAATGGGCTTGGCAACATATAAGGGTGAACGGGGCACTCTCGGTAACCCCATTCGGTGACCCAAGTCACCTAGCGGGAACACCGCCGCCATCAACGAGGGGAGTCACCTCTTAGGGGGGAATCGGTGAGAGGTTACCGATTGAATATGGGAGAGAGATGGTGGGCCAGCCTTTTTTCAACCAATCAAAACATTTCTTTTTTTTTTTTAATAAAAAAACAAGGGGAGTTAAGAGGGAAGTGGCGCCATCAAATTGAGGGTGTGAGGGGAGTTAAGAGGGGAGTTGATGTGGCACGTCCTGATTGGCCGTGCGTAAGAGAGGGGACTCCCCTAAGAGGGGAGTGCCCCGTTCACCCTAAATAAACATGTTATTGAGCTAATCATTTTGCATAGAGGTAAAGTCAAAAGAAAATTCCTTATTCTAAGATATGAATAAAGATGTGACTGATAAAGACCAATATGAGAATGAAAGTACAAATATGCTAAAAGGTTGTCCTCTACAACACCCAAATTTGAGGAGGGCCATTTTCCTACTCCATCAAAAGTACTCTACCATTTATGTTTTGAAAAGCCCATGTCTTTCATAGCCAAAGAAACGGGACGGTATAAGGACAATCTAATGGAAACATATTGATGAAATCAATATAATGCTAACTTAACATTCATTAGTGGTACTCTTGTAAGATTACTTGTTGTTAGGATCCCTTTGACTATATATATTCTCCTGCCTAGATTGTCTTTCATCAAGTCGGTGGTCTCAGCGTCTCAGCGGAAGCAGCCTCTCTATCCTTTATGATAGGGGTTATCTCCATCACACCATCCTCATACCCTACCAATAGCTATGTTATGAGTGATTATATTGGGTGCGTTTGGTTAATAAGACATCCTTAACTCCATAAGGCTATTGCACCCATGACATGAATAAGAAGAAGAAGAAGAAAAAGAAAATTCACCTTAAACCATTTTTTACTGACGGTGTCGAATGATATATAAAAAACGTTGGTGGACGAACTATTCTAGACCATGAAAGCTCCTTGTTGAACAAGACACGTGAAAGGCTAAAGAAAACTTTATTACGATTTAAAAAACCAAATTATATAATAAGTCATAATAAATCACTATTATGAAACTTGTCTAACTTGAAAAAAAAATCATATACACGAACACCACATGGTAATCGTCGTAACCACAGTCACCACCACCTCTTCCAAAGTTGTGGTCACTTGCACCACCATCATTGTCGCCACTTTACCACCACCCCTCTTCCCAAATGTTGCTATCTCCACCGCCTCTATATCCAGCGTCGTCGGCTCGTCTCTACGACCACCACCACCGCCACCATTGTCGTTGCCACTGTCGTTATTAGCCGTCATAAATCTAATATAATGAGTGAACATAAGTGAACTTGTCTTAATGCTTTTCTTTTTTAAAAACGACATATTTCAAGACTACTCTGTTTTTTACCCGAATCAAATTTATACTACTCTAAAACTACGTATTTTTTACTAAGCACAATTTTTCGACCCGTCTCAACCGAAACCATCTATTTTTCAAAGCTTACTAGAGAGCAACATGATATATAAAAAACCGGTTGCCAGTGGCGGACCCAGGAATTTTTTCCTGGGGGTGCGGAATATTTTCAAAGATTTTAGGCCCCTAGCTGTATAAAAATATCGGTTTATAGCGGGTCGAGTCGGATCATGTAAGACAAAAGAACATCAAACTAAAATTTATAAATCATCAAAAACACGTCAAACGTCATTACAAATTACAAACGTATTTAAAATTGTACCCTACAGGGTTTTTTTTTTTTTTGACATATATCCAAAATATCATCTAAAGATACTAAACACGTCATAAGTTCATTACATTCTTACTCATTGTTCCTAACACATATAACTTGCTTCATAAGTTCATAAATAACACTAAACACTTAAACAAAATAAATAATCATGTTCAACCATAGCCCATAACTTTCAGTTATATTTTTAAACATTCAAGTCCTAATATTAAATGTTGATTACTTGTAACTAATCATTTAAACAAACAAAGCTATAAATAAAACAAAATCATTTAACTACAGGTCTAGAACAACAAAAAAATATAAAAAGATTAAACTCTTACACATCTATATTTTCTCCTAATCATCACATAAAACAAAATAAGTAAATAAATAAAGAAATAAATAAATAAACCATACTAGTTCTATATAGGAATTCTAACGTAATATGGGTCGGTCCAACCGGAATTTTGGTTTTTCCAGTAAAAAAAGCCACCAGGTCGTGAGCAGTGGCGTCAAGTCGCTGGGAGTTTTTTTTGGGGCGGGATTTGAAAATGGAATGGGTGGATTGGTTGGGTTATTTTATTTAGTTCAAATTTCTTTAGGTTGGGTTTGGACTTGTGTTAATAAAAATTGATCGCAGATTAGGCTTTGATTGGATTAAATAATTAAGTGAATAAGTGGTTAATAATTTTTTTTTTTTTCTAAGTGGGGCGGTTGAAAATTTTCAAGGGGTGCGGGTGAAAAATTCCAAGGGGTGCGGTCGAGATTTCCGGCGAAAAATTACACTAAAAAATATTTTTTCATGGGGTGCGCCCGCCCACCTTTGGCTTAGGGTGGGTACACCCCTGCCGGTTGCTCACCAGAAACAGTATAAGATGTCGTCTGTAGGCCATGACAACCGGAACCAATGCCAATATCATATAAATTTTCTTTCTTAATCATGCGTTAGTTGAAAAATAATAAACAAAGATTACTCTTTATTTAATCTGAAAGCAACATAAGTACATAACTACCACTAATACATTATACATAAATACATAATCACTACATAATTAAATGATAATAATTAAAAGAGTTAAATTTCATTTTAGTCTCTATGATTTGGGTTATTTGTCAGTTTAGTTCAAAGGTTTTATTTTTTGCCTGAGAGTCCAAAAAGGTTTTACTATTGCTATTTTAGTCCACTGGGTTAAATTCATCCATTTTTTTTGTTAACAAGAAGAACAATTCAGTCATTTTATATGTAACTCTGTTAACTAGAAAGGCAATTCGGCCATTTAAAATGACCGTATTGCCCTTATCATTAACTGAAATAATTGATGAAATTAACCCAGTGGACTTAAATGGCAACGGTAAAACTTTTTTAAACTTACAGACGAAAACTAAAACCTTTAGACTAAACTGGTAAAATGACCCAACCCAAAGAGACTAAAATAGCATTCAACTCTAATTAAAAAGATTGCAATATATTACTAATCACATTCATTAAAGTACCAACAAAATTAAACCATAATCATTAAATTTCATAAAACAAAATTAGAACTTCCAATCAAAGAACAATACATGTTGGTCTTCTTCACTCTTTGATTCTTCACCATTCAAAAAAAAACCCTAATTTAAACTTAAAAGTTTCTTAATTAATTAATTAAGCAAAAATAGAACCACAAGATAAAGCCATTAATAATATTGCAGCTTGTTCTTCTTCACCAAGCTTCCTCCTTTTTGTTATTTTTGATCTTGGTCTCTGCAAAACCACCTCTGATCCAAGAGCCATTAATCTCCTCTTCAAACAAAAATCATCTGTGTTCTCACTCTTGCTGCTGGTCAAACCGCTTGATTGACTATCTCCGCCGGAGGTTGTGGTGGCTGCCGCCGCGGTTTTCTTTGCTTTTTTGTCTTCCTTTGCCATTGCCAACAGAGCTCTTCTCTTCTTCCTGCTTCTGATCCCACAAGCATTGCATAGAGACTGTATTGATAAAATAATCAAATTATTAATATTAGTACGATATATTTATAGAAATATATCTATATCAACTAACTCGTTGCGACACATGTCGTATGCAGTGTTGTAGTAATCGCTAGTCGCTAGTCGGGCGGTTGAATGGAGACTAGCAATTAATTGTGATTAATCAGCGTCTAGTCGAGATTTTTACAACTATAATCGTATGAGCCTAAAATACTTTTTACTTCTTTTATTTGATACCTTAGTATTTTAATTTTTATCTCATATTTAAGTAAATAAATTTTACCTCAAAATGTAAGATTTTTAATTTTTAAATCTTTGTTGGTATTTATTTAATATTTTATTTATTCAATCCATAAAATGCACAAATCACCTAGGTTTTTAAGCTAGTTTACACAAAATAAGCCCTAACATAAATTTTAATATTTCTCTTATTTTTAAAATTTTTACCTTAAAATATTGTTTTAAAATTTTTAAATGTTCATTACGGACTATTTAATATTTTATTTATTAAACTAATAAAATAAACAAAATACACGATTTTCAAACATAGTAAATTTAAATTAAAAAAAAAAACATAAAAAGGAAAAAACCTTAGGGCCAGCTGGGCCGCCTCTCCAGAGAGGAGTTTTAGTGGTCCCACAATCAGCACAAGTTTTGATCAAGTGACTCCCACCGTCCGATGAAACCGATCCGCCTCTTTCCGGACTGCTTTTGCAGTTCATCATATCATCACACTCTGAACCCTAATTTCACCAAATCAAATTCAAAACAATTAAAATAATTAACCCAATGCTAAAAGACGACCCGTAAACCGGCGATCGCACTCAAACCCACCATATCTGGTTCGGGAGAAAACCCGCCGCCCGAAAACCCGATAAAACCCGGTTGATACCAATCAAAGATTACTCACCTTATCACTTAAATCGCCCATTCTCACTTCAAAACACAAATCAAATCAAACCAATCGATCGATCGATCAAATCACTGATCCGTATCACGATCACCACCAAATCAACTGATCAAACAACGAATTGAAGCTAAAGGGGTGAAAAAAGGTTCAAACACACACAAAACAATGGTGGAATAGGTTGAGATAAGTACAGACTGACTGAATAGGTCAGTGTGATCAGGAATCACTGAGATTTTGAAGGGTTTTTTAGAGAGAGAGTGAGAGGGGGTTTTAGAGAGAGAGGGGATGAAGAAGGAGCCGAAGAAGTGATAGCGGCAAAATAAAATGAAAAGATTTTAACGTCAGGAAAAACCCTAGGGCGGGGTGATTCGAAATGACGAAAATGCCCTTGGCTGAATGAATGTTTTTGGACGTTATACCCTACCCCGCCAAAAATTAAAAGGGCGCCCATTTTACATTTATTGTGTTTTGGATGTGTGGTCATGTGGTGCTTTTTTTGAATGGTTTTTTTTTTTTTTTGTAAGGTTTTGGGTAAAAAATGAGGGGTATAAAAAGGTGGGTTATCTATGTGTTGTTTAACAATCACTATTCACTAGTGTTTTAGTAGTGGTCACGGTTATTTAAGTTTTACTTATGATGGGTCTTGATAAGTTTTCCCCTTCAGGTCTCAAGTTTGAGTGTGGGTGACTAAGATTTCTCAAAGAGTGGTTTAAATTGTGGATCTATTGTGCGAGGTGGCTCTCTAGCGCGGACCCGGTTAAGACAATGTATGCTAGACCTCCCGATCCCGACATTCGCGAATAATTCACACATTTTCAAAAAAAAATCTATGTGTTGTTTAAGATTGATTTGCTAAATAAAAATGAGACTATTAAAGGTTAAACGAGCTTGAGTTTGAGATAGAGTTTATATATGAGTCTATTGTTTGTGTAAATATAATACGTTTTGTTTTATATACAAGCTATAATAAGTTTTGTTATAAGAAAAATCGAAATAAAACGACTAAGTAATAAACAAGTTGTGTCTAAATCAAGCTCGATCTTAAAAGCAAGTTTGGACTTAGGCATCTCAAATTCTTGATCTTAACTCGGCAAGTTTGTTTACATCCCTAATCAAAATCACTATATACTTCAGCCAGTGACGGATCGCGACCTTGCCGATGCGGCTTGGTGGGTTGGGCCTTCTCTCGGCCCAGGACGTGGTTGTCTATGCCTTTGTGGCTTCCAGGTCTCAATCTTGGGGGTTGCAGGACCACATCTTACGTAACAGCGGGGTTGCTAACACTGACCCGGATTATGCCAGCGCCTTGGAACGCTTGCATGAATCTCTACCTGACTTTGATCTCGGTGGTTTCTCTAACAAGGACACCGCCCCCAAAAAGCCATATAAAACTTTGGCGAATGCCCTTTATTTTTGAATCGCACAAAGGTTGGGAGAAGTTTTTCATTTGTCCCCATGCCAGAAAGCCGTCATTGAATGCCTACAGAGGCCTCACGCTCAGGATTTCTTAACTGTTATTCCTATTGAAGGTCTGGGTCAACGTATGTCAGCGGTTGAGTACCGGTCAATCCTTAAGTACCGAATGATGAAACTTGCCCAGTCTGCCGTAAAGCATGTCTGGATAAATACGGGGAGCATGCGTTACACTGTAGAGAGTTGTCGGGGTTTAAGTATCGCCATGACTTTGTTCGAGACGCGTTAATGGATATTCTCAGACGAGCAGGGATCTCGGCAAAGAAAGAGGCACCGGTTAATTTTCTTACAGACCCGGCGGAAGGGAGGTCCACCCTACACCCGGCTGACATGCTAGTTTTCGGTAGGGTGGGCGGGAAACATGCTTGTGTCGATCTCACAGGTGTATCCCCCTAGCCGGGTTCCAGGAAAATGAGTTTGTGGCGGGGGCAAGCGGTACTGAAAGCAGAGTCAAAGAAGGTGGAAAAACACGCGAAAGCTTGTGAGGATAATCAGCATGCCTTTGTCCCCTGGTGTTTGACACGTTCGGATCCTTGGCGCCGGAGGCGGTTCAGTTCTTGGCTAGAGTTCAGCGTGTGGTCCACAGCAACTTTTCGACCCCTCGGGGGTGACGTTTTGTTTTTAGTAGATTAGGGTTTTATATTTAGAAGGGGATGGCGACGCAGTTTGTTGCTCGTCTACCTGTTATCCTTATGTAATTTGCCCTGGTGATTGGAATGAAACACTTATTTAAACAAAAAAAATTGCACTAAAAATGTAATTTGCCAAGAAAGTTTAGGGTGGCTTAGGCTACCCCTAGGAGTGTGCTAGATCCACCCCAGACTTCAGCATTACAGTTTTATTTTCTATTTGACGTTGGAAAGATCCAAACCTTTCGTATACCAAAATCTTTGATCTTACGGGTTTGATAGTTATCTCCGATAATAAATTTTGTATCTAATACATTGAAGTGATTTTATAAATGGATAAGAAAAATGTAGTAAAAACTTTTAACTATTTTTAACAACTAGCATACACTCTAACTTTTACTTCTAACTAGTGTTTTTCAATGACGCGCGTTGCGCGAAAGGCATTGGTGTTTTCGACCGACATCATTCTTCAAACGATTCGAGATAAACGATGCGTAACCAACCATATCCGGCATCGTGGAGTGTATTAAAAAGGGAGCAATTGGACGATTGGATGCTGGGCTAGGTGTTTCTTGGAATGCCCACGGATTTTTCGGGTCAAAACCACGATTATGAGGATTCATTTTTCGTATTGTGGTTGGATGAGATTTTTTTTTTTTTAAAATAAGATGGAGATGATTTTAGAAGAGGTGGAGTAGTTGTGTAAAAAAAAATGAATAGAAGTGTGAGTATTTATAGTGAAAAAATAATTTGCATTGGTGTTTTCGACCGACATCATTCTTCAAACGATTCGAGATAAACGATGCGTAACCAACAATATCTGGCATCGTGGAGTGTATTAAAAAATGAGCAATTGGACGATTGGATGCTGGGCTAGGTGTTTCTTGGAATGCCCACGGATTGTTCGGGTCAAAACCACGATTATGAGGATTCATTTTTCGTATTGTGGTTGGATGATATTTTTTTTTTTTAATAAGATAGAGATGATTATAGAAGAGGTGGAGTAGTTGTGGTAAAAAAAATGAATAGAAGTGTGAGCATTTATAGTGAAAAAATAATTTTTTTTAAACACATAGTCGTTGGCCAACGGCTAGCCCAACAATCCCGCCATGTCATCTTGATAGCCCCGCCCAACGCCCGTGCTAAAACCCCCGGCCAAGGGGCCGGGCCACGCCGAAAAAAGAAAAAACGTGAACGTGAACTGGATTGATGATAAAATAGACCCACGCCACAACCCCCACCCCATACCTTATATTCTAATATACCCTAGATGAACTACTGTTCATTTAGTTGTGGTAAAAAAAATGAATAGAAGTGTGAGTATTTATAGTGAAAAAATATTTTTTTTAAACACATAGTCGTTGGCCAACGACTAGCCCAACGATCTCGCCATGTCATCTTGATAGCCCCGCCCAACGCCCGTGCTAAAACCCCCGGCCAAGGGGCCGGGCCACGCCGAAAAAAAGAAAAAACGTGAACGGGAACTGGATTGATGATAAAATAGACCCACGCCACAACCCCACCTCATACCTTATATTCTAATATACCCTAGATGAACTACTGTTCATTCACTTTCGTTTTTATTATATATAGATTCTACATCTTTGTCCACTAATTAAACCATCCACCTTAACGTCACATTTCCAATGATCCACTAGGCTAGTAGCACTTTGGTATTGTTCATGGTTGTAAAAACCCCACTAGCCTCCAATTAATTGCTAGTCGGAGGTTCATCGAGTAAGTTTTATCGAATAGGTCTTAATCAGTAGGCGGTCAACGGTTGTCAAATCCAGTCCTATTTTGCCAACAATCGGTGGCAGTCGAGCAATTTTAGCCAAATTGTTGATCAAAACCTATAAATTCCTGCAGTTAATCTTATCGACTCGGAAATACGGGTCGATTAAGGTGTTAAAAGATGTCTACTTAAAAGCATACATATAAAACTGAAAATTACATATAAAATCCCAATCCGATTAATCATAAGTCGATACCCCATCGACCGACTAACACCCAACGATTCTTACAACACTGGTATTGTTTAAGGGTGGAGGGGTCACTCTAATAGCTACCATCAACATCACCCAATTAAAAAATGTCTATCTCTTTTAAACTAAAAACTACTCTTAAGTACCCTGAAGGAAAATGGTTATATATCAAACTACCCTAATCCTCTTGCCTTATAATTTTGCTTTTAATCTCATTGGGTGCTAGTTCCCAATGAAGGGAAGGGTGATGCTTCAAACTACCCTAAACCTCTTTCCTTAGAATTTTCCTTTTAATCTCATTGTGTACTAGTTCCCAATTTCACTGGCACACACTACTGAAAGTGTCGGCGCCCATTTCCTGTCTTACTCGCATAACCCAAATGAGGGTCTCCAAAACCTAAACCCCCACTATAGGGCTATAAACGAACCGAAGGTGTAGCAAAAAGTTCGTGAACCATTCGGCAAGAAATTTGTTTATGTTAGTTCATTTAATAAATTAACATACAAGAACAATAAATTTCATTCGATGTGTTACACAAACGAACATGAATAGAGGCTACAATCGGTTGTTTATGTCCGTGAAGGTTTAATAATGTTTTCGTGAAGGTTTAATAATGTTTTCATTTATGTTCATTTAGTTCGTTCATTTATGTTATATTTTTCTTTTATTGGTTTTAGTTTTTAAAAATTTGAAACCATGGTTATAGTATGTGCCTTCGTCAACATCTCTAACTTGACCATTTCAATTTTAGTGTGTGTTAAAGCTTCACAAACTTCTTAATTTTTATGTTAGTTATGTTTATGATAACTATGTCATGTGTTAAGGTTTGACAAACTTCTTAATTTTTATGTTAATTATGTTTATGATAACTATGTCAACTATATTCGGATGGTTATTTAAGTAAATATTTATTTCTTGTGAAATTTTCATAATCTTTTGAGTAAAATGATAAAATGGTCCCTGAGTTTATGTCTCTTTTGCTACTTCAGTTCAAATATGAAACTTTATGTATATGGTACATGAGGTTTCATTTTTGGTGTCATTTCCATCCAAATGAGAAACTTATGTTAACCTCTCCCAAATGGTCATTTTATCTCGGATTTTATTTTAATTAAAAAACCCAAAAAACAAAATAAATCCCCTTTTCTCTTTTTCCCACAAACCCTAATCTTCTATGTATCATCTTCAACATCAAATTCCCCCTCCTCTTTTTTCAGGGGGTGTTTGGGATTCATTTTTAACTTATGACTTATTAACTTTTTAAAAGTCATAAGTGATAAGTCACAAATTTTCGTTTCTCATTTTCTCCTTTTTAAACCATAAACTTTCTTCTCAACTCTTATCCAGACACTACTAAAAGGACTTATTAACTTTTTATAAGTCAATAACTTAAAAGGAGCTCCAAAATAAGCTAACCCTCAATCTCTACATATATATTACAGATATACACACAGTTACACCACACCCCATACCAGCC
The DNA here is from genome assembly GCA_030545235.1 of Helianthus tuberosus. NCBI lineage: Eukaryota > Viridiplantae > Streptophyta > Magnoliopsida > Asterales > Asteraceae > Helianthus > Helianthus tuberosus. The sequence goes on along the minus strand of CM060388.1, from coordinate 18,518,619 downwards.
ACCTCCACCGAGCTACGTCGGTCAACCCACTGATCTGAACACACCAGGATAACAACAATCATGAACCTATCTATGCTTGTGAAGTTGCAATTAGGTTTGTTCTTCTCCAATTGAAGCATCCATTGAAGAATCAGGGTAAGAAATTGATGCATTTTACCTACAAATATAGGGTGTTTGGATATAGGAAGATTAATGTAAGATTATGGGTGGTGTTTCATGGAATAAATCAGATAGATGATGGTGTACGGTGGTGAAAATAAGGCTTAACTGGGAGGAAGTTGGTCGCCGGAAATGAAGTTGATTATGTGGCGGTGGCTGTTGTGGCATGTGGTAGTGCTCGCTAATGGTAGCTGGGGGTGGTGGCTAATGGTGGCTAGGGGTGGCAACTAATGGTGGTGGAGGGATGGAGCTTTATGTTGAAGATGATACAAGGAAGATTAGGGTTTGGGGGTAAAAGAGAGAGGGAGATTTGTTTTGTATTTTGGGTGTTTTAATTAAATTGAAATTTGAGTCAAAATGACCATTATACCCTTCATTTAAACTTAAACGAGAAAAACGACAAAAAAGGGAGAAGTTAACATAAATTTCTAATCCAATTTGTCATTTGGATGGAAATGGTAACAAAATTAAGATCTCAGGGACCCAGACACAAAAGTTTCATATTTGGACTAAAGTGGCAAAATTGACCTAAACTCAGGGACTATTTTGGCATTTTACTCTAGTCTTTTTAATGAAAAATGCGGATTTGATTTTAAAATAAATATATGACGTTCGTTTATGTTCATTTATGTGTATGGACATTCTTTTGTGTTTGTTTGCGTTTGTTTAGTTTGATAAGTGTTCATGAACATATACATTTTCTTAATGAACGATCACGAGCAATGTAACACCCCGAAAACGGGTTTGGTAATCAAACCACGTTTATACTAAAAGACGGGTAATTTACCTTTAGTGGTAAAAGTAACCCGGTGAATATTAGGATTCTTAAATAAACAAGAATTTACTAACTAGGAATTTTAACCTAGTTAGTTAATAGTTTAGAAATAACCTATAGTAGGGTTAAAAGCAACTAAATTAAATATTGACCAAAATGGAAGGACCTAAGTTGTAAAAATTGAAACTTTATTTTAATTAATCAAATAAAATACACCAAACACCCCACAAGGAGGTGTCTGGTCAAACAAGCAGAACAGGGGGCGATCCCCACACATCAAAACCCTAAATCTTCACCAAACTTGCAAATTGAAGGCTCAATCCAAGTTTAAATCGAAATTAAAGCATAGATTACTGATCCTCATCACAAGAGGATCACAAGGTATGTAAAATTTCATAAAAACTCTCAACTTGAATGTTACATCCGCCTTTTTTTTTTTTTTACAAAAATTGGGCATGACCCGTTCGTAAAACGAACGTGCCCCCTGTTTTTAACATAATCATTCAAATAACATTCTACGAACCCGTTGACATAAAACTACCAAAAGCAAAGACGATAAGTTTTACAAATGTACAACTACTAACAAAGTTGGACAAAATAACAAGTCATGGACCAAAAGGATGAGAATAATCTAGCGGAAGCGTTTGGTATAACATGACATGGACACGTGCTCGCTCCAATTCTCCAATTCGCCTAAAGTGAGGATTTACCTACATTCAATAACAAGACTTCAAAAGTTAGCCGTAATACTCATTTAACTCGATGTAACAATATATTAGCTTCATTCGTTTATTTGCTTTCATTATTCTTACGCATTCGATTTACCCAATTAAATGGGTAATGGCATATACCCTCATGATGAGGTTCAAGCTTATCACTTACAACCCGGTAACATCGGGTTAATCGCTTTCAACATAATTCTTTCTTTCCATCCGTATAACGGATTAAATTTCAAGCATTCATCATAGCATTCATGACCACCCATTCAAAACGGGTGGTAGCTTATCTTTACTCGACTTGTCCAACTAGAACCGGTCGACTTGTATGACTTAACATAACCTTCATTAGCATAACCAAATCCGCAAGGGATTTGCTATTTCGCATTCATTACAACATAACTTCTAAAACCTTTTTTGACATAAACTCTTACATCTAACCAATCTTTATCTATAAAGGAATTTGCACGAATTGTATTATCAATTAATATCATTCAATATCATTCGTAAATCTACTAGTAGAGTAAATAAAGTTCAAAAGAACTTACCTTGATTTTTCGTCACTTTATCTTGGGTATGACTCAAGCTTTCCTTTACTCTCGTTCCTAAACATTGTAACATCACTTTTAGCCTTCACATAAATTTCATTCCATATGTTCATTCATATGGTTATCTTGGCACCAATTAAACATAAACATATTCATTTTTATTCTATTATCCAATTTCAACAAATGCCCAAGTTTAAACCCAAATAATTCAGCCTAGACATTTCATCGAACACGTTGTGTGCGTACCATCTACCAAGCATAGTGTACAAGAATTTATGCACAACCATTCCAATTCTTAGCAAGATCATTACATTCAACATTTTCACACAATTTCCACTCTAATTCAGATTTATATAACATTAATCTACAACATTTATCTTCACATATCAAAACTACAACTAATTAAACACACATATCATCAACATTTCCATGGCATTGTTACCTACAAGTGGGTTTACATAAAAACATCAAGATAATCCGAAATCCAAGCATAATTCAAGTTTCGTGAGATGATTCTAACTCATTACCATCCTAATTTCGCATATATACACGGATTAATCAAAAACCCATTTCATCAATGTTCATCATTTCACAAATTGTGACTTACTTGATGTAGGAAATGCTTAGGGGATCATCATTCTTAATCCATGCATTCCACTAGCCTTCAATCTCCTCTTTAATTTGAAGGATTTAGTATGTTAGGGTTTTTAAGGGGGAAGACTCTCTCCTGGCCTCTCTCACGATCGCACACACATACATACCCATACTTGGCATTTTTTTTTTATAAATATTTCAATTACACACTTTTCACTTAACCCCCTCATCTATTAGAACAAGACACTTCTTCATAATTACATACTAACTTAATAAACTTCCATGCCTAGTTATAATATTTTAGATTTGTTAAATACTATAAACTTTAATAATGGTAAAATTTTATATTTACCATTTCTTTTCACTAGGGTATTGCACTTAAACATTTTAACATGTCGAACGAAATTTGGGGTGTTACAAGTCTACCCCCCTTAAGGAAGGTTTCGTCCCCGAAACCTCAATACATACCCTCTGACTGGTCTAACAGTATCCCTTCGTAATTACATACCTCGAACTTCGACAACATGCTTTCATTCGATCATCCATCATGATGAATCGGTCATTACTACTCTAAAACTTGTCTAATACACCTGGTAAATGAACCTTGCATGATTCAGTGTTATCCTATTACATCATTCCATGATCATTGTTCATTTGTTCAAGCTGATTTCTCAAAACTTATCTGTCAAGTTAATCATTCCCGCATACCTCTAACATCTACTTAGGGAAATAATTATCATAATATTCATACTTGTTCATTCATATTCATTCATATAAAGTCACAAATCATGCATCATTTAATAGTTGCTAAGTATGTGTGTATATATATATATATATATATTGTACAATACCTACATATAATCTTTACCCGAGACCAATATTTCTTTCATTGATGATTCCTCGTAAGTGCATGGTTACACACAACTTAATGTATACGGTTATACAAATCATGTACCTACTATCTTGCTCTAATCTTTTACCATTTATCCCTAGGTTACAAGGGCCAACATAAGTCTTTAATCATGCCATCAATATGATCGTGTGATCAATACTTACATTTGAGTAACTCATATTACACTTGAGGTGTCGTTATCACATTCCATTGCCGTCATACGTACGTAATTCCTTCTAATAATTGTAATGCTAAGGCAATTCCCTAACTATGTACCACAATGGATTAACTCTTACTTATATACTTACTAAGGTTTCGTTAATACGAGATTATAAGCTTATTACACATGCCATCTCATTCCACGTATGAGTTACATATAACTTAGTACAACCTTTCTTTCGATAATTTTAGTTTACACTCTACCTCGTAGGGTCGTCTTATAACACGAGCCATGAATCTAGGTATACAAACTCTAATTCGTGAACATTGCTTTAGAGGTTTACCTTCAAATAAGTCCTCACATACGCTAGTTAGCCTGACTAGGGGCAGGATCCATTAAATTTTTCAGTCATTTACTCCATTAGTCGTAAAATTTGCATGTCTTAGCGAAATCCCATCTTATATTCCTTGCAAGGTTTACTTGTGGCAAAATATCTTTTATGCCAAATTCCATTCAAATATTCTCTTCTTTTTTTTTTGTTCGATATGCGGATCAACTCTTGCCATCTTTCCATAACGACATTTAGTAATTCCATCGCTATTAGCATAAACAATTGTATGTGTTAACGATCATACCGATCGCATCATTCACATTTGACTCTCGTTAGTCAATTCTGACAAGCGTAAAACATATACTCAGATTCCCATTCTTTCAAATTCTTATATTTCGTCATGTCCTTCATAGTACGCGTATTGATTTAACATGTTCCATACAACTCCCTAAAATCCTACTTTTACGACCATAAGTCAAATCATGCTTCTTATGCATAGACGCTTAGTTGTCTCTCAGAAGTCAATAGTGTTAACATATAACTTACGACTTAACCCTGTTTATTCGTGTTGTTATGTGAGACTATATAAACATCAATATACACATATCAAAAATCTTGATGTAATTGGCTTACAACCACACAGCCACCTAACCATCGTCACATATACATTCACATACACATGCTCCCACATGTAAGTGCTTTCATTAGTCACAAGCATATGATATGCTCATAATGAAAATACTCATTTAACTACTTCGTTCCATATCTACACAATTCAACGTTCATCGTTCACAACACAATCAATCATCTATTACAACATCCTAATTCATGTTTCTTACCATGTTATCTTATCAAACCAATTTCCATTGGCAATTCATCTAACACACATTCTTATACAGATCTATTATCTATTATATCATTATCATTTGTCTACATACATTTATCCATTGTTAGCATACAATTCCACTTACCATTTTCTCCTAAGCATTTCATCAAACATTTGGTGGGCGTACCACTTTCTAAGCATAATGTACAAGTTTCCTAAGCATATTCCTCCCAAATTCATCTCATGAACTATTACATTCAAACAATTCACATTGTCATTACTTCCACCTCACGTCTAACTATCAAAACTATCATGCAACATCTCATGCACCAACAAAATCACAATTTAACATCTTCACCATTTTACAATTCCAATTGGGTTTTACCACAAATCATTAATATGATCAAAACTGAGTACAATACAACTTCTATTTTCATACCAACCTCAAGCATATAATTAGTAACGTTAATACTATACGCATCTAAATTATGCTTACACACATTCTTACATGCATACTCACACATCTACATACATACCTACCTTCCTGCATCTCTACATACATACGTACACTCACACGCACCTTTATACATATATATATATATACATTTACATACACGCATACCTTCCTACATACTCGTTCGAGATCTCGCATACAACTTACATACAAGTACATTAATGGCTTGGGACCTAAACTTTGATTTACAGCCCATAAACATTAAAGGAATGATAAAAATTACATTTGGGATGCCCACCGTAGTCCACGGATAACGTATTGAAGCCCACGTTGCATAATCCACTTAAATAACAAGATTTCATGTACCATTTACGTGATCCTCTAATCAATACATATATATATATATATATATTCACATACACGTATTTTCACATGCTAATGCTCCATGATTCTACGATTAGCAAATTTCATTCGGAACATCTATCTAACATAATTTGAACATATCCTTTACTAATTAGCTCGTATGATTTATATTTAGCACATATTCGCCTCTTAATCATACTAGAGCAAATCATTAAATATACATAAACATCACACCATTCATGTACAAGGTACAAGCCTCTAGTGCATAATTCTATCAAAGCATACATTCATCCGAATTTTCATACGAATTCCAACTCCACTTTATGCATTCGTCATTCATTTCATGCCATTCCATTCGTTACATTCGACTTTTATAAATTTTACTTTATTGCCAACTATCTACATAACTTTACATAACTTATTATATCTTCTAATGCTTACAGGAACATAAAACGGGCATTTCTGAGGAGTATGGGAACTTAATTTATAACTCATAAGCTCTCAATTCATCATAGTTCATTAGTCCGTATTTACTTCATTCGCATTCCTACATTTCATACTTTATCCAGTTATTACACTTTCGGCATTCATTCGTGTCATTCGACACATTACTCTCGACCTTTACAAGTCTCTTTCCATCGTAACCACTAATTGTGGTTAGATATATCTTATTAGGCATTATTTGGACCCTACATGAACACTTAAATAGGCTTTCGGACAATCCGGTAACTCGAAACGCGAAAATAATACAAGAATACAATTTTCAGCGGATTGATATTCCACAAGCCGTCGGCGACGGACTTACACCCGTCGGCGACGGGTCATGAATTGTGGCGTCGGCCACTTTTGTCCGTCGACAGACGATTAGGGCGTCGGAACTAAGGAGGCGTCGGCGACGGCCCTTCCTTTGTTAAAATGCTGGAAAACAAAATTTCCCAGACACAGCTGTGTTGATTATCTGAGTACAATGTCACACAGCTGTGTCAGCCTTGCTATACACCCTGATCCCAGCAACAAGCATCAATGGTCCACACAGCTGTGTCTCTAAACGACACACCTGTGTGCGACGCCAGATCAGATAAAACCCAATGTTTAACTCCCATTTTTACTATTTCGCATACTTAACTTAAATATTTATCATAAACCCACTTTACATACTCGTGTTTAACAAAAACTTAAAATTTTACCTCATTGGCGATCTCGGAGCGAGCACACTTTTGCACGAGCCATCGGTTTGAGTTCGAGCACTATGACTTTTGCCCGAATCCCTCAAACTTTGGCTCTGATACCAACTTGTTACATCCGCTTTTTTTTTTTTTTTTACAAAAATTGGGCATGACCCGTTCGTAAAACGAACGTGCCCCCTGTTTTTAACATAATCATTCAAATAACATTCTACGAACCCGTTGACATAAAACTACCAAAAGCAAAGACGACAAGTTTTACAAATGTACAACTACTAACAAAGTTGGACAAAATAACAAGTCATGGACCAAAAGGATGAGAATAATCTAGCGGAAGCGTTTGGTATAACATGACATGGACACGTGCTCGCTCCAATTCTCCAATTCGCCTAAAGTGAGGATTTACCTACATTCAATAACAAGACTTCAAAAGTTAGCCGTAATACTCATTTAACTCGATGTAACAATATATTAGCTTCATTCGTTTATTTGCTTTCATTATTCTTACGCATTCGATTTACCCAATTAAATGGGTAATGGCATATACCCTCATGATGAGGTTCAAGCTTATCACTTACAACTCGGTAACATCGGGTTAATCGCTTTCAACATAATTCTTTCTTTCCATCCGTATAACGGATTAAATTTCAAGCATTCGTCATAGCATTCATGACCACCCATTCAAAACGGGTGGTAGCTTATCTTTACGCGACTTGTCCAACTAGAACCGGTCGACTTGTATGACTTAACATAACCTTCATTAGCATAACCAAATCCGCAAGGGATTTGCTATTTCGCATTCATTACAACATAACTTCTAAAACCTTTTTCGACATAAACTCTTACATCTAACCAATCTTTATCTATAAAGGAATTTGCACGAATTGTATTATCAATTAATATCATTCAATATCATTCGTAAATCTACTAGTAGAGTAAATAAAGTTCAAAAGAACTTACCTTGATTTTTCGTCACTTTATCTTGGGTATGACTCAAGCTTTCCTTTACTCTCGTTCCTAAACATTGTAACATCACTTTTAGCCTTCACATAAATTTCATTCCATATGTTCATTCATATGGTTATCTTGGCACCAATTAAACATAAACATATTCATTTTTATTCTATTATCCAATTTCAACAAATGCCCAAGTTTAAACCCAAATAATTCAGCCTAGACATTTCATCGAACACGTTGTGTGCGTATCATCTACCAAGCATAGTGTACAAGAATTTATGCACAACCATTCCAATTCTTAGCAAGATCATTACATTCAACATTTTCACACAATTTCCACTCTAATTCAGATTTACATAACATTATTCTACAACATTTATCTTCACATATCAAAACTACAACTAATTAAACACACATATCATCAACATTTCCATGGCATTGTTACCTACAAGTGGGTTTACATAAAAACATCAAGATAATCCGAAATCCAAGCATAATTCAAGTTTCGTGAGATGATTCTAACTCATTACCATCCTAATTTCGCATATATACACGGATTAATCAAAAACCCATTTCATCAATGTTCATCATTTCACAAATTGTGACTTACTTGATGTAGGAAATGCTTAGGGGATCATCATTCTTAATCCATGCATTCCACTAGCCGTCAATCACCTCTTTAATTTGAAGGATTTAGTATGTTAGGGTTTTTAAGGGGGAAGACTCTCTCCTGGCCTCTCTCACGATCGCACACACATACATACCCATACTTGGCATTTTTTTTATAAATATTTCAATTACACACTTTTCACTTAACCCCCTCATCTATTAGAACAAGACACTTCTTCATAATTACATACTAACTTAATAAACTTCCATGCCTAGTTATAATATTTTAGATTTGTCAAATACTATAAACTTTAATAATGGTAAAATTTTATATTTACCAATTCTTTTCACTAGGGTATTGCACTTAAATATTTTAACATGCCGAACGGAATTTGGGGTGTTACATTGAATTTCTCATGTAATTGGGAAAATCTGAAATTATAGTTGCATGTATGTCTTATGATGATCCAGGAACAACTATAGTGTCTAGGGACAAACCCTAGACAAATACAAGTTGAAATCATGTGAAATTGTAGTGAAACCTATGAACACCATTGTAGGTGATTAGTGGTTTATGTGAAATTTGATGAACACTAGGAAATAGAGTGTTGATCTAGTATAATTTGACAATTTTGAAGTGATTTCAGAAATTATAGAAGTTAACAACTTTGTAAGATGGTTGATTTATGTGAAATTAGGGCTAAGAGATAAGCTAGAGACTTGATAAATAAACATGTAAAATTATGCCCTTAAAGTGTTTGTTGAAATGCCTCAAAGAAGGCTCGAAACTAGAATTTTTGTAGTTAAAACACCTAATTGTGATGTTTTGGCTATTATGCAAAATGTGATTAAAAAGAGTTCTAAATATGATGAACGTGGTTAGAACTTTGGTTAAAACGGTGGTCTAAAGATAACGCCTACCGGGTAATTAAAGAATGCTAAAACTAGTTGATGAACTCGAATATGCAATTAGTATACTAATGGGCATTTGACTTTTAAAAAGTCAAACTGACCCATAATCCGATAAATGGTAATTTTTGATATGAAATGTGTAAGGTGGAATAATCGTATTAAATTATGATTAAACTAACCACCTTGAAAACGAATGATGATAGTTTGACGCGTAACAAGCTAGGTGGAAGCTTGATGAGGGAGCGGATCAAACAAATCAAGAAGGAAAGGAAAAGCGTAGTTCGGATGCGAGGTAAGTAAAGCTTACGCCCCTTTTATTATTTACAAATGACATGATTTCAAGTATAGTATATGAACGCTACTAAGTGGTTGGCATAGGATGTTCCGACACGATTCAATGAGAGTCGGAACGAAAGGAAAATGGTAAGAAATCATAAGTTACGGACAAGGGGTAAAATGGTAAATTAGTCATGTAGTGACGAACAAACAAAAACGGTTTTAAGTAAAAACGAGTACAAGGAAAAACCGGGATAGGTTTAAAGGGGATGATATGGTACTTAAATACCATCTCATACGGACAAATGGTCAATTTGACTAAATAGGTCAATTGGTGTGGGTAGCGCCATTTGACAATAACATTTGATAATTGCTTGTTGAGTTTTGTAATCACAGGAAATAACATAAGTTTGCGTTGCTTTGACTATAAAGATTCAAAGCAAAAGATAAGTAAACGGGTCAATACTTTGATCCGAGCCAGGTACGTATAACTAAGCTTTTTGGTTAAACATACAATTTTGGTTAAGATATTTAGCGAAAGTCCTTCATCGTGAAGTGAGGGACTAAAGTTGACCAAAATACCCTTGAAGGGTATATTGGGCAAACAACTCATAGGGGTCGTTTAGGAACTTGCATAAAGATTATGGAATCATTAGACATGAGTAAAGATCATAGGAATGTACATTCGTGGGTCAAGTGCACAAAAGTGGTCATTTGCGTAAAATGATCAACCGATGGGTAAAATTTGGGAAAAAGGGTTCTTCATGATGAATCCACCACAAAATAGTTGTGGTGGAATAATTGTAGTTAATTAGGTATGGAACTTTTGTAGCGACAGAAGAAAGGCACAAGTTCTAGACTAAAATGCATAACTACCCTTAACGGGTCAAAATATGCATTTAAGCGTAAACGGGATTTTATTACTTAAGAGACTCGTGATTCGAGATTAATATAATGGGAGATATTGAAATAATGAATTTCATGAGTTTAACGATCAACTAAACTTGTTGGTGTGATAAAATTATGAACGGGTCAATATTTGGTAAAAATGGTAGTAAACCGAAGACTTAAAATTCTGAAATTGTGTTAATCCGGATGTCGGATTTTAACTCCATAAGATGGAGAAATAAATTACGGACGCGTAGGAAAAAGAATCGGGTAAAACGGATGTGTAGTTTGAAAGTTATGCACATTTTCGTAAAAACTTAGATTGCTGAAAAATGCAGGTTGCAGATCTGAACATGCTGGAAAAGTGTATCCCCCGCGCCACGCGACGGAGGGACTGAATTATGTCGCGACACGCGACGGAGTCTCGCGGCCCGCGTAAAAACTCTCGCGCCCCGCGAGAGAGCCAGAAGCTGGCAAATTGTTTAATTTTATTCGTTTGACCCATATTTCTTGTTTAAACTTGCTAATTAACTATCAAAACTAACTTTTAGGTTGGTTTTGATGATAGGTGAATGTCAAGCGTACCCGGATGTAAATCAAGCAGCTTACAAGAACCGAACACAAGAGATAAAAGCTTCCGCACGTTGTTTTTGTCGTTATCTTAAACGACAATTCCGTAGTTATCAATTTGTATTATTTTCAAATTGTAAAAGTTTTAATTCACCCGCATTGTTCAACAGTATTTAAATAAAATTCCATGTTTATTTTCGTATTTCAAACGAAAATCTTTAAAATAATAACAAGGGTGTTACAAGTTGGTATCAGAGCCTTGGTTTAAGAGATTCAAGTATGGTGGGAGAACTATGCTTGGACTTAAACCTTATGCTCTTGAAAAAGATTGGTGTTCGGTTCGAGGCTTGATCGCGAATCCGGTAAGTACAGGTATGTTAATAAGTTTAAGCACACTAAAGTGTTGTAAACAACACATAAGGCTATCGTGTGATACACGTTACCTAAATTAAATGATGAAAATAGTTGACGAAATTGCGCGCGTTGACGCGTACAATAGAAAAGCCTTGTATTATGATACGGGCATTTAGTAAAGTTGACACTACTAACTTTTATGAATGTTTTAATTGGAGGAAACTCGCATTTAAAGATGACGAGGATTGAACAAATTACGGATATGATAGAGGAACGGTCCGAAGTATGACCAGAAGAGCATGCTCACCAAGGACCTAAATCACGCAACGATTGCGAATAAGTTAATGGCAAGGGGAGCCTGTTAGAGCAAGCATTATCAGGTGCACGTTTTAAATTATTGCATAAATAGTAATATGCAACAAATATGTAGAGATTGAAAGTTGCATATGTAGATTGAAAATTTGGAAAAACCTGAATAGAAAACCTATCCGGGATTTTGTTTCCAAGAAAAAAAAAACAAATAGAGGCATTACTTACATGGGGTGTAATGTGAAAATTATAAAAAGGTCATGTATACCAAGTGTTGATCGCTTACTCTGGCCAAGTAAGTAGTGAACACGTGGTACCATGAACTTCTTATGATGGACACATTTATGTCCGATGTAGTAAGGGCGGGGTGTATGGGACTAACTTAAATGGTACCCAAATAAATCAAATAAATAAGATGTTTGATAGTAAACGTAAGTCGGATGACGGAAGCGTATTACGTAAGAATAACGAGCCCGAGAGAAGGGACAAGGATCAAGTAAAAAGAAAATACAAACCGATCAATAGGAATGCTAAGGCATAGGGATAAAAAAAAAAGTTTGACTGTCACAAGTGATGAAATTCACATGGACAAGTCAAACGAATTGAATAAAGAATAAAGAATTAATTTGAATAAAAGCGATGAATCTCTCTAAGACGATCAAATGAATTAAGATGATGTCTAAAACCATATAAGAATGGTTACTTGACGACGACGTTGGTAAAGATACCCGATGGACGGGTAAGATTGTGGGTGAATGCGTAAACCAAGAGACGGGAACGCGAAATAGAAAGTCAAAAGACTCGGAATATGAGTCATGACTAAAAGACAATGAGAACTTGCAAACAGAAATGTTAATAACTACGCTCAACTGATTTAAATTTGAACGGGTCGAATAAAGAATAGTGTTTGATGTTCACAAGTGATGAAATTTCACACGAACAAGTCAAACGAGATAAATAAGGAATAAAACTTGGTAGTACAAGTAAGCGCAAACTGAATAATGGTAGCACGAAACATTAATGAACCTACATGATGGGTCATAAAGGAATATATATATAGGAAAAATGCAAACTAGCAAAACAAAAATGTTAAAAACACTAAGATAAAGAACCCGGGTAATGGGTCGTAAAGAAGTATAGGTAAGAACCGGGTAACGGTAAGTGTAGGGCAAACCGACGTGTAATTGACGTTAGAAGTCAAGAAGTCGGAAGGATAATTCAAAAGATGGTCCGAAAGTAAACAAATGAAACCTTAGACTACGGTCAAGGTCAACTAAAGTTCAAAAGCAAAATTTAATAATTCCAAACATAACAAAGGATGCTTTAAAGCTATATATGTATAAATAGACAATGGAATAAAGACTAGAATAAAAGATGATCTACGGGATCATCATAACCTACGGGACATTAATTAGTGTAAAGGTCTACGGGGCCAAAACGACCTACGGGTCATGAATAGAAGCAAAGGGATCATAAGGGCCTCGTCTTAAAGAGATGAAAGCCTAAGGAAATAGCCTACGAGGTTAAGTGAAGGAACCTACGGGTCAATTGTGTAAGGTGAGGGAACTTGTTACAATTCCCCGTATAAAACTAAGATTGTGAAAGAATGAATTATGGACTGTCAATATCATAGTACGGATAATTGACAAAAGTTAAAGGAAAGATCCTAAAACTAAAACTTCGATTTTAGTAAGAAATAACGTTTTTACAAATATAAAGTCTGTTAGGAATTTGAATAGTAAGCATAAAAGGTTCAAGTCTTGACACTGATAGGCGCAAGACGATACATTCGAAAAGTGGTATTTACGAAAATGAAAGGTGGATACAAACTAAACATGATGTGACACGATCACGGTTAGGAAATGTAATGTGAAGTAAAATCACATTATAACCAGGCTAGCGGTAAAAAGTAAAGGGGCTAATAAGTCTAGTTAGTGAGACCGGTTAAGGCCAGTAATTCAAATCAATAAAATTTGGCTTGCTTGTAAGTGGTGGATTCGGTATAACTGAACCGAATAAATAAATCTGAAAAACAAAAGAAATTATTGCTAAAAGTGAAATATTTCACTAAAGACTTTAAACTGGTCAAAGTAACGGATTAATAAAGAATTCGATATTATATGAAAGCAATGGATATTACTAAGTTAACTAAACTAGTGGAAATAATGAGATTACGTTATTTCAAGTTGCATTATGTTGTATGAGTTGTGTAGACAATTAGTAACAAAAAAGATGTTACCATACTTTTCTGGTAATACTAACTATTGGATAAAAGTATGAGTGATGCTTAAAAGATTACTCAGGTCAAATGCGTTGAGTTTAAAACTCCACGAACTATGTAAGAAAGGTTTCGAGGACGAAACCTCTTTAAGGGGGTAGACTTGTAACACCCCGAAAACGGGTTTGGTAATCAAACCACGTTTATACTAAAAGACGGGTAATTTACCTTTAGTGGTAAAATAACCCGGTGAATATTAGGATTCTTAAATAAACAAGAATTTACTAACTAGGAATTTTAACCTAGTTAGCTAATAGTTTAGAAATAACCTATACTAGGGTTAAAAGCAACTAAATTAAATATTGACCAAAATGGAGGGACCTAAGTTGTAAAAATTGAAACTTTATTTTAATTAATCAAATAAAATACACCAAACACCCCACAAGGAGGTGTCTGGTCGAACAAGCAGAACAGGGGGGCGATCCCCACACATCAAAACCCTAAATCTTCACCAAACTTGCAAATTGAAGGCTCAATCCAAGTTTAAATCGAAATTAAAGCATAGATTACTGATCCTCATCACAAGAGGATCACAAGGTATGTAAAATTTCATAAAAACTCTCAACTTGAATTTCTCATGTAATTGGGAAAATCTGAAATTATAGTTGCATGTATGTCTTATGATGATCCAGGAACAACTATAGTGTCTAGGGACAAACCCTAGACAAATACAAGTTGAAATCATGTGAAATTGTAGTGAAACCTATGAACACCATTGTAGGTGATTAGTGGTTTATGTGAAATTTGATGAACACTAGGAAATAGAGTGTTGATCTAGTATAATTTGACAATTTTGAAGTGATTTCAGAAATTATAGAAGTTAACAACTTTGTAAGATGGTTGATTTATGTGAAATTAGGGCTAAGAGATAAGCTAGAGACTTGATAAATAAACATGTAAAATTATGCCCTTAAAGTGTTTGTTGAAATGCCTCAAAGAAGGCTCGAAACTAGAATTTTTGTAGTTAAAACACCTAATTGTGATGTTTTGGCTATTATGCAAAATGTGATTAAAAAGAGTTCTAAATATGATGAACGTGGTTAGAACTTTGGTTAAAACGGTGGTCTAAAGATAACGCCTACCGGGTAATTAAAGAATGCTAAAACTAGTTGATGAACTCGAATATGCAATTAGTATACTAATGGGCATTTGACTTTTAAAAAGTCAAACTGACCCATAATCCGATAAATGGTAATTTTTGATATGAAATGTGTAAGGTGGAATAATCGTATTAAATTATGATTAAACTAACCACCTTGAAAACGAATGATGATAGTTTGACGCGTAACAAGCTAGGTGGAAGCTTGATGAGGGAGCGGATCAAACAAATCAAGAAGGAAAGGAAAATCGTAGTTCGGATGTGAGGTAAGTAAAGCTTACGCCCCTTTTTATTATTTACAAATGACATGATTTCAAGTATAGTATATGAACGCTACTAAGTGGTTGGCATAGGATGTTCCGACACGATTCAATGAGAGTCGGAACAAAAGGAAAATGGTAAGAAATCATAAGTTACGGACAAGGGGTAAAATGGTAAATTAGTCATGTAGTGACGAACAAAAAAAACGGTTTTAAGTAAAAACCAGTACAAGGAAAAACCGGATAGGTTTAAAGGGGATGATATGGTACTTAAATACCATCTCATACGGACAAATGGTCAATTTGACTAAATAGGTCAATTGGTGTGGGTAGCGCCATTTGACAATAACATTTGATAATTGCTTGTTGAGTTTTGTAATCACAGGAAATAACATAAGTTTGCGTTGCTTTGACTATAAAGATTCAAAGCAAAAGATAAGTAAACGGGTCAATACTTTGATCCGAGCCAGGTACGTATAACTAAGCTTTTTGGTTAAACATACAATTTTGGTTAAGATATTTAGCGAAAGTCCTTCATCGTGAAGTGAGGGACTAAAGTTGACCAAAATACCCTTGAAGGGTATATTGGGCAAACAACTCATAGGGGTCGTTTAGGAACTTGCATAAAGATTATGGAATCATTAGACATGAGTAAAGATCATAGGAATGTACATTCGTGGGTCAAGTGCACAAAAGTGGTCATTTGCGTAAAATGATCAACCGGTGGGTAAAATTTGGGAAAAAGGGTTCTTCATGATGAATCCACCACAAAATAGTTGTGGTGGAATAATTGTAGTTAATTAGGTATGGAACTTTTGTAGCGACAGAAGAAAGGCACAAGTTCTAGACTAAAATGCATAACTACCCTTAACGGGTCAAAATATGCATTTAAGCGTAAACGGGATTTTATTACTTAAGAGACTCGTGATTCGAGATTAATATAATGGGAGATATTGAAATAATGAATTTCATGAGTTTAACGATCAACTAAACTTGTTGGTGTGATAAAATTATGAACGGGTCAATATTTGGTAAAAAGGGTAGTAAACCGAAGACTTAAAATTCTGAAATTGTGTTAATCCGGATGTCGGATTTTAACTCCATAAGATGGAGAAATAAATTACGGACGCGTAGGAAAAAGAATCGGGTAAAACGGATGTGTAGTTTGAAAGTTATGCACATTTTCGTAAAAACTTAGATTGCTGAAAAATGCAGGTTGCAGATCTGAATATGCTGGAAAAGTGTATCCCCCGCGCCACGCGACGGAGGGACTGAATTATGTCGCGACACGCGACGGAGTCTCGCGGCCCGCGTAAAAACTCTCGCGCCCCGCGAGAGAGCCAGAAGCTGGCAAATTGTTTAATTTTATTCGTTTGACCCATATTTCTTGTTTAAACTTGCTAATTAACTATCAAAACTAACTTTTAGGTTGGTTTTGATGATAGGTGAATGTCAAGCGTACCCGGATGTAGATCAAGCAGCTTACAAGAACCGAACACAAGAGATAAAAGCTTCCGCACGTTGTTTTCGTCGTTATCTTAAACGGCAATTCCGTAGTTATCAATTTGTATTATTTTCAAATTGTAAAAGTTTTAATTCACCCGCATTGTTCAACAGTATTTAAATAAAATTCCATGTTTATTTTCGTATTTCAAACGAAAATCTTTAAAATAATAACAAGGGTGTTACAAGCAAGAAATCTCATTCGTTCATGAACCATTTATGAACATGTTCTTAATGAACAAACACGAACAAAATGTGTTCGTTTAGTTCGTTTACCTCTACCCCACCCCCACCCACCCTTAATACAAATTTTTTTTTTGAAAAATAATATCTTCAACACTAAAAGTTTCATATTTGGACTAAAGTGACAAAATTGACCTAAACTAAGGGACTATTTTGGCATTTTACTCTAATCTTTTTAATATAAAATGCAAATTTGATTTTAAAATAAATATATGACGTTCGTTTGTGTTCATTTATGTATATGAACACTCTTTTGTGTTTGTTTGCGTTTGTTTAGTTTGATAAGTGCTCATGAACATATTCATTTTCTTAATGAACGATCACGAGCAAGAAATCTCATTCGTTCATGAACCATTTATGAACATGTTCTTAATGAACAAACATGAACAAAATGTGTTCGTTCAGTTCGTTTACCCATACCCCACCCCCACCACCCTTAATACAATATATATATATATATATATATATATGAAAAATAGTCTCTTCAACATGAGTGTAGGAGGGGCACCAACGGGTACACACTACCCGCTATGGTACACCGTCGTCGGTCCTTAGGGTAGTACCATGCAGGTAGGGGGGTTAAGTTGTTGTCGGAGAGAGAGTGTTGTGTTGTGTGTGTGTGGGTATGTGAGAGAGATAAAGAGAGTTATGTGTATGGAGAGGGGGGGGGGGGTAAAATGGTGGTATCCATATTTTAGGATAGTGGTGCCGGTAAATTAGGTAGGTGAGGGTAGTGGATGATTTAAGTGCCATGTTTTAAAAACCGGTTTATACCGGCCGGTTGAACCAGTTAAACCGGATGTCGGAAGCTTAGCCGATATGAATCATACTGGTAAAGCGAGGGAACGACAAAGAAGCTGTACCGCCGGTAAACTGAGCTATACCGATTTAAATCGGTATACCGGTACCGGGTCAAAGGTTAAAATTTTTACTTTTAATCTTTTCTGGACAAAAAATGTGACGATTTACCTTCTTAGCAAAACCTATCGTCTAAAAAGGTACCAATATTGAATTTTTTTATTATTTTTTATTATGGATTAACTTTTAAAATATTTTTTATTATGAAATGATGTAGTCTTGGATTAATTTTAAGTAAAAATTCTATTTTATGGATTTATAGGGTTAATTAATCAACCCGATTCAACCGCCTGGTTCAACCAGTTGTACCGTTTCAAAACCTAAGCCCGTATGATTTAAAAACCGGATTTTAAAACATTGTTTAAATGACATGATGCGACGAGATTGACAGGACTTAAGGTATAGAGATAAGTGCCCCCTCCTCCTTATGTATTTAGATCCTGGATGCCACTATATACACCCCCTAATCTGTCTACCTTAACTCTCACATACTTACAAGTGGGGCCGTGTGAGACCGGTACTTTTCCTCTCACAAAGGGGGGTATTATTAGTAATTAGGGGGTGCATTTAGATCAAGCCTTAGATTTTTTTTTATTTTTTTTTGAAAGGTGTGAATTATTCGTAAATTTAGGGAGGTCTAACATATGTTATATTAACCGGGTCTGCGCTAGATAGCCACCTCACACAATAGATCCCTAATTTAAACCCCTCAATGAGAAACCCCTATCACCTAGACTCAAACTTGAGACCTGGAGAGAAAAACTCACCCGAGCCTATCATAGATGAAACTTAAATACCCGTCGCCACCAATGTTTAGATCAAGCTTTAGATCTTTCAGGCAAAACTAAATTATTAAAGTGGTCAAAGTCAAAGGAAACACGCTTCTCACTTTTAAATTATTGGTTAAAGCTGCAATTATCATGAATGCATTTAAATGATAATAAAATGAAATGATAGACTTAAAAGTTAAAACTTGTATTGATATGAATCTATTATCATCCTCAATAATGGTCAACGTGGGCAGGAAGATCAAACATTCAAACGGTGCATAGATGAAGAGTAGACGGTGGTGCGATGGAGACGGCGGTGAGAGTGTTCATCACCGATGTTGGTGAGTGTATTTGAGATTTCTTCAAGTTGTGTTAATATGTTGGAGGAAGAAGAAGAGAGATAGGTGGTTTTAAACTTTTAATTCAATAAATAAATGCAGCACACATGGTTTTTTAAAGTTGGAGAGATTGGTGGTTTTGTAGATTTTTTATTTCGAATTATTTGTTTGGTTTTATTAGTTAGGACAAATAATTCAATTGATAAATAATCTGACTTTTTGTGAGACTTCAAGTTTGATCATGGTGGTAGAAATCATTAGTTGTTTGGTAGGATGGAGACTAGTGATTAATCAGGATTAATTGGAATTAATCAGACGTCTAGTTAGAATTTTTACAACCATGAGTTTGATATACAAAATAAAAATCATATTAGAGAACTATCAGATAAGTATTTTTTATGTAGGTAGATCAAAAGTTATCTATTAATGTGTGCAGTAACAATTTGTATAATATGGTCTTGTTTAATGTATTTTACTCTTTTGAAATAATAAAATATAATTTTGGCATACTCATGTATTATGCTTCAACATTGTGAAAACTTATCTCTACAATGGTTTTTACACACAAAACATTCCATCAAAACTAATTACAAAACTTTAAAAGTAAACCAGATAGATCGACAGGGTGGCTCAAACTTTTTACAAGCTCTAGCTCAATGTTTTAGTTTGTTAAAATAAACGAGTCGAACCACAGCCGAGACCCTAGATGTATTTGAAATCATCACGTCCAATACCATTTTCTATATTCCGACATGAACTTTTATTTATTTGCTCTTTATTACGAAGATTTTTTTTTCTTGGAATCAATGGGTTTACAACGTTTTGAACATGTAGACTTATCACCAAGATGTGGCATATGGGTTTCCGTCTAGGAAACTAATCATAGCATGCTACTTTTATTGATTAGTCCCATTATTAATATGGACATCATTACGGATTACTCAATTACGTCATTACCTTCAGTTTTAGGAAGGATGTTGAACCAAACTAATTTCATGGATTTCTATTATTTTCAAAGACACACCAATATAAAATTATTTCAAACCTTCCATACTCTTTTAATAATATTGTTGTTTTATGAGCATATATTAGGTGTAATAATTAATTTATTCAATTTTTTTCTTGTAAATATTCTTCTCTTCTAGCTTCTATTCTCGAATCATACGAAGGTCCTGTCGCAGGACGATATGGAAACTATAATACGACAAAAGAGGACTATGACCAAATCGATCCTGAAGAAAACATTTCCTGTTGAGCTTAACATGAAATGCTCTTCAATAAAAGTGTAAACTTCATCCATGGCAAACAGTAAATACATCAATTTTACCATTACAACGTGGCCAATATATAGATTCAAAGATCATATGAATATACACTCATGACTCCAAAACAATTGCCCCAACTCCATACACAATATCCCCCTTGAACATTGTTCCAAAACATTCAACGACTCGAGGTAAAAAAAAAAAAAAGGACCCAAAAATTGCCCCGCCCAAACCCAAACTATGAACCCATTTGTTTATTGTACCTGGACCGCCATTATATGACCCAAGCAAACCCGACATGATCTTTCACCCACCCGTCATATCTTTCTGCAAAAGTGTCCAATGTAAATTTCCACATACCAGAACAATTATATTAGTAACTTTTTTCCTAAAAGATGGTACAATGAAATATGTGATTTACCTTCAGCCGTTAAAATTGAACCCGCCAGGTGGAACTTGAGCATTGGGGCCACCAAAGTTGAAACCAGCTTGTGCACCATCAACCACAAGCTCTTCTTCTTCTTCTTCCAACCAGTAAGTCTCGAGAATTTTAACGGCTTTTTCATAAATTTCATTATTGTCATGAGACTGTAAATTCTCAATCTTTTCTAAGCCTTCTGCATCGTCTATCAATTGCGCAAAGTAGTTAACGTCTCCAGTGTTGCCCAAGTTCTTCTCAGCTTCACCAACCTTTAATATGTTCTCAAGTCCTTCTAAACTCACGGTAACGATCCTTGGATCGGGACACACAAGGAGATCACTCAACGGTTTGATACAACCCTGACTCACCAAGTACCTACAAATCATCGATTTATATTATTAATATGATATTATTAGAGTAAAATGTCATTTTCATCCCTGAGGTTTGGCCAGTTTTGTCCAAAGGTTTGTTTTTCTGTATCTGGATCCAAATTTAAAATAGTGCCATTTTCATTTGGCTCGTTAACTCCATTCATTTTTCGTTAACCAAAAAAACGTAAATACCCCTGCCTTAATGGAGAAAAAAGGATGGAGTTAACGAGCCGGATGAAAAAAAAAACAAGATTTCAAACCTTTTAAATCTAGACGCGGAAAAACAAACCTTTGGACGAAAGTCACAAAACTGGCCAAACCTCAGGGACGAAAATGGCATTTTACTCTTATTACTATAATGATATTGTTTTGTAATAATAGTCATTATTGATAACATACTTGATTTGTTCATTAGTTCCACCAGAAGTGGCGTTCGATATGGCCCAAGCAGCTTCTTTCTTTATATCAAATTCAGCGTTTTGAAGGAGATTGACCAGGGGAGCAATCAGCCCAGCCTCGATTACAGACTACAAATATATTTTTAATCATTATATATAATTTGACTAGTGATCAAAATTGCGAAAATATAAAGCTGCAGCCTACAAGATGTATATATGTAACCTGAATTTGTTCTTTGTTGCCAGCAGTGATGTTCGAGATAGTCCAGCAGGCTTCTTTCTTGATGCTCTTTTTGTGGTTATTGGTCAACAAGCTCAGCAGGCATGGGAGCGCACCGTGCTCAATAATACACTGCATAAACAACCGTTATCTAAAATACACATCACTTATTTGGATCTAACAATAAAGGATTAAATGCAACATAAATATGGATTAAGAACTACATAAGACCATTATTTCTAGCCTGAATAGTGTTAATAATCAACATGAACTATACCAATATAAACAGCACAAGTTTGATATGTAAAAACATGCCATTGGGTGTATACCTATGTTTAGATCAGGATTATGTGAGTAGTTATACATAACCAGTTAGATTATATACAGCATTGTTCAATTTATAAATATTTAGAATAAATTGCAATTTACGTCATTAAACTTTGAGCCAAATTGCAGGCACTGTCCTTTAACTAACGAAATTACATTGGATGTCCTTTATGTTAGTGTTTCTCATCAAGCGGTGTCCTTTTGCCTTAACCCAATTAACTTTTTTCTGTTAGCTCTTCACACGTGTCACTCACATGAGGGCATTCATGTGAGTGACACATGTTAAGAGCTAACAGAAAAAAGTTAACTAGGTTAGGGCAACGCCTGTTGAGAAACAGGAACATAAAGGACATCCAGTGTAATTTCGTTAGTTAAAGGACATCGCCTGCAATTTGGCTCAAAGTTTAAGGACGTAAAAAGGCAATTTACTCTAAATATTTATGATATACAAACTACAAAGTCTACACAAGCTCATACCTGAGTTTGGAGGTCATCACCAGTCACAATGTTACCTACAGTTCGAAGTGCAGGAATGAGGACTGAGGGAGAGGGATGCCTGGAACATTGTATATACAGTTGTTAAAATTTGAATCATTTAGATCAAGGCTACAAGCATTAAGCAATGGTAATAATAAATGACTTTAAGAAAAAGCTCACAAGAGGAGCTCAACAAGACGCCTACAGACACCAGCTTCAATGACAGCTTGAATTTTGTCGTTTGTACCATCAGACAGATAAGAGAGAGCCCAACATGCATCAGTTAGAACCTCCTCATCATTTGAATGAACAAGTCGCTCAAGTGCAGGCAATGCCGGTTTTGTCTGCAAATTAACAAAATTCAGATTGTTGTAATAATAGAATTTAGCTAAAATGAAACATGTCAAATGGGCCAATCGGATCGCACAAGTTGAATGTCATGTGAAATGTATTTACACTGCCTACATCTTATATCACTCTATTTAAAGATTCATATTTGTTAATATAATAAATTCACTTTTTATAATCATGTTTAACACTTAACTCTTTTTTAAAGCTGAGAAGTAGGGCTACAAACGAACCAATGTTCAGCATACAGTTCATGAATTGCTTAGCGGGAAGTTCGTTTGTGTTCGTTTAATAATAAACGAACAAACATGAACAAGAAATTTTGTTTGTTTAGTTAAATAAACGAACATGAACAGAGGCCACGTTCGTTCACTTATGTTAGTGAATGTTCGGTAACATGTTTGTTTGTGTTCGATAGTTCATTAGCGTTTTTAGTTTTTATTATATTTTATTTAATTACTTCAAAATTCCGACAAATAAAATATTTAAATTAGTAAGTACCAGTGTATATATATTCTGTTCATGAACGCTTGTTTGTGTTCGTTGTTTCCATTTGTGTTCATAAACATTAGTTTGTGCCCATGAATGTTCGCTTGTGTTCGTTGCCTAATTAACAAATGAACACGAACACGAACTTGTTCATTTCTTTGACGAATGAACATGAACATAAAATCTCGTTCGGTAAGTATTCAAAAACAGTTTGTAAACACATATTTCCTTTACAAACGAACATGAACAAGGTCGTGTTCGTTTGGTTCACTTGCAGCCCTCCTGACAAGAAATGTTCACAGGTAAATACTACTAGACCCATTTTGACCGGAACACAAACGACCTAATGTCCAACCCGCCCATCTTGCCACATCTAATCAACTAAATATTGGATAACAAAAAGGAGTAGTAAACAACCTCCTCAAAAGGCGGTTGTGGCTTCCCACGACAGAAATTTGATAGCGTCCACGTGGCATTTCTCAGCATGGAAAGCTTAGCATGCTCGTTTAACTGAGCCAGCAATGGAAGCAAAGCACCTTGACCAAGAACAAGATCCCGACATCTCGGTGAGTCACCAGCTACATTTCCCAATGCCCATACGGCCTACATCAAGAAAGCATGGTTATATATGTATGAAATAATCATATCCATTTCGTGTAAGTTATATTATTCACATGTTACCTGCTCACGAACATCATCACTTGGAGAAGCAAGAAGCTTAACGAAAATAGGGACTGCCCCGTGATCGATAACAACCTTTGTGTTCTCAGAGGTACCAGAAGCAATGTTTGTGAGTGCCCAAGCAGCTTCAAACTAATGTTAAAAGCAAGTAATCAAACAAACATAAATTGCAGTAAATCAAGCAGCATTAAAACCAATGGTTTGATATGATGCTGACCTGGAGCTGTGGGAAATCTTCTCTCATCAAGAACTCGACAAAGCGAGGTACTACACCAGATTGTATGACTTCCTCGATTGGAGGACTCCGTTCTGTGAAATAAAGTTTAGTCGGTTCTCCGATTAATGGTTAATGATTGATAGGACTTCTTGAAGGAGAAATAAAATAGAAAACTAAACATTATACCGATTGAGAGCAATTTACGAAATTGAGTAGTTGCCTCCAGCTGCAAGTTGTTATCAGTTGAATAGACCCCAGCAACCATAGAAGGTAGGCTCTCTAACTGCAATTTCATCATCATTTTTAATAGTTCAGATGACAACAATCATGTAATGGTAAATGGAACCATATTTGCATATCATGATATTCAATTGATACATGGTTGTTTGATCTTTATAGCACAGAGTAGCCATTGGTCCCAATATTTTCGGCCATTGGTCAAGGTCAGAAGATAAATAAACAGAACTCATGGTACATGCTACATAGTAATATGAATGATATATGAAGAGAAAAATATTTACCCACCCTAACGGCAAATCATGTAAATCTTTTCCTGATATATGCATATTTTTTTATCACATTGTAAGAGTTCACTTTTACAAAAAAAAAAAAAAAAAAAAAAAAAGCAACTTAGCCAAAGTCACCATCTATATGCATAGGGACACATAACAGAGATAAACAAAGACTTCAAAGAAGGGTCCAATGCATACAAATTCAAATTTGTTAAACATAATAAAGAAACTAGTGTAGGCGTATATACTACCACTGAAATACCCAGCCAAGTAAGGCCGGACAGATAAAACTACAGAACATTAAAGTGTTAGAACAAACAGGCATCCCACACTGTTTTCAAATTGAAAGCTGGTTGATAAACTTAAAGATAGAAAACAAAAACTTCATAAGCGCACACACACATATATATTTATTATCTGAGAACTGAGATGAGAAGCAGACGATTGTACAAAAAATCTCACAACTCAAGCGTCACTACACATGCCTATTCAATCATATCAAATTAACGATAGGTTCAAATCATACTTTTATTAGCAATATTCCCAGTGCGAAAAAAATTATGCACTTGTATATATATTTATAATCCACTTATGAATACAGTGAGGAAGCCAAAAAGGAACACTAACAAACTATACACCTTGACGCAGTATAAGTACAAATGTAAACAGCTACAGAACTCAGAAGCTATTCAAGAATATTCCATGTCATTCACACACAAAGAATATTCCATGTCACACATAATCATACACACTAATGGAGTAATGGCTACACGATATTTTACATCGGTTTAATATTTGTGGGGAGAAAGGGCCTGAACTTGCAACCTCCCACGTTAACCAACAACCTGGGGGTGTTAGGGGCACTATTTAACCTATCACATTAACGCATATCAATATTTGAGCTAAGCCACTAACAACCGTTCACATACACGTAAAAAAAATTATCAATCAACACGCGGCACACGTCAAGAACTTGCAACCTACCCCATTCCATTTATCCAACTATAGCATACTAATCTTAGTATTGCCATAAAATAACAAGGTTATATCGCAACATATGCATACGAAAACCTTCAAACTACCAAGTCATGTAAAAGCATGCACATCAAAATTTAAGTCAACGAAACTTTTGAAACCCTAACTTAATTTACACACATCACACCTCAAAAACTTAACAAACCTCGTAATCACACAGTCAATCCCTATCACAAGTCACAACTGATTCATTCATTTACACTATTCAATATCAATATTATAACCATCACATCACAAAAACACAAATCATAATAAAACACATAATAACAGTCTAACTATTAACAAATATCTGTAATCGAGCAGAGAATACCTTTTTCTCAACGGTGGCGGAGGTATTGACCGGAGCACCGGCAGAAGCCGGTTGCGCCGACGGCAGCACTTGACGCTTCTTAAGCAAGTTCTCCTCCCTCTTATTCTTCCGGATCTCCACCATATTATCTTCTCTCCGGCGCCGGCCTTCGTCCGCATCCACGGCGACTTTGTAACGGTTCCGGCGAACCTCCGTTCTGGCGTTAGGTCTCAGAGACATGATGATCTAACAACTCAAAGTCAAAATCAAACCCTAAACGAATGAATTTGTGTGAATATAAACGAATTATAATACGAAAAAGCTTCGTGATTTTGGGGGAAATGAAGTGTGTGTGTGTGTGAGTGTGTGTAAAGTGGAGATACCTGACGAGAGAATTTAGAGAGAGAAAGATTTGATTATTGAGAGGGATTTGGATTTACTTAGGCCCATTCTATACACACCCCCCTATTACTAACCACATCCCCTTGTGAGAGGAAACTGTCGGTCTCACGCAGGCCCCACCTGTAAGTTATGTGAGAGGAGGAGGGTGTAGTTAGTAATAGGGGGGTGTGTATAGTAGTGCCCTTTACTTAACACTTTAATATAATCTGATTAACAAATCTGAATTTTAAGTTGGCGTGTTTAGTCCTTATACTTTCTAACTGTTTGCAATTGTGGTATGAAGTTAAGTTATTTGAATTATATCACTAGTTTAAAATGTTTTTTTTTCAAATGACCTTTGTGTTACTATATAGCAAAATCAGTGTTATCAGTATTTTTATAAAAATATTGTTTTTTTAAGAAACAATATATATTTTCATAAATATTGTTCTCTAAGAAAGAAAGATGTTTATTATGATAGGTTGTTAAACGGGATATGTTTGTAGTTTGACATACGAACACAAATATGATTCAACCCCGAAAGCATATCAAGCATACAAACCCAAACATAATGCGATATGAGTTAATGTCATTTTAGCCTCTTTGGTTTAGGCCATTTTTTCACTTTAGTCCAAAGGTTTGAAACGTTGTCATTTTAGTTCAAATAGATTTAAACGTTGTCATTTTAGTCCACCGGTTAACTCCATCCCTTTATTTTGTTAACTAGAAGGGCATTTCGGCTATTTTAAATGTAATTTTGTTAACTAGAAGGGCAATTTGACCATATAAAATAATCGAATTACCCTTCTAGCTAACATAAAAGATGGACGGAGTTAACCCAGTGGACTAAAATGGCAACGCTTGAAACTATTTTGACTAAAATGGCAACGTTTCAAACCTTTAGACTAAACTGGTAAAATAACTCAAACCACAGATACTAAAACGACATTTAACTCATACGATATTTATGGGTTCACACGGGCATGGGTCGTTTAATCCCATTTTTTACATATGTTTTTTTATTCATATTAATACTTTAAATTACAATTTTGTAAGCAACAACATAATGTATATAAAACATATAGATTTTAGTTATAAAATATTATATCAGTTTATGTTTTAAATTTTAAATGAGGGCATAAAGTAACCGATCGGTATAATTTTTAACACATAATACATTTCCAAAAAATTAAAGCATTAAATGGGTTGACGAGGTTAACTCATGAATCTGTCGAGATGACATAAACCAGGGGCGGACCTACATAAGCCTGTGGGTGGGCGGCCGCACCCCTTGAAAAAAAAATTAGTGTTATTTTTCGCGAAAAATCCCGACCGCACCCCTTGAAAAATTTCGACCGCACCCCTTGGAAAATTCTGACCGCACCCATTAGAAAAAAATGTTAGAATTTATATAAAAAAAATTTGTAAACAAGTTAGCCCACAATAAAACTTGTATTCCTATTACCCAACATCAAGCCCAATTGAATAAGTTTATGGTAAAACCCAATCCAAATAACTAAATCAATTAACAAAACATAACCCAATTACCCAAATAAAGCCAATCGCCCTTTCATCTCTCCCGCCCTCCCCTTGCTGCAGCGACCAAGAAACAGAAGATCAACCATTCAACCTGCAGACAGACTTCGATCGATCAGCCATTCAACCTGCAGACTAGCCGACCAGGTACGAATCTTTGATTTTATTCTTCAAGAGTTTTGAACTTTTGATAAGGTTTTTGATAGGGTTGTTGTCTTGTTGATAAGGTTGCTGTTGTACAGTTAAGGCAGTCGGCAAATTGCCATTTATTGGGTTCAACAACTTGTTTACTTTAAATATTAAAAAAGTTAGATAGTGGATTCACGGATTGTTGATTAAATATTAAAAAAAGATTGATGTTGATTTATTGGGTTGAACACTTGAACTTGATTACTTTTTTTTGAAAGGCTTGAACTTGATTAGTTGATTTCATTATTAAATGTTAAAGTTGTGTTTCATTATTTATTATTGATTCCATTATTTTTTCATTATTAAATGACCCAACCCAACCCGACCCGACCCGAACCGGTTTTTTATGTATATATCTAGACGCCTAAGATTTTAAAAAAAATTCCGCACCTCCATGAAAAAAATTCTGAGTCCGCCACTGACATAAACACAACTCGTTTAGTTTAGTTTAGTTAAATATGTTGGGATCTGAGAAAAACTAACACAAGCCTATTTATCATGAACCGAAACTTGTAAATTTCATATTATATTTGTGTTAGTGTTAGAAATCACAGCCACTCATGGTATCATATTGATAGAAATGTAAATTATGGGGGGTTACTTATTAAATAAATTATATTATAATATAATTATAATTATAAAAGGTAAAAATATCAAAGTCCAGCCCAAATCACAAGGTAAGGGGGGAAATAGTAAATTAGGGCCGGCTTTTAACAGCTATTTAGGCTACACGGTATGGGGTCGTCCCCCACCGTCTTGGATCGGCGCCGGTTTGAACACCGTGCCCCCCCCTCCCCCACGTCCCTTTCTCGCCGATTGCGACGGTCCAAAAAGTGTGGGGCCCAATCCAAAAGTTACCGTTAATAAAAAAAAAATCCATTTTACAAACGGTCAAAATTTTAAATTATATATATTTCCAATCCATTTTCACTTCCATTCACAAATTTAACCCCAAAATTTCATCTCTCTCACATAATTTTTATAAATCTTCTTCCACTTTTATAAACCTTATACTATATCATGGATCCCTTCAACAACCCGAACAACCCGAACAATCCGAACAACCCGAACAATCCCAACAACCCGACCCAAGCTAATGTTTTCTCGGTTCCGGGATATTATCCGACGCTAGAACCGAACCAATGCTCGCAATATTCATCAAATGCGTTTGCATCATTCCAACACTCGCCAAACCAATTCGCTCAATTCTCTCAAAATCAAGCCCTTCAACAAATGATGATGCGGGGTGCTTATAATTTCCCACCGAACCCCACACCACCCGTTCAACCCCAACCGATCCCGACGCAACCCTTTCAACAATCCGAACCCGAAGACGATGTGGAGGTTGTTCCCGAAACCCAACCGCCTAAAGGAAAAGGAAAACGAAACAAAGGCAAGCAAGTGGTGGGTGATCAACCGTCCAAACAGAAGCCGACTAAGTGGACATCAATCGAAGAAGAAGCCTTAGCCAAGGCTTACATTGGCACGTCTGACAACCCGACAAAAGGTTCTTATTTTTTTTAAGGTTAATTTTTTTTGTTTTTTTTATCTAAACAGTTTGTTTTTTTTTAAAGTTAAATTTTTTTTTCTTAACAGTTGTTTTTTTTCTAAAGTTTATTTTTTTTGGTTTATTATTTTCTTAAACAGTTGGTTTATAATAGTTTTAAAGTTTAATTTTTTTGTTTATTATTTTGTTAACAGTTTGTATTTTTTTAAAGGTTTTTTATTTTTGTTAACACTTTATATATTTTGTTTGTTTTTTTATAGGTAATAACCAATCGGGTGAGGGGTTTTGGTCCAAGGTTTTGGCGACGTTCCTCGTCCTTATGGACCAAGGCCCGTATCGAGATATCGACTCGGTCTCCTCAAAGTGGCGGAAAATGAACGCGTCCGTCAATAGGTTTTGCGAGGAATATAATAAATTATATACAAGTGACCGTCGTAGCGGCATGAGCGACGACGATGTGTTCAAAAAAGCGTTGGACAAGTATAAGGCGAACAATGGTAATACCAACTTTGCTCACGTTCGCGCGTGGGCAATTCTAAAAGACGAACCAAAATGGGCGCCGATTCCCAACGAGGTGGCGATGGCGAAACGCCAAAAAACATCGGAAACGGGTAGTTTTAGAGCCGGTGGATCGGACGCGAGGTGTAAAACTTAAATGATGACGCCGACTTTGACGAAGAGGAGTACGCCGTACATGAAGCGGAGCGTCCACCGGGCCGAGACAAATCAAAGAAGGAGCGGGCCAAGGGGAAAGAAAAGGAAAAGGTGGACCCGAAGATGGAAGAGTTTATGGAACACTTAAAAATGTACGAGGACGTCTCGGCCCAAAAGACGAAGGCAAAGGAGCGCGCCGTCGAAGAAAAAGCTCGTGTAGCGGAAGAAAAGTTACGCGAGAAGGTCCGATTGTCGAATGAGAAAATAAGAATTTCGGATGAAAAAATTCGGCTAAAGGAATGGGAAATGATAACGATGGATGTCGATCAGTATCCCGAGCCGAAACGTTCGATGTTGAAAAACTGTAAACTTACATCATGAAGAAGCATAATATTATTTAAGTCTATGTTTTTTTTAAGTCTTTGGTTTTTTTTATTAAGTTTACGTTTTTTATTAAGTTTATGTTTTTTTTATGTTTATGTAATGTGGTTTTAATTTTAATGAAAATATTTTGTTAGTATATTTGTTAAATGTTAAAAAAATAGAAGACTAAAAAAAATAAAAAAAAACATAAAAGTGGTGGAGGACTATGACTAGGACCATGACTAGGACCATCATCCCATGCCCTCTAGTTTTGGAGGATGGACCATCCTTGGGAGGACTATGACGTGACGCCTACGTGGCGGATCATCCTCCAAGGATGGACCATCACCATACCCACTAGCCTTAGGTGGTGTTTGTTTTTTGGGCAAAAGCTCTGCTGAGCACTTATGTCTGCGTCGCGCAGACGCGCGCAGACGTTTGGGTCCTGCAGCTTGTTTGTTTTCTTGAAGAGCTTCTCACCAAAAACATCTTCCCCACGCAGACATCAACCCAAGTCTTCAAACCTCTTCTCCCTCCAGCCGACACCACCTCCTCTGCCACCACCACCACCTCCACCTCCGACACCACCTCCTCCGCCGCCCACCTCCACTCCGCCACCACCTCCTCTGCCACCGAAATATCTGTCACACGCACACAACAACACATATCTGCTCCATCTATTTCACCTTCATCTTCAAAACCCTAGCCATTAAAAACTTACCTCTACAGATTTCTTTAAAATTGCTCTCAGTCATCTCCTTCAAGACAAATCACAACCACACACCAGACATCTTCCCTCCCTCTCCCTCGTTCACTCTCCGATGAACCCCCATCGGCGACGAGCCGGCTGCCGGCGCCATCCTCCGGTGGTCGCACATCAAACTCACACCCACACTTCCCTGTTGCATCCCTCAAAGGAACGGGCGGCCACCACCGGTTGGTGGTGGCATATGGCGGCGATGGATCGGAGAGAGGAAGAGAAAGGGGCCAGAGAAGAGAGAGAGTCGGCGGCAGCTGTGGGTTTCGACGGGGAGCCAGGCGGTGATGGCAGGTGGACGGTGGAGGAGGTGGTGGTGGATGGTGGAGGAGGTGGTGGCGGATGGTTGTGGTGGTGGTAGATGAAGGCAGAGAGAGAGAGAGAGGTATGCAGTTGTTTTGTGTTGTGTGTGTTTGTGAGAAGATACGAGGTTTTTATAGAAGTAAAAAAAACAAAAAGTCTTCTCATTGCAGACTGCAGACCTTTGGTCCACCTCTTCTCCTGCAGATGTCTGCAGATGTGGTCCACAGACTGCAGATATTTTACCTCTTAAAAAACAAACAGCACCTTACGGTTGTACCGCACTTCCGATTCGAAAAGCAGCCACTTGAAAGTACAACCTAGTTTGAAAACAATTTTGTTTTCATGTTTTTTAATTTATATAGAAATTCTTGTTGTAAAACATGTTTCTATGTTGTTAAATTCACAATTCGTCTATTAAGTGTTTATGATTTTCAATTATTAATGCAACTTTTTATCTTGGTTTTAAGATTTTAATCATCTCTTATAAAAGTTTTTGGTTTACATTATATATAATATAAAAACAAACAAAGAAGTTCTACAGTGTTTTTATTATTGTTATTGTTATTGTTATTATTATTATTATTAGGGTAAATTACATTTTTTCGTCATTTATGTTTGTACCAGATTGCAACAGATAGCCTTTAACTTCAATAATTATACTTACAATCCTTTATTTACAAAACTTGTTACACTCTACGTCCTTTGACCCTAACCTAGTTAAAATTTTCAGTTAAATATGGCATGTGCCTTGCACATGAGGGTATATTGGTAATTTTACTCACTTATATAAAATATTTAATAAATAAATCAAATAGAACATTTATAATTCTGAACAGACTCTCTCCACCAAAAATGAAACCAATCACCAACCCCCACTACCAAAACCATAGATCAAGAATTCAAGATCTTTGTTTTTCTTTGCAGATTTGAATGTTGACGGTTTCAGGGAATGAAAAGAGTGAACGAGGGTTTCAGGGGTTGAAGAGGTGAGAGGGGTTTATTGGATCTGTTATCTGTCCGTCTAAGGGTGGTGGTGGTCGCCGGATCCAAGGTTCGCCAGATTTGTTATCTGTCTCTCTTATCAACACGACGAAGGCATCCAATGGTTCATTTGTTATTGCAGGAACTGAAGAGACAATGGGAGAAACAGATCTGAGATCGGAGTAATCGAGCCTGGAACATTGTCGTTGTTAATCGGAGTGACAGATCTGGTAGGTGACTGAGCAAATACATCATTGACGTGATGTCGTGGTCACAATCAAATTTAATCCCAAAAACAACTATAGATAGTGGTAAGAGGGTATCGAACTCAGGGAGTATGTGGAAAGTGTGTTGATTTTATAGCTTTGCACTTAAACTAATATTAAACTAAAATTGCAGAAATTAAAATTCAAGAGTTGATTGTTTTGGTTTTAAGAACTAATATTAAGTAATTAAATTGCAAATCAAAGATTGTTGTAAAACAAATTAGGAGAGAACAATGACCATCTTAGGATTCAGTTTCTTTAAACAATTGTGTGAAATTCCAACTAGAAAGAGTTACATAGACATAACTCGTGCATAAATAATCGAAGTGATAAAAGGGAACAAAGTACTCGGATTTATAAACGCGAGGTTGTTTCCCGATGATCAATTAATCAATAACCAACCCTAACCCTTCCCGTGATATCTCGATTGCCAACGGCACCAAGAACGTACGATTAAGACTAGAAATTGCACTATCGATTAACAAGCTACAAACAATTATGCATACACCATGATATTCAAGCAACGCAAGTTATCATTCTAGAAATTCAGACATAAACACACAAAAGTTCAAGAGAAACCTTCACCTAAGATGATCACCGAAAGTTTTAGCCACACATAGCTTGGTGAATCATCATAACAATAAGTTCAATGTTCATACGAATCCAAATCACAAACCGAATGATAGAAATTGTCTAGAACCAAGCAAGAACAGCCAAAATCGACCCTCCAATGTTCTCTAACCGACCAATCATGAGATTACTTGAAAAGACACAATAAAAACTGACTTAATGAGGCAGTTACATGTTTTCTCGCAGACTCCACCGTAATTTACGGTCATACCGTAAATTACGGTACACTTCAGAATGTTACGGTGCATAGAGACTGATTTACGGTGAGCATTATGTACATTTCAGGTCCACCGTAAATTACGGTAGGACCGTAATTTACGGTGACAACCTGAAATTTGTGCTTTGTTCCATCTTTTGCTCCACAATTGACCCGTTCAACTCCAAACCCTCCAAAGCTGCGTTTAATCTACTTTTTAGCTCCGGAACCGCACCTGAAACGTAGGCAACAGTAGTTATCTAATTCAAGATAATTACACGATTAAGTGAATGATTATTTCATCTTTTAACATGATTAAGGGTTGTCAAATGGACCACCCGTCAATCATCTGAGATATGATAAGGTGTTATAATTAACAATTTTCTTGACTATGCACCAATTTGAGGCATAATTCAAATCTAAATCATCAATCTTGGCGGTGGAATTGGGAGGTAGTTGTGAGTTTTGTATGGTGATAAGTTTCAAATTCTTGATCTGAGACGGATAATCGATGAGGGGTCGGGATTTACAGAAAAAGTGTTGAGGATGAAGTACTTTGATTATGATTGTTTTTTTTTGTTCTAACTAGAATTACCACCCGCCGCAATGCGGCGGGGATTTAGAATGAAAACGTTAAACGGAAAGTTTGCGAAAGATGAAAAGTATAAGGTATCAAAATTGAAAGTAAAAAAGTTTTGGGGTTAAATTGCAAAAGATAAAAAGCTTTGGATTAAAAGCAAAAAAATCAAAGAGGTTAAATAGCAAAAGATAGAAACTTTTAAATTAAAAGTGAGAAACCAAATTAATCAAATGTTTAAATTACTAAAGATTGAAACTTTAGACTTCAATTGTCAAATATGAAAACTTTAGAGTTACAAATGAAATTTTCAAATTTTTTTTTTTTTTTTTTGAAAAACTCCCAAAGCTAAGAATATAACCACCTTAAGCATAAACATGTTGCTTATTTATAAGGTTTTAATTTTAATGTGTTTAGACATAACAATTAAAATATATGGTTTTCCCTTAAACAAACCAATGGGGAAACCCCCGTGAGGTCCACACAGGCATGTTTCCTCCTAGCCCAGCCAAAGGTGAGCAGATCCGCTGGTCGCATAGTAGATCTCCTTTCCATAGGGTATGTGAGGAAATTCACAGGGGCCTCTTTCTTGGCAGAAATCTCAGCTCTTATCAGGATGTCCCACAAAACATCGTGCACCCAGTCATGCTGATATTTGGACCCAGAGAGCTCTTTACAATGAACTGCGTGCTCTCCGTATTTATCCATACAAGATTTACGGCATATGATAAACCATATATAGCTTTCTATTATTATTTTATTTAATATATATTATAATAGTTTATTATTATATTTACTTTTAATAACATATTTCTAATATCAAGATTCTAAGGGGGGATCCACTTTAGGTTAGGCCGGTCTCGTCATTCACGCAATTCCCTCGTCCATCGATTGATCACGCGAGTACGCATCCAGTCAGCGCATAGCGAATGAAAAAAGCGTTCATCCTGGATTCTCCTCCTCGAAAAATGTCTATCCATTGATCCCTATTCATTCGGTCAAAGTCTCCACGGGCTTTTCACGCCCCTCTGAGGTGCATCATGTTGATAGGAATCGGCAAAGACCTTCTTGTACACGTCCTCGAGGGCTGCATTCATGGCAATCATCACTAGTTTCCCCCGAGGGCATGGTATGGCTTTCCTAATATCGATTGGTCTAATGATGGTATTCTTGAGTGTACTTGACTCTATATTAGTAGGGATAGACATAAGATATGGATAAGAAGCTCCTGGATAAAGTCACAAGATGAGTGACTTGAGATAATGAAGCGGTGGCTCGACGT
Organism: Helianthus tuberosus; assembly: GCA_030545235.1. Taxonomy (NCBI): domain Eukaryota; kingdom Viridiplantae; phylum Streptophyta; class Magnoliopsida; order Asterales; family Asteraceae; genus Helianthus; species Helianthus tuberosus. The sequence goes on along the minus strand of CM060388.1, from coordinate 18,482,721 downwards.
TGTTACTTTGGGCGTTATGAGCATTAAAAACTCCTTATGTTTGATGAAAAAAAAAATAATAATGATAATAATATATTATGAGTTCTTATTTAGCAAAAGCTAATTTTGTGGTGTTTTCAAATGTAGGGAATATGTTTGAGATCAATGAACAGGGTAGACAAGTCATGAGAAATAATGAGGTGGCGTGAACCAGTTGTTTTGGTCAAAAATCAAGAAAAGATAATGCAACCAAATCTTTTGTAGTGAGGTGTGATGCTTGAATCAATGAACAATATTAAGGATCACTCAGAAATGTAACGAACAAGTGACACAAGGATTTATACGAGGAAAAAGCCCTTGATCAAGAGATGATCTCCGGCATAAAAAACCTCGGGTGATGGAAACTACCGATCACCAACTAAAATTAAACAAAAGTAGTTTACAACTCGGGATGATAACAAGCTTGTTACAAGGATCACTAGTGTGCAATGTGCAAAAAAGTGTATGAAATCGCCAAGTATTTCTTGAGAGCTGACTGAGAGCTGTTACGAGTGTGTGTAGTTGCTAAATTTTCTAAGTGTTTTCTATAAAGCTTGTTATCCCCATTTAAATTAGAAATAACTAAGTTAACAAACTATCTGCAATTTGTGCACTCTCCCCACGATCTCCATAACGTTCACAATGGTCAAGCACGTGCGGAATATTGAGGGAATATACTCCAGGAATTTCGGTGAGACTTGGTCCATGCTCTCATTCCTGCAAAACAAGTTTACGTACAAACTAGAGAATTGTTAGTAGTAGGATAACAACAGTGATCCTGAATCCTGATCTTGCAACACCTGCTGAGGATCCTTAATTCAAACAGAATTGAGGATCCGTGATCCTGGTAGCAGTTGAGGACCCGTGATCATTAGGATTTGGAAAATCCTTCCCTAACAATTGGCCCCAAAATATAAGGAGTAAAGTGTAAATTGTCGAGTTATATTTTCTTGGTCTTATCCGCAACAAAGTAACGGATATATAACCGTTATGATCGAACTATCCGTTGCAGATCTTACGTCATCTGAAGCGACATCCCTGCAAATCATGATTATAAATTGAACTTAGAGATAAGGATCAATGTGCATTTAAATTCGAGCAAGACTCCCTTTAAATCTACATTCGAAGACCAAGCAGGTATCTCTCTCTTCTCTTCATCTTCTTCTTGCTCTGTATCACAATGAAGTTAAGATCATCCCCTGCTAAGGATCATCGAAAAGATAGTCCCTTAAAAAGCCAAGGGATCATCGAAGACTCTCCGAAGGAACGTTGATGCTTTACTGATCCTGAGATCGACATGATTCGTCATTGCTTTCCGGCGAGCACTGTTTTCAAATCCTTTGACCCTACCGTCCGGAGTGATTTTATCTCTGAAACTTGGGTTGCATTTCCAGTCACCCCCTTCTCGATGGATGATGCAGCGAGTCTGTCACACCCCGATATTTCCACATTTGACCGGTGGGCCAGGTGGGGGAGTATCGTGACGTGGTTGGCAACATTACAGTCAAACAACACAATATTTAATATGCACAGCGGAAGCAATTGAAAGATATATTTCAACCGAATGTAATATTGTAATATCAGTATCACGAATAGTTGAAATTAATCCACAGGTGGATAAAATAAAAATAGGAAACAGTGGTTCAACAGACTTTAGGCATCTTAAGCTTGCGAGACTCTTTTGATGCTAAGGAGAAATCCAGCCTATTACGAGTAGTACCTGCACTTAATCTTTTTGGGAAAATACGTCAGTTTACACTGGTAAATACAATTAACCGACTCATTTTTAAAATGATTAAAAATTGATTTGGATGCACATGGCACAAACATTTTATAACTTGGGATAATTATTTAAATATATAATCTCGTAAAAGGATTACATGTTCCTTATGCGTTCAGTAGCCCGGATCGTGCCGGGTCAAAGATCAATAGACACACCACATTATTTATTTTGGCACTGACGGGTATACGCCTACACCCCGCGCTTAGGTCGTGGCCATTTCGTAAAATGATGCCAAGGATATCCGGGACATGGTCATTAACCTCCCAAAGGCTTTAAGCAAACAAAACAATTTAAACGGGCCGATCAATATCAATTAACCACCATACGATGGAAGATTTAATGCCCGACCAAGCGGTATTTTTATACCGTACCCCAAGCCCGTATAGGGAAAATAAGTTAAAAGTATTTACCTTTGCAAGTATAATTCACAATTAGCAAATGCGGGTAGCTTTTACCGGTTCTCCTATTCTGGAACAAAGGTTTATAATAACCTATTAGAATCCTAACGGTCTTTAGTTAAGCTTAAGCTTAGACCGGTTAGTTTTAAGGAATGATACGGTTCGAACGCGTGATTAAGCGAAGACCGGAATAGGATGTGATTTAGAACCGACAAGTTTAAGGACTTGTCTTATATGGGTAATCTAAACACATTCTGGATTTTGAGATAAAAACGATAAGGTTTGACCCGTTTCGGCTAGTTTATGCAAACTAGTTACATAAACCGAACCGAACGCGCAAGAGACGTAACGGGTAACCATAAGAGCCATATGCAGCTTTCCTAAGTTAATATGCCTCAAATATGTTGTGACATCAGTAAGATATATTTTATTATGCCCGAAATGAATTTAAACCAAACTATGCACCGTAGGGGCATTTTGGTAATTTCACATAAGCCGGAAGGCTCAAAACTGAAGTCTGAGTTAAACAACTTTTGCTTACTGTTAAAATATTATAATTTACCTAAAATATCAGTAGGTATCAACCCTTGTATGTTTAAAACGGTTTTAGTACATACTATGCGTTAAAAACGCTTAAAAGGCGATTAGAAGCCGTTTCCGGGTTCTATATAGAAAACTGATAATTTTATTATTCCAGAAGGTTTAAAATACTTTATTTATCATACAAAATCAGTAGCAAAAGGTTTGGGGTCAAAAAGATATGTAAAACTCATTTTATAGCCCAAAAGGGCAAAACCGACAATTACCGACTCAAGCTTATAACTCTAAGTTATGCTCAGCCTAAAATTAATTAAAAATCTTCAAAAATCCCAAAATAATATATTACATCAGTGGGTAAAAATTTTTATATCAAAAAGTAGGTTTAAATAGGCTATATGCTAATTATGCCATTTAATTGCTAAAAAGATTTATAATTACGCTAATGAGCATAACTCTCAATCTACACCTTAAACTGATGTCAAATTTTGGGTACAAGTTTATATATCAGTAACTAAGATTTCTACTCTTCTACATTTTTAAAAATCACGTTTTATGGTAAAAAGGGCATAATGGTCAACATATGAGCAATTAACGGATTCATGCATATTAATCGGATAACTAATGAACCAAAGTGTATAATCACAGAGGGTTATACTAGCATGTAACCTGGTCCAATCAAAGCTCTAAGGCATTTCTAAAACATGCTTAAACGGGTCAGAACTGAAAGTCAAAGCAAAAGTCAAATTATGCGACTTTCGGTTCCGAACCGGGTCTCTACTGAAAATTGTCGGGTTGAACATGTTTAGACATGTTCTTACATTAATTACTAAGTTATATTAATGATTAAGCAGGTTGTATGGGTTCTACATTGCTAATTATGTATTAATTTGAAATTAAGCATCCTGTTGACTTTTTAATAACAAGTTTGACCCGACTAATGGTCTAGTTAGAGTGGGAATCAGAGGGAGCCTTGTTAAGGGTTTATTGCCTACATAATTACCAACTTATAACTACTTTCAATTCGACTAATCACTGGACCATTAATGATTAATCGCGAAGTCAACCGTTAATTACGACGGTTTGACTTTTAAGCTAAAACTAAGTAAAAACTCAACTAAGAAAGGTTAAGCATACTTATAGAAGTCCTATGCACGATTAGGAAAGACTTGGGTCTGCTCTTAAGCTCCAGGAAGCTCCAGAAATGCAGATGGAAGGTGTGATCAATTGTTGCAACTTAAGGGCCTTTATATAGTGTTCAAAATCTCATGGATCATTGACACACAAGCCTAGCAATGGCCATGGATCATCCACAGATGTCCCTAAGGCCTAGGAGTCATTTAGGGGTCGCCCATGTTGTGAAAATATCTGATTAAAGTCGGTTATGCGCGAAAACAGGCTGCTGTCTGATGTCTGTCGTTATGGACATGCAAAAACCTAATTAACCTAGGTAGCTAGGGTAAGCAGGGTATCGAATCCAGAGGAGTCTGTGGTTAATGCTAATTATTATTTGTTTGTAAATATTTGAATTACTTTGAGAACTTGCTAGAAAACTATAAACAATAACTTTGAGATTGTAAAAACAATGATAGAAAAAGACGTGGTCACTCCGGGATTCAGATTCTGTAATTACTAATAACCTAGTTCTGATTTTATTGGATGCTATTGATTGAGTAGTAAATCTGTCACATCTACCAATTACCTACTCAGTTCAAAATCTTAATATTAATTGATCAGAGAAATATTAAAACAAACATTCATAGGAATCATTCAATCAACAAAAGCATAATTGGATTCAAAACATGATTATAACTCTGACTGTCACTCAGGATTTGTCTGTCACACAAATTATATAATCACGCAAATAGTCGGCTGTCACCCGACTACAAATCCTGTCACACCCTGGCTTTGCGGAAGCGTGGTTAGTTTGGTGTGACTTCTTAATACCATAGCTTAACCATAACAAAGCTATATGAAATAAAATCATGCAAGATCATCCATTTGATTAAGTTTTAAAACCAGAGTAACATACCATTGTCTTAGAGACTTACAACATCGTAACATAAAACATTGTCTTTAACAACATAACCATTAACATGAAATAAGCGCAGTTTAAGATTTGTGACTTGTCCAGGAAAGAGTCACATTTCCTAAACTGGGATGACCTTGGAACCCTTATGCAGCGGGAAAACATAACATACCGTGCCAGATCTTTAATTTCCTGAAATACATGTAAGTTGAAAAATCAACAATAATGTTGAGCGAGTTCATGTGTAAGTGAGTATGTAAAACACTTGTAAGTATAAAAGTTCCCTGGTATGTAGCAGTGTAAGGAAAAGAGATCACCAATGGTTTGCAAGGCCATTAGTATGTGTGAAGTGCAAGTAGGAAGACTCAACCTAGCAGATTTTGCGTTGGGTACAAAGTCACTCAAGGTCCGTTCTGCTGGGCCTCTTAGAGGTCCGTTCTGTTGGGCCTAGAGTTGGGCTCGCTACACCCAAATAGATCTACCGCTTACGTCCCTCGGTGTTTCTGCCTACCCATTCACATGATCTAAGTAGTAAACCTCCTTACGCTAATCATACCATGTATAAAGTACTTGTAATCAAAGTAACATGTATTTCACCCCCGCAGTTAAGAAAACTGAAAACAGTTAGAGAAAAGGGGGACATGAACTCACAGTCGGTGCGTCTCTACCAAGTACTCCAAATCAGGCAGCTGTGCGACGACCTACAAGTGCTAATTCTATTAGACGGACGGCCGTGCCTTAGCTTTATAGTTTAAGTCTTTGGGAAATAGTTAGACAACTATTTCGTGTTTACGTTCTGTATATACTTGGTAGTTAATCTCCTTCCCAAGGATGGGGGATTCAATACATGTGCGTTCAAATTACATCATTAAGTCTCACTTAATATATATATATTTCCAATTCCAAAATATAAGTATTTTTCTTAAAAATATTATATTTTCATTTCACATAATTTTTCTCCAAAAATACGTTGTTAAATACGCGTTCATAAACATTTCCGTAAGTGCGTAAGTTACGTTTTAACAATCGAGTGGTAATATAATTACCGGTGTAACTTATATATTTATGGTGAAAGCGTTCGTATTATTTTGGATTCGTTAACGTTCGTAAATATTATTTTTACCCTAAAAATAATATTTATGTATTTTCACAAAATAATCGTAAACAGTGTGTGAAAAATATATATTTATCACGTTAAACTTTGTGAAAATCCCACCTCCGAATATTTAGTAAATAAAGTCATGGCGAAATCTATATTTCGAAAACATGCCAAAAATAATTCTAATACTCGTAGTGTAAATAGTTCTAAGTGTTAGGTTTTTTTTTAGAAAAATTTCGTCAGAGTTTCCTCTGTAACTGGAGGTGGCCACGCTTTCAAGCGTATCATTTTCTTTAACAAATCAACTCAACAATTTTCTTTATTTGATCAGAACAACTTTCATCACAACAACTAATCAACATATGTGTAACTAGCCAAAAATTACATGAACTTGTAGTTTTCCCAAAACTGTGGTGTAAATCCCCTTAAATTTAGTAGATCTTCACATAAGATAATTTGATCTTGTAAAAACCTCGTTTTTAGAGAAAATTTATCTTTACAACTTCCCGTCATCTTTTACAAAAACTGTTATTTTGTCGGATCTTTTCTTTTCACAAGTGTTTACACACTTGTGGTTTATAAAAATCATGCTTGTTAGTGTAAGATCCATCTTTTAAAATACATGATTCCTTTGATACGTGGTTCTTTGAAAATACCACTTGCAGATGCGTAGATCTGCTAGTTTTAAACACAATTTCACAAGTAAAACTCTTTTACACAAGTTCATGATTCGCGTGTGGTAGAGTTTCACCTTTTAACCCTTGTATCTTTCAAAACAAGCTTATGTTAAGATCCATGATCTTACCAAACCGGGTTAAACGATGATCCGAGCTACCACATCATAGATCGGGCCTAAATAATCATATATTTCGAATACTACATCATTTACACAACTTATGTGCTATTAACCACCATTTTTAGTGTTTTTAGTAAACTTTAAAGCATCAACTTGCATGTTAACGAGTTTTAACCGATACAAATCCTTTTAACCACTTTAGATTAGTTCAAGAAGGTGTTTTAAGCATTATACCTCTAGCTCGAGGCTAGGGAAGAATCTATGCGCAAAAGAGGTGGATAAAAGCTAGAGAAAGTGGTCCTTCGAGCTCCGAGTGCACCAAGCCTCCTAATACGTGACCCTTGAAGCTTGTATGATCATGGAATGTGAAGATCAAAATCGAAAATGGATGTATGGGGAGGGGGTGTTCGGCCGTAAGCTTCTAGAGAGAAAGAGAGAAGAGTTTGTTGTTGAGTTTGTGTGTGAATGATCTCATGTGTTTAAGTTAGATCTTATAGACAAATTTTAGGGTGATTAACCATTGGACACTATGTCCCATAGATATTAAGCAAGGATGATTAATTTAATCATCATAGTACAAGGTATGTCCCCTAGGGGACCGAATTCGGTCAAGAGGGGGGGGGGGGGTCCTTGGTTCGATTTCAACTAGACACTAAGTATATAGTTAGCTTAAACTAAGTTAGTTAAGTGTTTAACTTAGTTACTAAAGTGTTGTGTGTTACAACGGGTGTTAGGGTATTCAGGGACCCTAACTGGCTCAGAAAAAATAAATAATGAAAATAACAATATTTTCACGTTCCGGGTATAGTCCGGTTGTTCGGTTGGATAGTAATCCGTTAAAGTGCTTAACAAAGCTTTAAAGTGTCGTTAATACCCTTTTAGTGACACAACTCATTTCTGACACTTTGGAAAGTGTCTAGTGTTATTTTTCTCATGTTTTGGCACTTTATTAGGTAGCTAAAAGCTGAATTATTATGTAAAGTGCTGAGTTTTGTACTTAGAGTACGTTTTAGGCACATCCAGTCATTGTGACTTATTCCTAGAGACGTAGTTCTACAACCCTTGTATCCCTACACTCACCACTAGTGTAGCAAAATATTTCAGGCTCTTACAGGCCTTAGAGGCAGTGTTTGCCTGATGCTGGCTTTATCAGCATGTTCAATAGGTTATCCGTTATAGTGCTACTGTGCTTTTTGTGCATCATGTTTGTCACTAGGGTTCAGCATGTAAATAATGTAGTGATGATTAGTAAAGTATGATGCAAGTAAGTACATGTATCAGATATCAAGTAGCAGTTCATCAGCTAGTTCAAACAAGCATAGTAATTAAGCAGTAATTAATCATTAGTTAAGTCGTACGGATACCTGGTTTAGTGCGGGTTGTCACATTCTCCCCCCGTTAAATAAATTTCGTCCCGAAATTTAAGTTCTGCTTGTAGATGCAGGGTTCTTAGGAAAAAGGTGGGGGTATTTCTCTTTCATCCGGTCCTCACGCTCCCAGGTGAACTCAGGACCATGTCTGGCATTCCAACGAACTTTGACGAGCTTGACACTGCTCCGGCGGGTCTTGTTTACTTTCCAATCCATGACCTCAACAGGTTCTTCAACGAAGTGGAGCGTATCGTCAACATGAATCTCGTCGGTGGGAATGGCAACGGTGACTTGAGTTGGACTTTTCTTTAGATTGGATACATGAAAGGTGTCGTGAACACCATTCAGTTCAGCAGGTAGGTCCAACTTGTACGCTACTAGCCCTATTCTTTCCAGAATTCTGAAGGGACCAATGTAGCGCGGATTTAACTTCCCACGCTTTCCGAAGCGTGCCATCCCCTTCCAGGGTGAAACTTTCAATAAAACCATTTCTCCAACTTGGAAATCCACATGTTTTCAGTTTGGATCCGCATAAGCCTTCTGTCTGTGGCGAGCTGCTTCGATGCGTTTAAGAATCTGCGCGATCTTGTCTGTCGTCTCTTGGACGATTTCGGGACCAGCAAGCTGCCTATCACCTGAGTCAGCCCAACATAGAGGTGATCGGCACTTGCGTCCGTAAAGGGCTTCAAATGGCGCGACACCAATACTGGTGTGGTAGCTGTTGTTGTATGAAAATTCGACCAAAGGTAAATGTTTATCCCAGCTACCGCCCAAATCCATAACACACGCTCTCAGCATGTCTTCCAAAGTCTGTATCGTTCGCTCGCTCTGACCGTCAGTTTGCGGATGAAACGCAGTGCTCAGATTCAATTGTGAGCCAAAGGCTTCTTGGAAGGATTGCCATATCCTTGACACAAACCTTCCGTCTCTATCAGAGATGATTGAGAGAGGTACTCCATGGCACGCGACGATCTCTCTCATGTAAATTTCAGCCAATTTGCTCGTATTATCCTTCTCTCTGATAGGTAAGAAGTGTGCTGACTTTGTTAATCAATCCACTATTACCCAAATAGTGTCATGGCCTCTTGGCGTTCTTGGCAATTTCGTAATAAAATCCATGGAGATTTGTTCCCATTTCCACTTGGGAATCTCAGGTTGTTGCATAAGTCCTGAAGGCTTCTGGTATTCCGCTTTAACCTTAGCGCACGTTAAACATTTGCTCACGTAAACAGCAACATCGCCTTTCATCCTAGGCCACCAATAATAATCTTTGAGATCCTGGTACATCTTATCCGCTCCTGGATGGATAGAGTACCGCGACTTGTGAGCTTCATCGAAAATAACCTTCCTTAAATCTCCAAACGAAGGAACCCAAATCCTTTTCTCGAAACATAACGTTCCTTCCTCGTTTGGTACCAAAAGCTTCTCCATCCCACAGAGATATTCTTCTTCAAGGTTTCCTTCCTTGAGAGCTTCCTTCTGCGCGGCACGAATGCGCAAGGAAAGATCGGTCTGGATAATCATTTCTAAAGCTCTAACCCTTATGGGCTTGATTCTCTCTTTACGACTTAGGGCATCGGCGACCACGTTCGCCTTCCTTGGATGGTACTTTATCTCGCAGTCGTAGTCGTTCAACAATTCAACCCATCGTCTTTGCCTCATCTTCAACTCCTTCTGGTTGAATATATGATGTAGGCTCTTGTGATCTGTAAAGATTGTACACTTCGTACCATAAAGGTAGTGTCTCCAGATCTTTAAAGCAAAAATCACTGCGCCAAGCTCCAAATCGTGTGTGGTATAGTTCTATTCATGCACTTTCAACTGACGCGATGCGTAAGCAATAACCTTTTGGCGTTGCATCAACACACAACCTAATCCTTGACGCGAAGCGTCACAGTATACCACAAAATCATCAGTACCCTCTGGTAGAGCTAAGATTGGCGCATTGCAGAGCTTATCCTTCAGTGTCTGAAACGCTTCATCCTGTTTGATTCCCCAATCAAACTTCTTATCCTTCTGCGTGAGGAGCGTCAATGGTTGAGCGATCTTTGAAAAATTTTCAATGAATCTTCGATAATAGCCAGCCAAACCCAAGAATTGCCGAATCTCGGTTGGCGTCTTTGGCGTTTCCCAATCCTTGATCGCTTCGATCTTGGTTGGATCCACGTGGATTCCATCTCCATTTACCACGTGCCCAAGGAATTGCACCTCTCGTAGCCAAAACTCGCACTTAGAGAATTTGGCATACAGCTGTTCTTTCTTCAGCAGCTCTAGAATGGCTCTAAGATGCTGCTCGTGTTCAGCCTTCGTCTTTGAATAAATTAAGATGTCGTCGATAAACACAATCACGAACTTGTCCAAGTACGGCTTGCAAACTCTATTCATCAAATCCATAAAGACTACAGGTGCGTTTGTTAAACCAAACGGCATAACAAGGAACTCGTAGTGTCCATAACGAGTTCTGAAGGCTGTCTTAGGGATACTCTCCTCTTGTATCCTTAATTGATGGTATCCAGATCGAAGATCGATCTTTGAATAAAAGCTTGAGCCTTGCAGTTGATCAAACAGATCATCAATTCTTGGCAGAGGATATCTATTCTTGATCGTCAACTTGTTCAGCTCCCGGTAGTCGATGCACATACGAAAACTACCGTCCTTCTTTTTGACAAACAGAACCGGAGCTCCCCAAGGCGAGAAGCTTGGTCGGATAAAACCCTTGTCTAACAACTCTTGAAGTTGTGTCGACAGTTCCTGCATCTCAGACGGAGCAAGTCTGTACGGTGCCTTAGCCACAGGCGCGGCGCCTGGAACTAAGTCAATGTGAAACTCTACTTGCCTCTGAGGTGGCAGTCCAGGTAAGTCTTCTGGGAAGACTTCTGGATACTCCCTCACGACAGGGATGTCTTCGATCTTTGGCTCAGCAGCCTTTTTATCCACAATGTGTGCCAGAAAAGCAACACATCCTTTCTGCAAACACTTCCTTGCTTTCAAGCAGCTGATAATCCTCAAAGGCGTCTCACGCTTCTCTCCATGAACAACAATGGTCTCACCATCATCGGTTGGGATACGAACAACCTTCTCATGACAAACTATCTCTGCCTTGTTGCCTGATAACCAATCCATTCCTACCACCACGTCGAAGCTTCCCAACTGGACTGGTAGTAGATCTAGAGCGAACTCACGCTCTCCCAATTCAATCACACAACCTCTGATAACTTCATTGGCTTCTACTAACTTCCCATTGGCCAATTCGATCGAGTAGGGAATATCTAAATTATTAGCGGCTAAACCAAGCATATTCTTAAATTCTAACGACACGAAGCTATAATCGGCACCAGTATCAAATAAAACGGATGCATAGCATTGATTTACAGGGAACGTACCAGTAACGACATTGGGGTCCTGGCGCGCTTCCCTTGCTTCGATTTGAAACACTCTTCCACGGGCTTGGTTTAAGTCTGGGCAGTTCTTCTTAAAATGCCCGATATCACCGCAGTTAAAGCATCCAAGTCTTTGCCCGTTTCCACCAGCTTGATCATTCCTCTGATTACGATTCACGGCGCCCGCCTGGTTAGCATTGTTGCCTCGATTCTCGTTACCTCCATAGTTTCCTTGTGGGCGATTTCCATTACCACCCCGGTTGAAATTTCTGTTTCCGAATCCTCCCTGGCCTCCCTGACCAGCAGTGGCCCAACAAGTGTCCTTCGAGTGGCCACGTTTCCCACATGCTTCGCATACTTTTGGCCCACAATGACCAGAATAGTGGCGCTGGCAGGTGTTGCATTTGGGCTGGGTGCCCATATACCCTTTTCCCTTTCTTCCTCTACCAGCTGTAACCTGAGCTGGCGTGTCTGATCCTCCTTTCTTAACCACCACATTGGTGCCCTGCTTGAAGTTCGAGAACTTCCGTTTGTTACCTCCTGATGACTCGACGTGAGTCTCTGCCTTCTTCGTCTTGATCTCATCAAACTTGTTCAAACGAATAGCCTCCTCAGTGAGAGCTACGCTTAAATCAATCGCCTCAGTAATAGTTGCAGGCTTGGATGAGGTTACCATGCTTATGATTTGAGGAGCTAGTCCCCAAATGAAGCGTTCAATTCTCTTGAACTCAGGAGTGACCATGTAGGGTACCACATGCGATAAGTCATGGAACCTCTGAACGTACTCTGCGATCTTTGGACCGTCCATTTTCAAGTGCCAGAACTCGGTCTCCAATCGCTGGATTTCTGCGCGGGAACAGTACTTTTTGCGCATGAGTTCCTTCAGTTCGGTCCAGGTCAGCGCGTAGGCAGCAGCTTCGCCTAGTGTCTGTACTTGCAGATTCCACCAAGAGAGGGCTCCATCCAAGAATAGCCCTGAGATATAGGTGACTTGCTGATCCAGTGCGCATTTGCTCATGCGAAGAACAGATTCGGTTTTCTCAGCCCAACGAACAAAGGCGACAACACCTCCTGTGCCATCAAAGTTTACGGGCTTGCAGTCTAAGAACTGCTTGTAGGTGCATCCTGCACATACGTTATAACATACGTTTGGCATTAGCATTATTGCTAAAGATATCCAATTAGGTCATGGTATGTCTAAATGACTTAGTATTACCATGAGGTGGATTATTGTTGTTGCCAGTGTTGCCAGAGTTGCTTCCACTAGTCCCTCCTTGAGAGGCGGCGTATTGTGCAATGGCAGCAGCGATAATCTGCTGGAGTTCTGCCTCATTAGTAGGCATGTGTGTCTCACGTCTCGGCGGCATCTTCTAAAAGATGGTTTACGTTGGTCAGGCCATAGTGAAACGTACGTATATATAGTAATAGTAATAGCACATAACATCTCATGTTATCAATACATCACAATTATCAATCACACAACATCCCATGTCATAAAAATATAAATAAGCAATCAAGCGAATCAAATATGGTGAGAATACTGCGATTGCCATATATCGAGACCACATAGTAAGTGTATCAGTACATCCCTGTGTCATACAATCATCAATCAACTAGGGGCTACATCACCCCTGTCCAAAAACTATATCATGTCAATGTCAAATACATCAAATACATGTCAACGAAAGTCAGAATCATAAAGTAGTCTCCAAAAATGTTGTGCAGTCCAACAATCGCCGTCTTCTCACCCTCGTCTACCCAAACAGCACTGATGAGCTCTATACAGATGGTGGTGGAGGAGGGGGAAAGTGGGTGTAAAGCAAACGACGTAACTGGAGCCAGTCCTCCTCCATGGCTCGCTGGGTACGAATGATAGAAGCAACCTGCTGCTCTAGTGTAAAGAGACGGGCAGCATAATCTGGAGGTAAGGGTCGAAATGGCTGCAGAGGAGAGTGTGTCTGACCATGGCACTGGCATGGTGGCAGCTGAGATCTCTCAAGCTCCTGGATGCGCTGCGTGTGTGACTCGTGCTGGGCGACAAAAGACATCAAAACGTCCTCGATAGTATACCCCATGTGGAAAGAATGGTAGGGGTCAGTAGGTGGCATGGCAGAGCCTGGTGCCCAAAGGAACGGCTCACTGGTGGGATCAAAAGGTGCCACATGAAATGGAGCAACAGAGGGTGGAACAGATGACATCTGGGGCATGAAAGGGATAGACATCAGTACATGCCCAAAAGGGTGTGCCGAAGAACCTTCTCCAGGCCCCGCTGGAGGTACAAACTGTGGAACCCGAAAAGAAGAATCAACATGTCGTGTATCAGGGATCTGAGGGGGAAAAGGTGGAACATGCTCATCAGCAGGTATCCAACCGTGCTGTGCATGCTCATCTGGTGGATCCATGTGTGCCGCGAACAGTGCATGCTCGGGCTCTAGTGGAATGGGATCAGGTGGGGGAGCAACAAAAGGGTGAACAGGTGTAATGTGCTCAACAGGATGGTCAAAAGGTATATCGACAACAGGTAGAGGAACAACAAGATCAACAACTACATGATCGCCCTCTATCAAAGGAACATCCACGGGGAGATCAGCAACAGGTGGGTCTGCTATAACAGGCTCAATAGGGATGCCAGCATGTACGGGGTCATGCTCAAGTATGGGGTCTAGAGCGGCTGCCTGCTCAGGAGCGACGACAGGCTCGGGATCATCAAAAGCCATCTCGAAGTCAAACTCGGGGTCGATAGGGTCTACTGGGTCAGCTGGATCCTCCATGGGCTGATCCATAGGTATAAACTCGATATCACGATCAGGGTCGTATCCCGGGGGAAAGATAGGATCAGAATCCTCTATGTCATCATGGTCAAATGCAAAATTGGGAATAGGTGCAATAGAGGATGCCTGGTCAGGATCAGAATCATGCGCAAAGTGCTGTGCGCTCAATGTGTGAGAAGGTGCAGATGCCACAGACTCGAAGGAGTCTGGGACGGGAGAATGTGCAGGCGAATCCTCAGCGGGAACATCAGCGATCATCAGAAGATCGTCCGCAGGAAGAAGGGCCTCGCCCTGGATCTCATCCTCAAAAGGCTCATCCTCAAACAGGTCAATATCGCCCTCAGCCTCGGCGTCGAGAAGAAAATCATATGCTGGATAAACGGCTAAGGGTATAGGAGCCGGAATCTCTACTAGGGGTAGGTACTCAGCGGGAGGGTCATCTGCAGGCTCATCAGCACCATCGGGTAGTGCGAAGGGCTGGAAATCATCCTCGTCAGTACTGGTATAGTCAGATGTGTGCACCTCGTGCTCGGAGGATGTGAGGTCATCAGATACGATAGGTATGGGTCCAGTGGTGTCCGAAACGCCAGTACCGGCTGAATCCATGAGTCTGTATCATAAACACAAATATGCTCAAATAATCAGTCATACAATCAGATAATCACATAAGTCACCAAGTAAGATATCACATAATTCTCCTAGTCCCACTAGCCTCCCAGTCTTCTAGACTGCTCTATCAACTACCTCGACCTCTCAGATCGAGCCTCGGTCTCCAATACCGAGCCTCAGCCTCCAAACTGAGCCTACTCTTCCTAGTCCAACTAGCCAACTACCTCGATCTCTCAGACCGAGCCTCGGCCTCTCAGACCGAGCCTCAGCCTTTCTAGACTGAGCCTACTCTTCCTAGTCTCACTAGCCAACTACCTCGATCTCTCAGACCGAGCCTCGGCCTCTCAGACCGAGCCTCAGCCTTTCTAGACTGAGCCTATAAATAATAAAATGTGCTCAACATTTGTTTGTAAAAAGTTTTGGATCTGGACTTAAGTGGTATGCAGAAAAATGTTTTCGTGAGAGCCCTAGTGATCATAGTCTAGACTCGAGAAAGAATCCTAGTTCGCTATGATCAGAGCTCTGATACCAAGCTGTCACACCCTGGCTTTGCGGAAGCGTGGTTAGTTTGGTGTGACTTCTTAATACCATAGCTTAACCATAACAAAGCTATATGAAATAAAATCATGCAAGATCATCCATTTGATTAAGTTTTAAAACCAGAGTAACATACCATTGTCTTAGAGACTTACAACATCGTAACATAAAACATTGTCTTTAACAACATAACCATTAACATGAAATAAGCGCAGTTTAAGATTTGTGACTTGTCCAGGAAAGAGTCACATTTCCTAAACTGGGATGACCTTGGAACCCTTATGCAGCGGGAAAACATAACATACCGTGCCAGATCTTTAATTTCCTGAAATACATGTAAGTTGAAAAATCAACAATAATGTTGAGCGAGTTCATGTGTAAGTGAGTATGTAAAACACTTGTAAGTATAAAAGTTCCCTGGTATGTAGCAGTGTAAGGAAAAGAGATCACCAATGGTTTGCAAGGCCATTAGTATGTGTGAAGTGCAAGTAGGAAGACTCAACCTAGCAGATTTTGCGTTGGGTACAAAGTCACTCAAGGTCCGTTCTACTGGGCCTCTTAGAGGTCCGTTCTGTTGGGCCTAGAGTTGGGCTCGCTACACCCAGATAGATCTACCGCTTACGTCCCTCGGTGTTTCTGCCTACCCATTCACATGATCTAAGTAGTAAACCTCCTTACGCTAATCATACCATGTATAAAGTACTTGTAATCAAAGTAACATGTATTTCACCCCCGCAGTTAAGAAAACTGAAAACAGTTAGAGAAAAGGGGGACATGAACTCACAGTCGGTGCGTCTCTACCAAGTACTCCAAATCAGGCAGCTGTGCGACGACCTACAAGTGCTAATTCTATTAGACGGACGGCCGTGCCTTAGCTTTATAGTTTAAGTCTTTGGGAAATAGTTAGACAACTATTTCGTGTTTACGTTCTGTATATACTTGGTAGTTAATCTCCTTCCCAAGGATGGGGGATTCAATACATGTGCGTTCAAATTACATCATTAAGTCTCACTTAATATATATATATTTCCAATTCCAAAATATAAGTATTTTTCTCAAAAATATTATATTTTCATTTCACATAATTTTTCTCCAAAAATACGTTGTTAAATACGCGTTCATAAACATTTCCGTAAGTGCGTAAGTTACGTTTTAACAATCGAGTGGTAATATAATTACCGGTGTAACTTATATATTTATGGTGAAAGCGTTCGTATTATTTTGGATTCGTTAACGTTCGTAAATATTATTTTTACCCTAAAAATAATATTTATGTATTTTCACAAAATAATCGTAAACAGTGTGTGAAAAATATATATTTATCACGTTAAACTTTGTGAAAATCCCACCTCCGAATATTTAGTAAATAAAGTCATGGCGAAATTTATATTTCGAAAACATGCCAAAAATAATTCTAATATTTGTAGTGTAAATAGTTCTAAGTGTTAGGTTTTTTTTTAGAAAAATTTCGTCAGAGTTTCCTCTGTAACTGGAGGTGGCCACGCTTTCAAGCGTATCATTTTCTTTAACAAATCAACTCAACAATTTTCTTTATTTGATCAGAACAACTTTCATCACAACAACTAATCAACATATGTGTAACTAGCCAAAAATTACATGAACTTGTAGTTTTCCCAAAACTGTGGTGTAAATCCCCTTAAATTTAGAAGATCTTCACAACAGATAATTTGATCTTGTAAAAACCTCGTTTTTAGAGAAAATTTATCTTTACAACTTCCCGTCATCTTTTACAAAAACTGTTATTTTGTCGGATCTTTTCTTTTCACAAGTGTTTACACACTTGTGGTTTATAAAAATCATGCTTGTTAGTGTAAGATCCATCTTTTAAAATACATGATTCCTTTGATACGTGGTTCTTTGAAAATACCACTTGCAGATGCGTAGATCTGCTAGTTTTAAACACAATTTCACAAGTAAAACTCTTTTACACAAGTTCATGATTCGCGTGTGGTAGAGTTTCACCTTTTAACCCTTGTATCTTTCAAAACAAGCTTATGTTAAGATCCATGATCTTACCAAACCGGGTTAAACGATGATCCGAGCTACCACATCATAGATCGGGCCTAAATAATCATATATTTCGAATACTACATCATTTACACAACTTATGTGCTATTAACCACCATTTTTAGTGTTTTTAGTAAACTTTAAAGCATCAACTTGCATGTTAACGAGTTTTAACCGATACAAATCCTTTTAACCACTTTAGATTAGTTCAAGAAGGTGTTTTAAGCATTATACCTCTAGCTCGAGGCTAGGGAAGAATCTATGCGCAAAAGAGGTGGATAAAAGCTAGAGAAAGTGGTCCTTCGAGCTCCGAGTGCACCAAGCCTCCTAATACGTGACCCTTGAAGCTTGTATGATCATGGAATGTGAAGATCAAAATCGAAAATGGATGTATGGGGAGGGGGTGTTCGGCCGTAAGCTTCTAGAGAGAAAGAGAGAAGAGTTTGTTGTTGAGTTTGTGTGTGAATGATCTCATGTGTTTAAGTTAGATCTTATAGACAAATTTTAGGGTGATTAACCATTGGACACTATGTCCCATAGATATTAAGCAAGGATGATTAATTTAATCATCATAGTACAAGGTATGTCTCCTAGGGGACCGAATTCGGTCAAGAGGGGGGGGGGGGTCCTTGGTTCGATTTCAACTAGACACTAAGTATATAGTTAGCTTAAACTAAGTTAGTTAAGTGTTTAACTTAGTTACTAAAGTGTTGTGTGTTACAACGGGTGTTAGGGTATTCAGGGACCCTAACTGGCTCAGAAAAAAATAAATAATGAAAATAACAATATTTTCACGTTCCGGGTATAGTCCGGTTGTTCGGTTGGATAGTAATCCGTTAAAGTGCTTAACAAAGCTTTAAAGTGTCGTTAATACCCTTTTAGTGACACAACTCATTTCTGACACTTTGGAAAGTGTCTAGTGTTATTTTTCTCATGTTTTGGCACTTTATTAGGTAGCTAAAAGCTGAATTATTATGTAAAGTGCTGAGTTTTGTACTTAGAGTGCGTTTTAGGCACATCCAGTCATTGTGACTTATTCCTAGAGACGCAGTTCTACAACCCTTGTATCCCTACACTCACCACTAGTGTAGCAAAATATTTCAGGCTCTTACAGGCCTTAGAGGCAGTGTTTGCCTGATGCTGGCTTTATCAGCATGTTCAATAGGTTATCCGTTATAGTGCTACTGTGCTTTTTGTGCATCATGTTTGTCACTAGGGTTCAGCATGTAAATAATGTAGTGACGATAAGTAAAGTATGATGCAAGTAAGTACATGTATCAGATATCAAGTAGCAGTTCATCAGCTAGTTCAAACAAGCACAGTAATTAAGCAGTAATTAATCATTAGTTAAGTCGTACGGATACCTGGTTTAGTGCGGGTTGTCACAAATCCAAATCTCAATACAAAACAGAAACTAGAATTAAAAGTGTCTAACAAGAATCATTCACCCGAAGTGTCCACGAGAAATTTAGCCGCTCATGATACTCGTCCGAACAAAAGCTTGAAAGAATGATGAAGTCATGGTTGAATACAATCGGTGTTGTGCGGCTGATTGATGATGATGTCTGTTGATATTGATCCTCCTTTTTTCGATTAGAACTCCCCAAAGTGTTATACGGCTGCCCCCAAGTCTCGGCCCACTTGTGATTTGTATTATCCAAAAACCGTTCACCCATGAGTCCACCACAATGATGATGAATATTTTATTTTCTTAAAACCCTTAATGTTGCCATCCACTAATGATCGGCCCACCAAGAATTACTTGGACTTCCAATATGTCAGCCCATGTGCCAATATCTTTTATGTGATTTGTGATGTTTAAAAGAAAATATAATAAATCCTTTCATATGTTGCCGCCAAAACCAATCCCCAAAAGTTGTTCACGTGATGTTTGTTGACTTTTATGTTTGTTGACTTTTATGTTTGCCATAGTGTTAAAAAGATTAGTCCCACATGTGTGTTGTTTTGCTGCCCCCAATAAATCACTCTCAATCACTAAGTCACGTGAAGTCATGATCCATTTTGTGACGTCTGACTTCATGTTAATGGCCCAATAAAAAATATCCAAACAGTCCCCTCTATCGGTTAAGTATGCATGTTATCTCTGATATATCCAAACCGCAAACTACGGTTTGTACCCGTAAGCTACGATACATACTTCCTGTTTCTTTTTTTTTATTTTTGGCCGTAGACTACGCTTCCTATACCGCAAGCCACATCTCAAACATGCTGACTTCTTGTTTACTTTATTTTAACTTTCAGCAAATAACAAACAGCCCCCGGACTTCATTACCTTTTGTGTTTCTTGAGCTTTGAAGTCGTTTTATCACCCGAACAAATACCAAATAACGTGAAGTGTCTCGGTTAATATCCATGGGTGTTCCGCTTAATCTTAAACTCCCCAACTTTACCGACTTAAGTGATTTACCTGTAAAACCGCAAACACTCGTAGTTAACACATTCAAGGTATGTAGTCGCTTAAAACACAATAAGACATGTAAAATAAACACGTTAACATTCGGGTTTCACACACTCCATCACATCCCCACACTTATCATTGATTGTCCTCAAGCAACCATCACAAACATTACTCACCTTATTAACAAATCACCATTGAATCCCTTACCGAATTAGCAATTTGAGGTCCAAAGTCATACTCGTCTCATAGACTGACACAATCGAGATTAACAATCTGACAAGGAAGTGATACGCATTTAAAACAACTTAAGACTTGCCTAACTAAAACTAACATGCTTATGATACTACACACATGCCACAAGCCCCTCACAGTGATCACTCCTCTCGGTTTAATCAAGACTAGCGTGTAATGTGCTAGTATGTAATGCACTCAAACCAAATACGCTACTTTGCAATCATAAGCTTGAATGGCAATCACACCTCCACTGTATCAAATAACGTAACACATATCAAAAGGACTTTTCGGGTTTTGGGTTAAGGGTTAAGGGTTAAAGGTAGGGAAGTATTTTTGGATTTTTATGTTTAGATGGCGACCACAAATGAACATACCAAACCATGGCAACTTTATTCACAATAACACTAACACTTGGGGTTATTTTCGACCCATTTATTCAACACGAACATAACAATGATTTTTTTTCTTTTTGCTTTTTTTTTTCTTTTCTATTTTTTTCTCTCTTTTTTTTTTCTTTTTTCTTTTTCATAAAATCACTTCTAAATACACTTGTCAATCATGGTTGGTAATCAAACGGGTCAAACAAGGTGTAACAAACGAAGGGTAAAAGGCTCGACATGGTTAACTAAGGTGGGGTGAATAAACAATCAACAAATAACACAATGAAAGGATCCTAATGCCTTTATCATTTATGTGCATACGCTAAACCACGGTCTCGGTACGTATCAAACCACACAAGTTCTAACACAAAGCAACATATGGCCTACTCTCAGCAAATGAACATTTATTGCAAATCAACTATCAATCTAGTAGGCTCAAATATCTCACCGAACAAAAGGAATAAAGGTTACCGACACATAGCATGTGTAATTCCTAAAGCATGTTACCCCTAGTTAGGCATCTCTTCTCATTTATTCTCTAAAAACATGTCAGAAATACTCTCATGAAACTTAAAGGGACAACCATGACTAGGGATCTAAGTTAGTTTAATATCAGCAAGAAACCCTTTAGCGATTGAAAATTTAGGTTTTCATGTAGTTCAAGCATACTCGAGAAACAAAAAAAAAATTTAAAAATTAAAATTTTTTTTTTTTCAATTTTTCACAATTTCAACCCTTCAAGCATTTAAGATCAACAATCTTACCAACCCTTTTCTCGAGTTACCGCATCCCCACACTTGGGATACATTGTCCCCAATGTATGGTGCAATTTATAATCTAAACTCGAGAAATACCACCCACAAACCATGAACGGCTAATACCTAGACAACTCAACACAAAGAAACCACTCCCAACACAAAAATTTCACACCACCAAAAACACGAAACAAATAAAATAAAGGATAGAGAGACACATTGACCTGATCAGTAAATCAACAAGTGTCTGTAGTGGTGCAGCTGTTGTGATCGGACAGGGACGTAAACTCCTCTTGGATTCTCTGATATCTCATCGGGGATGTTGCCAAACATCCCCACACTTGAATCGTTACATCCGCGGGAATTAAACGTAGTAACCTGCCAAAACAGAACCAACACCAAAACAAAACAAAACCAAAAGAACAAATACAATACAATACTCTACATCCTCGGGCTGCCTCCCGAGAGCGCTAAGTTTAAAGGTCTTCAGCCAGACCGTACCTGATTAAGCTCATGGTGGTTCAAATGGCATCTCTCGTGCAAAGAACACTTGTGCTGGTGGATGGTTAGTATCCCACTGCCATCCATCACTCCATATGGCATCCAAATGATCCGGGTTATCGAAATCTATCGACTGTAAGAATTCACCCTTAATTTTCCTTGTGGGCTTCTTCTTTTCCTTCAACTGTGAGAACTCACCCGTGGTCTCTTCTTGGATTCGGTTGCATCCTTTGGTGACTCATTTTCTAACTTGACTGAACGCTTTTTGTTTCTCATCTTGAGCCACCACAGTGATTTGACCACTTTATCCTTCACAACCTTTTCATCTTTAGACCTGTCAATCATAGCAACACTCTCTTTTGGGACATCCTCATTACTTGGAGGATGACACTTATTAGTAATATTAGAACAAGCACAAGTGTGAGACATAAAGTTTAAGGAAAACTTACGTGACCCGAAGACCATATTCACAGTATTAGCATTGCAATCAATGGTAGCCTTTGCGGTTTTCAAGAATGGCCGACCTAAGATAATTGGCGGTTGTCCTTCAACATTGGATGGCGTGTGGTCCACAACTAGGAAATCTTCGGGGTAATAACAATCCCCTACTCTTACAGCAATTCCTCTCAACATCCCCCTAGATGGTTTCCTTGACCCGTCTGCAAGCACAATCGTGGTGTCCACCTTTTCAAGCTCACCAAAATCATATTCATCAAACACTCGACCCGCCAATATGCTTATGCTTGCCCCATGATCCACCAATGCCCTCTCAGTCTTGAACTCACCCAACTGGACTGGGATCATAGGCACATTATCCTCTTCATCTTCAACACTTGCAACCAAACGGATTGCACCAATGGTCATATTTAAACGAACGGGTGAATCATTATCATCAACTATTACCCGTGCAGGAGTTACTGCCTC
Organism: Helianthus tuberosus; assembly: GCA_030545235.1. Taxonomy (NCBI): domain Eukaryota; kingdom Viridiplantae; phylum Streptophyta; class Magnoliopsida; order Asterales; family Asteraceae; genus Helianthus; species Helianthus tuberosus. Next base: position 18,460,153 of record CM060388.1, on the reverse strand, counting down.
TACATTTGGTTCTTCAATACAAACCTCATATTGGGAATCCGCAATTGACTCAGATATTTGAGATTGTGAGTCCACTTGATTGTTACTTCCTAACCTCTCGGACTCTCTTGTAACCCGCTCATTGCATAGTTCATTTATAAATTCACCTAGCTTGACTACATCTTCATAAATCTGATATATATCAGGGATGTCTTTGGCGTGACTTGATGAGTCATATTCATTAAAATGACCATTGCCTCCATAACCAGAGTCCTCAAAATATTCTGATTTTCCATTACAACCCCAATCTGGCTTGTACCGGTGACCACCATCCATCTCATAACCATTGTACTCCCAATTTGGATCATGATGGTAATCCATTTCACCGATCTCTTCTTGATATCTATCTTGATAAGAATAACCCTTGTAACCCGCATCTTCTTGTCTTTGCATGCGTTGGGACCATACCCACTCATCTAATTCAGCCTTACTCTCAAACATTGGGCATATGAGTGCCCAATGTCCTTGGTACCCACACCTTGTGCATGTAACATATTCTTTATATTGCGAGCTCATATTTCCTGCATAAGTAGCAAACGAAAAGCAGTACCGAACAAAAAGAAAACAAAGACAAAAGCGAAAGAAAAAAAAACAAACTAACTAGAAAAGGCATACTTTTTAGATTTTTTTTTAATTTTTATGTAAAACGAAAGCAAACAAACAAAACTAAACTAAACTAGCACTAAGCGCACGACTCCCCGGCAACGGCGCCATTTTGATGTCTGTCGTTATGGACATGCAAAAACCTAATTAACCTAGGTAGCTAGGGTAAGCAGGGTATCGAATCCAGAGGAGTCTGTGGTTAATGCTAATTATTATTTGTTTGTAAATATTTGAATTACTTTGAGAACTTGCTAGAAAACTATAAACAATAACTTTGAGATTGTAAAAACAATGATAGAAAAAGACGTGGTCACTCCGGGATTCAGATTCTGTAATTACTAATAACCTAGTTCTGATTTTATTGGATGCTATTGATTGAGTAGTAAATCTGTCACATCTACCAATTACCTACTCAGTTCAAAATCTTAATATTAATTGATAAGAGAAATATTAAAACAAACATTCATAGGAATCATTCAATCAACAAAAGCATAATTGGATTCAAAACATGATTATAACTCTGACTGTCACTCAGGATTTGTCTGTCACATAAATTATATAATCACGCAAATAGTCGGCTGTCACCCGACTACAAATCCAAATCTCAATACAAAACAGAAACTAGAATTAAAAGTGTCTAACAAGAATCATTCACCCAAAGTGTCCACGAGAAATTTAGCCGCTCATGATACTCGTCCGAACAAAAGCTTGAAAGAATGATGAACTCATGGTTGAATACAATCGGTGTTGTGCGGCTGATTGATGATGATGTCTGATGATATTGATCCTCCTTTTTTCGATTAGAACTCCCCAAAGTGTTATACGGCTGCCCCCAAGTCTCGGCCCACTTGTGATTTGTATTATCCAAAAACCGTTCACCCATGAGTCCACCACAATGATGATGAATATTTTATTTTCTTAAAACCCTTAATGTTGCCATCCACTAATGATCGGCCCACCAAGAATTACTTGGACTTCCAATATGTCGGCCTATGTGCCAATATCTTTTATGTGATTTGTGATGTTTAAAAGAAAATATAATAAATCCTTTCATATGTTGCCGCCAAAACCAATCCCCAAAAGTTGTTCACGTGATGCTTGTGATGTTTGTTGACTTTTATGTTTGCCATAGTGTTAAAAAGATTAGTCCCACATGTGTGTTGTTTTGCTGCCCCCAATAAATCCCTCTCAATCACTAAGTCACGTGAAGTCATGATCCATTTTGTGACGTCTGACTTCATGTTGATGGCCCAATAAAAAATATCCAAACAGTCCCCTATATCGGTTAAGTATGCATGTTATCTCTGATATATCCAAACCGCAAACTACGGTTTGTACCCGTAAGCTACGATACATACTTCCTGTTTCTTTTTTTTTTATTTTTGGCCGTAGACTACGCTTCCTATACCGCAAGCCACATCTCAAACATGCTGACTTCTTGTTTACTTTATTTTAACTTTCAGCAAATAACAAACAGCCCCCGGACTTCATTACCTTTCGTGTTTCTTGAGCTTTGAAGTCGTTTTATCACCCGAACAAATACCAAATAACGTGAAGTGTCTCGGTTAATATCCATGGGTGTTCCGCTTAATCTTAAACTCCCCAACTTTACCGACTTAAGTGATTTACCTGTAAAACCGCAAACACTCGTAGTTAACACATTCAAGGTATGTAGTCGCTTAAAACACAATAAGACATGTAAAATAAGCACGTTAACATTCGGGTTTCACACACTCCATCACTGTCCAAAGCTTTCTGGTACTGGGCATCGAAGGCGGCCCGCGTAATGGTCTTCAAGGGGTTACGCGGCCCGCTTGGGCCTTCCGTTCAAGATTAAACATTTTCAAGTTGTTGCATATTGCACCTTGGCCTTTCGAAAGGTCAACCAAACTTATTTCTTGTATTTTGAGCCCTCCAAATTGTCACATAAGGGCTTCAAGACTTATAACCACTTTATTAAGTCCTTGGTCACTTTATGTTTACCCGAAAGGTCATAATTTTCAACGTTGACGCTTTAACCCCTCGCTTACGAATTTGATCATAACTTTCTCATACGATAACGAAACTTTATGAAATTTTTATCGTGCATTCTAGTGAGCATAATTAATCGTTACAAAGCTTCAGGTTTTGCTAAAAGGTCACTCAGAGGTATAACTTAAACATGTTGACACATTTAACCCCTGTAGTTTGTAATCTCTCACATTCTTTCATATTTAGCTTCGTATCATGATTTATTCGTTTGAAGGTATGAGCATCATGTAGGGTCATTGTAAAGTGTATTTATTCACTGTTGACATTTTGAATCCTTATATTCACATACTTTCCATGTTTGTCAACTTTAGTCCTTTCAGAACATTCTTTCACACGTTCAAACCTATGACACGTGTCAATACATTATAGGACGTAAGTTTTCGAGGTGTTACAGAGTCTGAGGATCCAGAGTCTGAGGATCACAGGATCCTTAACAGAACTTATGATTTCTAACAATTGTCACATTTTTAATGTTTAAATGCAGATAATGGACGTAGTGGACTACTTCTTTGCTGGAATCTCGTAGAATATGCTTCTTAGGCACGTGCTTAATGAAGAAATAACCGTTAGTGGTGATCATGGGTGACTTCCACCTTTTTCAGGAAGTTAGTTAGTTGATTTTTTCTTATCTTTTAAGGGGAAAACGAGCTCATTTGAGGCATAGGTCGAACACACCACAGAAAGAACACACAACACTCGAATTCTCTGCAAACACTTAGCAAAAACACACACTTAGACTAGCAATTCATTGTATTGAGCTTGTTTTCTTCCGAAGTTGTACAAGGATCATTATTGTTTTTGCAATATAGTTGGTGATCGGTAGTTTCCATCACCCGAGGTTTTTTATGCCGGAGATCTTCTAAAGATCAAGGGCTTTTTCCTCATATAAATCTCGGTGTTCATCATTGATTTCATATACTTGTCGTTCATACAATTAACCAAGCATCATACCTCACAAAATCAGATTTGGTTGCATTATCCTTGTGTGATTTTTGACCAAAACAGTTTGGCGCCCACCGTGGGGCAATTGGTGCTTTAATTCTGAGAAATTTTGTTCATTTCATTCATTTCGGTTCATCACCTTCAACCACATGGCTTCTCAAGGAAAAACTTCTTCAAGTTCCATGTCGGCGGTTACCTCATCACAGGGCATTCCACCGTTGCATCATCTTATCCCTGCATTCCAGAAGAATGCTGAGAATGCTCCGAAGAAGACAACCCCCGTTTTCACAAAACCAACTGTTGTTTCTTCCTCTACATTTACTAACAGTGATCTTTATGCTTTGATTTTGCAGATGAGAGGATACATGCAACAACAGGACCAAACAAATGGAAGGATCCTTCGCGAAATTGATAAAATCAGCAGAGGATCTGTCACACCCCCAAAATCCACACGCGGAGTATCACCGCTTGGAGGCGTGACTGACCAGGATCAAGCCACCAATCATATTGAACAAACATATAAGTTAACATAATTCTCCCGAACAATATGAAAGGTGTTCAAAAACCAAAGCATAGTTAAGTGTTTAGCGGAAGCATAATTGTAAAACCCATAGCAAGTATTAAGTATGAAATAAAGCAATGTTTAAAGCATGGCACACACTGCCATGTCCCACAACGACCGTTCCTCCCTGTGCAAGCTCCATGGGTACCTAATGACCTGCAAGGCATGTAGCAACGAATCAACAACAAAGTTGAGCGAGTTCACAGTTGGTTGTTTGGTTATAGTATTCATTTCGTAAATCGTATGTTCGTTTTGTAAACCATGTATCGTATTAATCCTTATCGCGGCCAATCCAGGCATATGTGCGATGATTAGTGGGGGCTTCCCATGTGTTACAAGACCACGCGTATCGACTGCTACGAAAATGTAAGAGGTGCCCTAAGTCAATGTCTATCAGCATTGACCCTTTGCCCATAGTCCATTAGTACACGCCCGTCCGACTGGCACGGTGTGAGGTTTGTTAAACCTAATAGCGCTATTTACTAATGACCCGCTCGCCCTAGGCCTCGGCGATTAAGTCGATAATTGAGGGACTTCCTTTGATAGAGGTGATTGGCTTAAGATCGTGTACGTAGGCTTTACGTACGTGCCCTTCAATCCGAGGACAGTAGTAAGTATAACTGTACGTAGGTTTTACGTACGTGCCCTTCAACCGAGGAAAATAATAATTTGTTTAATAGTAATAGTTATACGAGTAGTTATTCAATCCCATTCCCAAGCCCTGGGAATCCCATGCCTTGGCTAGTGTGAACTCACCTTGATTTGCTCGGTATGCTTAACTATGTGCTCACAAGAAATCAGTCAAGTCCTATAGTGCACGTATACTCAATCAGTTCACGTTCGTAATGTTTCACGTACAATCAGTATTACAGAGTGGTTTGGCATTTAACATCAAATAACACATAACCAATTTGCCAATCATACCAGGTTCAAAGTTACATGCAAGTTCCTTAACTAATTGTCATGCTTAACAGAGTTAATATGTTTGACTGAGTTAATACAGTTTACACTTAACAGGGTTAACCATTTAACTGACATAACAGAGTTAACAGCTCAAACGTTTAACAGGGGTTTTGATGATTAACAGAGTTTGCATACTTAACCAGGTTACAAACTAACAGAGTTAATGTTCAACAGTTAACTGAACTAACAGGGCCAAAACCCTTTTTGAGTGACGAAATCACTTTGGGCCGAAATCCCTTGGGCCGAAAACACCAAGGTGTTTTCGTTGGGGATAGGGTTTTCGGTGGGATACCTTATCATCAACGTCAGTTACACACAACAGGAAACCCTAAATATGCTAACAGTCGTTTTACATGCCATCACCGAACCAGCAATTAACATATAACAACATGATCACTAATCATATCACATCTGAGATCGATACCCTATGCATCACATTTGATTTTCAGTTTGTATTTGTAAAAAGCCAACACATGTACTTTATCATATAAAACAATCAACCCAAATAAAGTAAATGGATCACATGTTTACTGACAATTGCATGCAAACTAGCCGACAATTTCCTATGTCATCACATGCAAAAACATTAACTTGGCTGCACTTTCAATACAATCCACATGCCTTGCATACCACACAATAGCCGACAAGTTTATATTGTTTTCATGTTTCTATTGGACCAAAATAAATCACGATGACCGATAAACTCAAATAAATTGACACACCACAATATACTTGACAGTTTGTAGACAATACATATTCGTATATAACGATCATGATCATCCAGTCTTACATTCATAAAATAATAACAGTTATGATATGGACGACTTGTTCATACAATAGATTTAAATCGAACAATCAGTCCTGGGAATCTTAATTCACATGCTATCCACAAATGAAACAATCATGCAGATCTAATCATTTACTCGCGAATTCATATGACCACCATTATTACACACTAACAGTTAATACATGGTAATAAGCAAATAGTTCATGATGCATTCAATCAAATAATAATCAGTAGTTACACACTAACCCAAAGAGGAGAGACAACCAATCAATCGATGGAAGAGGCTTCTAGATCTCTATATTGCCGTCGCAGAAAAACAGATGTTCTAGGGTTCACAAAATGACGTATCAAACTAATCTAGAAGTTATAACGTAAACACAAAGTTGGGCCAGTCGAACACCCTTGGGCCAAAGCCCATACCTCGACGAAATCAATGAAGGTGACAAGAACTGGGAATATTCGTTGGGTGGGTGTTTTCGTGTGGGGGAGGGGTCCACTCCAAGTTTTACTAATTACACAATACATATTACTAATACAAAATATATGTAATAATAATATTAATAACTTTTACACACTACCACAAATATCAACCAGTACATATTTCATTCAACTATAGTTTAATGCCCTCTCATCTATCAAATGAAACAAGTTACAATGCAAGCAAGTAATAAAATACGACTGTAATTAAGTGACGTGTCGCGAAAAGACTTTGAATACACGAGTTGTCACATTATCCCCAACTTGAAAGAAATTTCGTCCCGAAATTTAGCACGAGGTTACTGAGGAAGCTAGTTATGTTGTGTTGTTTTCCTGGGGTGTCACAGGATCACTCCCCTTTGATGCTGAGGTCGCTGAATTTCGACACTCCGGTCCTAACTTCCCGGCACTTTGCAGCTCCAGATGTCCAATACCAGGGTGGATCAACAGGAATGCGTTCTGGATCATCGGCAATGTCTTAGGCTCAAGGATCCTCTTTCCAGCCTTCAGGATCCTCATTTCAGCATCAGGGATTCTTCACCAGTTTAGGAGAATGCATGGGGACGCAGCCAATTCAAGGATCCTCTCAGGTTCAAGGATCCTCTCAGGTTCAGGGATCCTCTCAGGTTCAAGGATCCTCCTCTCAGGTTCAAGGATCCTCCTTTCAGGTTCAAGGATCCTCATCTCAGGTTTTCGGATCCATGGATTATCCTCCAAGACCTTCATTCACAGCACATCAAGGATCCAACATCTTCCAGGATCAAGGATACTTAAGGAGTGTGCAACCCGGAAGTTCAGATGTTCATCTAGGAGACTTCATACCAATGCAGACCATTGCTTCCCCTGGTCCCTCGGTTATGCCAGAATCCCGTCAACATGGATTCACATATGGAATTCCAAACTTGAATCCTTCAGGAGGTAACACTTTGAATAATTTTTGCAATGCTAACCATGGCTTTGTGCGGGATACAGGTATCAGCCAAGCTATGGCCAGAGAATTACAAAAGCTTAAGGATATGATATCCAGCGTTCCAGGAGTGGTTAAGCCCATTCCTGAAATTCCGGATGGAAGCCACAAGATATCTCGTTTTGCACCACCTATTTGTGATGCAGAGATACCGAAGAGACTTCAAATACCAACCATGAAGCTGTATGATGGTTCAACGGATCCAGAAGAGCATGTAGCTCAATACAGAGAAAGGATGGAGATCAATCCCATCCCGGAGAGGTTAAAAGAAGCATGTCTATGCAAGGGTTTCGGATCCACACTGACAGGATAAGCTCTTAAATGGCTGCTAAGTCTTCCTCCTTACTCTATTACTTCATTTGCTAATCTAGTTAACTTGTTTAATAGCCAATTCTCATGTAGTAGGAGATTTGAATGATTAACTAGTGATCTATGTAGGGTAACCCAAGGTCATAATGAATCACTAAGAAATCCCTAACTTAGATATTGCTACTGATGTTGAAGCTTTTAAAATGGGTTTACTTAAGGATTCTCAGTTCTATGATGATCTTGTTATGACACCTTGCAGGAACTTAGATGAGGTAAGGAACATGGCCCTTAGGTTCACCCGTTTAGAGGATGACAAAAGGATCCAGGAGTGATTGTCAGGATCCTCAGAGCAAGACAAACAAGGATCCTATTTCAAGAATAACTGATCCAAGAAATACTCCAAAATTTAGGCGACAAGGCTAGGTGGCCAAGGAAGGACGACAAACCGCCTACTACCAAAGACAAATCGAAATGGTGTGCTTACCATGAGGATTCTGGTCATCTCACAGATGAGTGCATAGCGTTAAGGACGGAGATAGGTTATCTTTTGAGCAAAGGACACTTGAAGGAATTGCTTGGAAGGAAAAAGTCAAGGATCAAGGATCCTGAGAAAGTTCCTGAAAAAGCTCCTCCTCCACCAGATGATGCTCAAATCATCCATTTCATCTCCGGAGGTTCTTGGCAGCTAAGAGACGTGCAAAGGAAACAAAGATGGAGAACAGGGACAGACCTGTTCGAACTTCCATCCTTACCCAGGAAAAAGTCATATACTTTGATGGGGATGACCGTGTCGACATACATGATCCTCATCATGACGGTTTGGTTATTACATTATTTATATCTAACCATTTTGTTCGCAGGATTCTCATTGATGGGAAAAGCTCAGTGAACATAATCCAGTTGGATGTCCTCAATAGAATGGACATCCTTGAATCCGATATTGTCCAAAGATCATCTGTCCTTGTGGGATTCAGTGGATAGACAAAGATTACATTGGGGGACATCAAACTTCCTATCTATATAGAGGGAGTGAATTATGTTAAAAAAATTCTATGTTATTGATTGCTTATCTTGCTGTAATGTTATCTTTGGCATGCCATGGATACACGATATAAAGGCAGTCCCCCTCCACATATCATCAATGTGTCAAGCTCCCAACTCTATGAGATATGGTGAAAATAGAAAGTGATCAGCATGAGGCAAAGAACTGTTACACTTCTTCAATGAAGCCAGCCTCCAAGGAGCAAGAGGTCATGGAGGCAAGAGAGCAAGACGTCAAGGATATTCTGTTGAACCCAGAGGATCCTGAATCCAAAATTTTTATAGGATCCGGGATCCTAGACAGTATTGAGCAGGATTTAGTATCCTTCTTGGAAAGAAGAAAATCTACATTTGCTTGGAAACATGAAGATATGACAGGTATATCTAAGAATGTTATTACTCACAAACTTGGTATTGACAGGTCTTTCAAGCCAATACACCAAAAAAGGAGAAAGTTTGCACTTGAAAGGAATGCCATTATCCAAGAAGAGGTAGACAAATTGCTCAAGGCAAGTTTGAGTGGACTAATAAGCATGAAGCTGCACTCAAGGTTCTTAAGGATTATCTATCCTCAGCACCAGCCCTGATGAAACCAGAAAATGGAGAATCGTTATCCTTATACTTAGCTATTTCAGCTAAAGCAGTAAGTGTGATCCTAGTTAAGGATCATGAAGGCTCTCAACATCCGGTATACTATGTAAGTAAAATTCTACTTGATGCTGAGGCCAGGTATTCTCATTTAGAGAAATTAATTCTTGATTTAATTATGACTTCTGCTAAACATAGACATTATTTAGAAACTCACACCATTATTGTGAAAACTAACCTTCCTATCAAGAATGTTCTCAGGAAACTTCAAATGTCCGGTAGAATGGCAAAGTGGGCAATTAAGCTTATTGCATATGACATTAAGTATGAACCCAAGACTGCCATCAAGTCCCAAGCTTTAGCTGACTTTGTGGCTGATTCCAGTAGTGATCTACAAAGGGAAGCTGAATTAGAAGTTCAACAACTTGAGAAGACCAAGGATCCTTAGACACTCCTCTCGGTTGGAGCTTCAGATGTTAAAGGAACTAGACAAAGCACACTACCAAAATCGCCACAGGGGGACATTATACCCCAATCCATTGCATGTGAATTCCAAACCACTAATAATGAGGCTGAATATGAGGCCTTGATAGCAGGTTTGCAATTAGATAGGAATATGAGGATCAGGTATGTTCAAGTATTCATAGATTCCCTATTAATTACTAATCATTATAATGGTTCTTACACTATCAAAGGTGAAAAGCTAATCAAGTACTTAGAAATAGTCAGGAATCTGGCAGATTCTTTTGCTTTTTTCAGTCTATCACAGGTACCCAGGGAAGAAAATGCAGAAGCTGATGCTCAAGCTAATCTTGGATCATCACTGAAGATTCCAGAGGATGTGAAAATACTCATAATCCATGTTTTAACTCCTGCAATTGAGGATCACGTAGCCATGAAGATAGTGGAAGATTCTGCAATCATCCCTAGTGATGATACACAATCTCATTCAGGATCATGGACCCTTCCAGTCATAAGATATATACAACATGGAGAGATTCCTACTAGAGAAAATCCTAGAGCTTTCAAAGTCAAGGTCCATATCTAAGGTGCATTGAGGATCCAGAAATTCAAGAAGTCTTAAAGGATTTTCATGAAGGAGATTGTGGAAACCACACTGGGGGCAGAGTACTGTTCTCAAGGATCCTTAGAACAGGATACTATTGGCCTGCTATGAAGAACGATGCTGTGGATTATGCCAAGAAATGTGATCAATGTCAAAGACACAACAATATCCTTCATCGACAAAGAATGGCTGGAGCATACAACAATAATGTCAGGTCCCTACTTAATTGAAGCTGAAGCAGGAAAGGGGGCATATCGTTTGTTGACAATGGATGGTGACCTCTTACCAAGAGCTTGGAATGTTGTTCATCTCAAAAAGTACTTTATGTAAGAAGGATCAGGGATCCTCAGCGATGCCAGTATTCTGATTAAGGATCCGGGATCCTCAAAGGATATATGATTCTACATTTGGTAACACATTACTTTCATCTTCATTCATCTTATACTTATTACTTATCATAAGGCAAAGATGTTAAACATTTAACATCTATTTTCATAAAGTTTAAGCTTTTGCAGAGTTGTTATCATTTTACAGAAGATCAAAGTGGTTGGCCAACTCTCCAAAGTTTATTTGGGCTTGTCCCCAGTTATTTGGGCTTGTCCCCAGTTATGGGCTTGTCCCCAGTTTGGGCCTGTCCCCAGTATCGCCAGTAGCGCACGATGATCCTGGTACAGTTCATGGCAATGGGACCAGTACTCGCTTTAGGGGCTGACAATTTCATTGTACTGGCTGTATCCAGGATCCTACGTATAATGGTAGACGTACCATACATCCGTTCCTAAGGTTTCTAATGTTTTCACGTTAGCTAAGGTTTCGGCATTTTCATGTCGCTCAAGTTTGGATAGTCGCCAGTGAGGGCCATACTCCAGTTTACACAAGTTTATTTGGGCTTGACCCCAGTTTACATCCATTTATTTGGGCTTGTCCCCAGTTTATTTGGGCTTGTCCCCAGTTTGTTGGGCTTGTCCCCAGTTTGTTGGGCTTGTCCCCAGTTTATTTGGGCTTGTCCCCAGTTTATTTGGGCTTGTCCCCAGTTTGTTGGGATTGTCCCCAGTTTATTTGGGCTTGTCCCCAGTTATTATGGGTTCATTCCCAATTATTTGGCTTGGTCCCAAGTTTGTTTTTCTTGCAGGATCTTGGAGCTCTAAAGTTATACAAGTTCTGACAATAAGGATCCTGGATCCTGGAAACTTTACTTTTCACACATTTTATTCAGTATTAGTTTACAAGGATATAGAATCCTAACTTGGATTCTCTGGTATGTTATATTCTAACTTTTTCGAAGCTGCAAGTTGTCTCTTATCCTTTTTGGTTAAGGATCATTGATCCACATTTATATGAACACTTCAAGTTTTTTTGTTAAAAGTTTAACATTATCATCAGATTTCCAATAACTTTCTAGTTGTTTGGCGATGATATCTTTGGAAATAGAAAGCATACATGGAAAATAAAAAGGGAAGAAACAATTACAGATCTAGCTAAAAAAGTTTAATGTTATTACCCATTCATTATGTATCAAAATCATCTGGCCTGGATTTCACCAGCAAAACCGTGGACCATCCACCCAGGCCGGACATGGCTATCTAACAGTTAAAGTGTCTATGCAGATATTAAAGTGCAGGAAGGTTAATAGCGAACGGTGTAGAAGGATCCATTCTCCACAAACAGAAGGATCTTCTGATCTTTAAAGGCACTTGAGGAGTTATCTTTAACTCTATATTTTGCAATGATGATTATAGCAGGTTTTATCAGTGACGACAGGCAGTGTAACGACTAGTTACTAGCAGCAATGGCTAGTCCACTTCTAACGAAAATATGACAGTTGTGAATCCTTATCACAACTGCCATATTGGGGGCAATTGTTAGGGCATGAATTTTATGCTAAGGATTATCTATCCTGAGACTGGGCATGGATCACGGATCCTTAATGGATGATGCAGGGAGTCTGAGGATCCAGAGTCTGAGGATCACAGGATCCTTAACAGAACTTATGATTTCTAACAATTGTCACGTTTTTAATGTTTAAATGCAGATAATGGACGTAGTGGACTACTTCTTTGCTGGAATCTCGTGGAATATGCTTCTTAGGCACGTGCTTAATGAAGAAACAACCGTTATTGGTGATCATGGGTGACTTCCACCTTTTTCGGGAAGTTAGTTAGTTGATTTTTTTCTTATCTTTTAAGGGGAAAACGAGCTCATTTGAGGCATAGGTCGAACACACCACAGAAAGAACACACAACACTCGAATTCTCTGCAAACACTTAGCAAAAACACACACTTATACTAGCAATTCATTGTATTGAGCTTGTTTTCTTCCGAAGTTGTACAAGGATCATTATTGTTTTTGCAATATAGTTGGTGATCGGTAGTTTCCATCACCCGAGGTTTTTTATGCCGGAGATCTTCTAAAGATCAAGGGCTTTTTCCTCGTATAAATCTCGGTGTTCATCGTTGATTTCATATACTTGTCGTTCATACAATTAACCAAGCATCATACCTCACAAAATCATATTTGGTTGCATTATCCTTGTGTGATTTTTGACCAAAACACTGGGGACAAGCCCAAAGGATAACTGGGGACAAGCCCAAAGGATCGTGTGTAAACTGGAGTATGGCCCTCACTGGCGACTATCCAAACTTAGTGACATGAAAATGCCAAAACCTTAGCTAACGTGAAAACGTTAGAAACCTTAGGAACGGATGTATGGTACGTCTACCATTATACGTAGGATCCCGGATACAGCCAGTACAATGAAATTGTCAGCCCCTAAAGCGAGTACTGGTCCCACTGCCATGAACTGTACTAGGATCATCGTGCGCTGCTGGTGATACTGGGGACAGGCCCAAAGAACTGGGGTCAAGCCCAAGCAACTGGGGTCAAGCCCAAATAACTGGGGTCAAGCCCAAATAACTGGGGTCAAGCCCAAATAACTGGATACTTCTGTGGATACTCAATCCTTTGTTAAGGATACCTAAACCTTCTGCAAAACTCAGAATCAAGTGAAAAGAGGATAAAGGATCCAGGATCCTTATCCTTATATATAGGATAGTTAAAGAGTGAAATAGTTTAAGATTAGATGATTACCAAAATGAGGATCCTCTGTCTTGTAAGGATCCTTTGAGGATACTTGTTAGCTAAGGATCACGGATCCTTATTACATGAAGTATTTCTTCAAGTGGACAGCATTCCAAGCTCTTGGTAGCAAATCACCTTCCATTGTTAGCAGTCGATATGCCCCCTTTCCCGCTTCAGCTTCAATTAAATAGGGGCCTTCCCACTTTGGTGCTAACTTCCCATCAGCAGGATTGATGGTATTCTAAAATGCTTTCCTTAATACCATATCACCAACTTGGAATTTCCTGATCCTGACATTCTTGTTGTAGGCTCCAGCCATCCTTTGTTGATAACTGGCCATCCTTATCCTTGCCAAATCACTGAGTTCTTCTATAGTATTCAAGTCTTGAACCAAGTTTTCATCATTTTCTTCAGGATCACGAATGCTTGTTCTTGCAGTAGGAACCACCATCTCTGTAGGGATCACTGATTCTGCTCCAAATACCAAGGAGAATGGAGTTTGACCAGTAGCATTCTTGGGAGTTGTCCTATCAGCCCAAAGTACATAAGGTAGTTCTTCTGCCCATTTTCCTTTCTTAGATCCAAGCTTCTTCTTCAAATTGTTGATGATGATCTTGTTGGATGATTCTGCCTGACCATTAGCTTGTGGGTGGACTGGTGTTGATGTTATTATCTTAATCCCCCAGCTGTCACAAAAGTTAGTAGTTCTACTCCCAATAAATTGGGATCCATTATCACAAACAATTTCAGAAGGAATACCAAATCTAGTAATAATGTTTCTTTTGATAAAGGATATAACTTCTTTTTCTCTGACTTGAGCAAAGGCTTCAGCCTCTATCCACTTGGAGAAGTAATCAGTCATAGCCAGCATGAACACTTTTCCACCAGGTGCCTTGGGAAGTTTACCAACTACATCCATTCCCCATCTCATAAATGGCCAAGAAGAGGATATAGGATGCAAAAGCTCTGCTGGTTGATGAAGGATATTACTATGTCTCTGACAAGGATCACATTTCCTGGCATATTCCATAACATCCTTCTTCATGGTAGGCCAATAGTATCCTGTCCTCAGGATCCTCGAGAATAATGCCCTGCCCCCAGTGTGGTTTCCACAATCTCCTTGATGAAAATCCTTTAGGACTTCTTGGATTTCAGGATCCTCAATGCATCTTAAATATGGTCATGTAAGAGATCGTTTATATAACATGTTATTCAATATTGTGAATTGAGATACCTTGATTTTGAAAGCCCTGGGGTTTTCTCCTGTAGGAATCTCTCCATGTTGTATGTATCTCATAATTGGAAGGATCCATGATCCTGAATGAGATTGTGTATCATCAGTAGGGATGATTACAGAATCCTCTCCTATCTCCATGGCTACATGATCCTCAATAGCAGGGGATATGATGTGGATAATAGGGATCCTGATATCCTCTGGAATCTTCAGGGATTGTTATGGGTGAAATTATGAGCCCATATCCTGATACTATATCTTGATTTTATGATAGCTGATTACGATCAGGATACCGGACCAGGATATTGGTAACATCCTGAGGCAGTATCCTGACTATTACTAACAATTTGCTTGTATACGTTGGCTACAAGGGACTAACGTTCATAAAGACCAAGTCATCCTGAAGACCCGCTCAAATTGGTTAAGATAAGGACGTTGATGGCGGAAAAATAGCTCTTGTAACGGTCAGCATTGAAGATTGACAGGTTTTATGGAAAGTTACGAAGATTGGTCAAAGATATTAATGTTATAGCGGTTATGGAAGCTTAAATCCCGGAGTTATAGTTGGAATGCGCGTGGAAAACGAGTTAATACAGCCTGGCAACGTTCAGAAAGGAAATAATCTCAGTATCCCGGATTTTTAGCATAATATCCCAGATTTTTAGCATAGTTAGTTGTTTCCTTTTACTATATAAAGGGGTGATCGGATCATAGGTAGGAACAATTTTCACACACACAATTTCTCGTACACTTTTGCTCTCTACCACCTGCAACCACTCACAAACACTCACACTTGTACTCGAATCGCATTGTAACACTTAGTCGATCCGTATCATATCCTGCACTGTATCCTGTTATTCAAGCAATAAGAAGAACAAGGCAGCCGACGATTGTCAGCTCCCGAGGTTTTATGCCGGAGATCTAGATTGATCAAGGGCTTTCCTCGTACATCACGTGTCAACCTTTACTTTTTTGCTCATTGTTTGATCACAGATACAGCTCTATATCCTGAGCCGTATCCTGAAACTGTTTTTGCAATTAATTTGATTAACATATTTTCGACACTCATTTCTAGCACACTACCTCACTTAACTAATTTGATCACTTAATTGCTTCGGTAATTTTTGACCAAAACAATTTGGCGCCCACCGTGGGGCAAGTGGTGCTATTTCTACTAAAATCTTTTGTTAAATCGTTAATCGGTTTTATATTTTCAAAACTTTTTGCTACACTATTTTCAATGGCCTCGAGATCAAACATGAGCTCTTCCACCGTGTCTGCTACAACCTCTACAACAATTGGTTCGATGCTTCCACCACCTCCCCCGAGAACGCAAGCCTCTTTACAAGGAACCGAAATTCAAGTGGCTCGGGATGTTATTACCGCTCAGAATATTCAGGGATCTGGTCCTGTTTTGGCCTCTAATGAAGAAATTCTAACTTTATTTGGTAGTGTACAGGAACAAATGAGGCGGCAGCAGGAGACCAACCAAATGCTGATAAGAGAGATACAACTCTTGAAATCTAGCTCAAGCAGGCCCGCTGAGGATACTGTCACTCCCTTGCAGCCAAGAGCTTTAAACTTCAGTTCTGCAGTAAATGCTGAGGATAACAGGGGGAATATTGTGCCTAGCCATTCCCGGAGTCATATTCCTGAGATACCCTCTTCGACCAGGATGTTGACTGTGAGGGATCCAGGATATGCTCCAGGATACGCCCCAGGATATAGCCAGAATCACCAAGCTGGTAACTTGTCTGTTAACACCAGTATCCCTGTTACTAATAATCTTGGATCGTTGCAGGATGCAGGTGTGACATCAGCTATAACCAGAGAGCTTCAAAAGTTGAAGGATATGATATCAAGTGTGCCTGGGATAGTGCATCCTATACCGGAAGTATCCCGGGATAGTCACAACATATCCCGCTTTGCTCACCCCATTTGTGATGCAGAAATCCCAAAGAGATTCCAGACTCCTAACATGAAGCTGTATGATGGGACGACGGATCCTGAGGAGCATATTGCCCAGTATAGGGAGAGGATGGAGATTAAACCTATCCCGCCAGATCTTAAGGAAGCATGCTTGTGCAAGGGCTTCGGCTCTACTTTAACAGGATCAGCCTTGAAATGGCTTCTAAATGTTCCACCTCATTCAATTACATCATTTTCTCATTTAGTTAATTTGTTTAACAGTCAGTTTTCTTGCAGTAGAAGCTTTGAAAAACTAACAAGTGACCTCTATAGGATAACACAGGGACCTCAAGAATCCCTAAGGGATTATGTGAACAAATTCAGCAGGGAATCCTTGGATATCCCACACCTTGATGTTGCTATAGCAGTCCAAGCATTCAGATGGGACTACAAAGGGATTCCCAGTTTTATCAGGATCTTGTGATGAATCCTTGCAGGAACTTGGACGAAGCTCGAAACAGGGCTTTGCGATATATTAGGCTTGAAGATGATAAGAAAATGCAAGAGAGGATGAATGCATCCTCAACATATGAGTCAACAAACAGGAAATCAGAATCTTCACATAAACCATACCGCCCTAGGCCGTATGATAAAAATGAAAACAAAAGAGTGAACGTTGTCCAAGATGAGGATCCTGAGGAGTATCCTGAGTTGTCAGAATATTGTTTTTCTGTTAATATACCTGAACTAATGTATGCTATGCAGGGTTTGGGAGATAAAGCCAGGTGGCCTCGGAAGAATCAACAAAAAGCTGATTGGAAGGATAAGTCCAAATGGTGTGCCTTCCATGAGGATTTCGGACATGTTACTGAGGATTGCATTGCCCTGAGGAAAGAAATAAGCTACCTACTAAGCAAAGGATATCTGAAGGATCTTCTGGGCAGAAAGAAGAATAAGGGTCAGGATATTGAGAAGGATCCTGAACGAGCAGCATCACCTCCCGCCGACGCCAAGATAATTAACTTTATCTCAGGAGGGTCCGATATCTGCGGAACTTCTTATTCTGCAGCCAAAAGACATGCAAAGGAGGCTAAGGCAGAAAGGGGAGATAAGCCAACCAGGATGTCAACCCTCACGACTGATAAAATGATCACGTTCGATAGTAATGACAGGGATACTGTCCAGGATCCTCATCATGATGCTTTGGTAATAACTTTATATGTTGCTAATCACTTTGTACGCAGGATACTGGTGGATAATGGCAGCTCAGTCAACATTATCCAATTGGAAACCGTGAAAAGAATGAACATCCCCGAGATGGAGATTACCTCAAAGTCCACTGTGCTTGTAGGGTTTAGTGGAGAAGCAAAGAATACTGTTGGGGAGATAAAACTGCCCGTATATGTCGAAGGAGTCAACTCAATACAACGCTTCTGTGTCATGGACTCCTTATCCTGCTACAATATCATATTGGGTAGGCCATGGATCCATGATATGAAAGCTGTGCCATCAACCTATCATCAGTGTATCAAGATCCCTACTCCTTGGGGGGTTGTCAAGGTGGAAAGTGATCAACAGGAGGCAAAGGAATGTTACTCATCCTCGATGAAATCCTCAACCAAGCCTAATGCAGCATAGCAATTAAAGACGCGGGCCCAGGATATCGTGGAGGCTTCAGAGCAGGATGTAAAGAAAATTATCTTGGATCAGGATAATCCAGATATCTCGGTGCTCGTTGGAGCCAATATCCCTCAGGATATTGAAAATCATTTAACTAACTTTTTGAAATGCAGGATGTCAACATTCGCATGGAAGCATGAGGATATGACAGGTATTTCTAAGGATATTATAACTCACAAGCTTGGAATTGACAGGTCTTTCAAGCCTGTCCAGCAAAAGAGAAGGAAGTTTGCTCCAGAACGAAACGTAATTATTCAAGAAGAGGTTGAAAGACTATTGAAGTCCAAGATGATCAGGGAAGTCAAATTTCCCAAGTGGCTAGCAAATGTGGTCGTGGTTCAAAAGAAGAATGGGAAATGGAGAGTTTGTGTAGATTACACAGACTTGAACAAAGCATGTCCTAAAGACCCATTCCCTCTGCCTCATATAGACTCGATGGTGGATGCCACTGCTGGTCATGAGATGTTAACCTTCATGGATGCATCCTCAGGATTCCAGCAGATCCAAATGGAACCTTCAGACCAGGAGGATACTACTTTCATGACACCAACAGGTATTTACTGTTATACTGCTATGCCTTTTGGTTTGAAAAATGCAGGTGCAACATACCAGAGATTGGTGAACATGATGTTTAAAGACAAACTGGGGGACACCATGGAGGTGTACATTGACGATATGGTAGTCAAATCCAAGAAGGCTGAGGATCATCTCCAGGATATTAAAGGAGCATTTGATATCCTGGATCAGTACAATATGAAACTAAATCCTGCCAAGTGCCATTTTGGAGTGGGGGCAGGAAAGTTTTTAGGATACATGGTGACTAAAAGGGGTATAGAAGCAAGCCCGGAACAGATCAAAGCTATCCTGGATATCAAGTCACCATCCAACATGAAAGATGTGCAAAGATTAACTGGACGAGTAGCGGCATTGAACAGATTTATATCAAGATCCTCAGAAAAATGTAAAGAATTCTACGATATCCTGAAGAAGAAGAATAAGAGGTTCGAATGGGGAGAAAAGCAGGAAGCAGCCTTACAGGAATTAAAGCAATATCTTTCAACCGCACCTCTGATGATGAAGCCCGAGGATGGTGAACCATTATCCCTGTATCTTGCAGTATCAGGGAATGCAGTAAGTGCTGTTTTGGTCAAGGATCACGAAGGTCAGCAGTATCCTGTCTATTACGTTAGTAAAAGTTTATTAGATGCTGAAACTAGATATTCTCATTTAGAAAAATTAATATTAGCCCTAGTTATGGCATCAACTAAGCTTAGACATTATTTTGAGACACATAGGATTCATGTTAAAACTAATTATCCTGTAAAGAATGTGCTTAAGAAACTTGAGATGTCGGGAAGAATGGCTAAGTGGTCAGTAAAATTAAGTGCCTATGATCTAATATATGAACCTAGAAATGCTATAAAGTCTCAGGCTCTAGCAGACTTTGTGGCTGATTTCAGTAGTGATATTCAAAATGAAGTAGACCTAGAAGTGCAACAATTAGGAGAAAATATAGAATCTTGGACACTATATACTGATGGTGCATCTAATGTAAGAGGTGTAGGTTTGGGTATACTACTAAAATCGCCACAGGGGGACATATTACCCCAGGCTATTAGATGTGAGTTTCCTGCCACTAATAATGAAGCAGAATATGAAGCTCTGATAGCAGGATTAGAATTAGCTAAAAATATGAATATTAGATATTTACAAGTATATGTTGATTCCCTGTTGGTTACTAACCATTTCAATGGATCTTATGCAGTAAAAGGCGAAAAGTTAGCTGAATATCTTGAAATTGTTAAAAAATTAGCAGGATATTTCGAGATTTTTATACTTGAACAGGTACCAAGAGAAAAGAATGCTGAAGCTGACGCTCTAGCAAACTTAGGATCTACTGTCAGGATATCGGAGGGAACTCAGATACCAATAGTGCACATCTTGTATCCTGCAATGGAACATTTTAAATCTCAGGATAAAGAAGTAGCATGTATCCAGGATCCTGGTGATGGATATCCTGAGAAGGATCCTGAATCCTGGATGACTCCAATTGTGAAGTATCTTCAAGAAGGAGATATCCCAAAGGATGCAAATCCTAAGGCTTTTAGGATGAAGGTATCTCGTTTTACTATTATAAATAATATTTTGTATAAGAAATCCCTTGCAGGTCCGTACCTAAGGTGCTTGGAAGATCCTGAAACCAAGGAGGTACTTCAGGATATACACGAAGGAGACTGTGGTAACCATACTGGGGGCAGATCTCTGTTCTCGAAGGTGTTGAGAACAGGATATTACTGGCCGACCATGAGAAAGGATGCCGCGGAGTATGCTCAAAAATGCGATGCATGTCAAAGACACGGCAACATCCTGCATCAGCCTGCAGAACCATTATATCCTATCGTATCCCCTTGGCCATTTATGAAATGGGGTATGGATATAGTGGGAAAACTTCCAAAGGCTCCAGGAGGAAAGGTTTTCATGCTGGCAATGACAGATTATTTCTCCAAGTGGGTCGAAGCCGAGGCCTTTGTTCAAGTCAGGGATCAAGAAGTGGTATCATTCATAAAGAGGAATATCCTGACCAGATTTGGGGTACCAGCTGAGATAGTTTGTGACAATGGCTCTCAATTCATCAGCAAAAGAACTACTGACTTTTGCAAGAGTTGGGGAATTAAGATGATTACGTCAACACCAGTGCATCCTCAAGCAAATGGACAAGCAGAATCCTCGAACAAGATAATCGTCAACAATTTAAAGAAGAGGTTAGGTGCCAAAAAAGGAAAATGGGCAGAGGAACTACCATTTGTCCTATGGGCTGATAGAACAACTGTGAAGAATGCTACTGGGCAAACCCCATTTTCTTTGGTATTTGGGGCATAAGCAGTGATCCCGACAGAAATGGTGATACCAACAGCTAGATCAAGCCTACGGGATCCTGAATCAAATCCTGAAATCTTATGTCAAGAACTGGATACTATTGATGAGACAAGAGATGCAGCAAAGCTAAGGATGGCGGCATATCAACAAAGGATATCCAGAGCATATAACAAGAATATAAGGACTAGAAGGTTCCAAGTCGGAGATTGGGTGTTAAGGAAAGCTTTTCAGAATACTACGAATCCTGCTGATGGAAAGTTGGCTCCAAAGTGGGAAGGACCCTATGAGATTGAATCGGAATCCGGAAAAGGAGCATACCAGCTTAAGAATATGGAGGGGGATATACTACCAAGATCCTGGAATGCTATACATCTCAAAGCCTATTTCAAGTGAGTTTAGAATTTAATTTCTAACTCAAGATGGTATGAATTCTGTCTCTTTTAAATATAATTTATTTTATTTGAACCCAATACTAACTTAAGCATCGGAGGGGTGTTAGCCAAGCTAACACCCACCTTAGTTTAAGGTTGTTTTGCAGAATATGCTTCGGGATATAGCTCCAGGATACACTCAGGATACTTCGAAAGATTAGAGGATTGGCCCCCTCTCTCACGTTTAAGGGATCCTGATCCCTTCACAGGTTTAAAGGTATTCACCTTTCTCACGAATTGGGTTTAAACACCCCGCCTGGAGCGCAAGTTATCCAGGGATAGTTCAAGGTGGCGGGACCAGTTCATGTAAAAGTAGCTGACAATTTCGTTACTATTGGCTATACCCTGGATCCTTAAGGTATATGAGGATTGATCACCCTCTCTCGCGAAAGGGTATTTTCATACTCTCTAAGGTTTAAAGGTTTTCACCTTTCTAAGTCTTGGAGTTTATACACTCCCGCCTGTAGCGCACGAAAATTTGGGATTTTCCCCAGGATACTAAGGGTTTATCCCCAGTACATTAAGGGTTTATCCCCAGTGAAACTAAACTTTTTGACAAAAATTCCAAAGATGTGACAAACTACGATTGTGTTTACACACGTTCTTCTGTTGGTGAAAAGTCACGAAGTTTAATCACTAAGTGAAGAGATACTCAAGTGTGTCATATATTGATGCAATATCCTGCACAGACAGGGGACATCCATGCCGGGGACATTGCAAAGGATTCAAAGGTTGAGGTTGGAAATTATTGCCTAAGTATTTCTGGTATGATTTATTATTTTTCAAGTCTTGAAAACCTTATCTAAATGATCTAAGTTTTCTAGAAAGTCATATTCAACCAAGTTTTGTCTAACATTTTTATAACAAAAGTATTAAACATTTCATCAGTATCCTGACCAGGATATTTGATCAGGATATTCAGAACATACCTTTCAAAATAAAAACATAATAAATAAGACTAAAAAGGTCAGTTTATTATTATTAGTCCAAAAGATTGTATTCTTGGTTTCGTCTCAAAAAGAGACCCATCCACCAAGAATACAATTAAGTTTTTAAAGCATATTTACATTAACAGTTGAAGGATTCATCCTGGAAACACAGGATCCCTCCACCTTCAGCCGTCAAACTATTCTACTTGCAGGAAATTAGGATTGTTCTAAGTGCAAGACAACTAGATGATTTAGACCCTACAAAATACAGACGAACTAACCAAGATACAGGTTCAGTATATGTGTACAGGTTCAGTATATTTGAAACAGATATCCTTACCAGACATGTTGGAATGACTAAAAAATATATCCGTTGGAATCAGGATATCCAACAGTTATATTTTTGGGGACAATTGTTATGGGTGAAATTCTGAGCCCATATCCTGATACTATATCTTGATTTTATGATAGCTGATTACGATCAGGATACCGGACCAGGATATTGGTAACATCCTGAGGCAGTATCCTGACTATTACTAACAATTTGCTTGTATACGTTGGCTACAAGGGACTAACGTTCATAAAGACCAAGTCATCCTGAAGACCCGCTCAAATTGGTTAGGATAAGGACGTTGATGGCGGAAAAATAGCTCTTGTAACGGTCAGCATTGAAGATTGACGTGTTTTATGGAAAGTTACGAAGATTGGTCAAAGATATTAATTTTATAGCGGTTATGGAAGCTTAAATCCCGGAGTTATAGTTGGAATGCGCGTGGAAAACGAGTTAATACAGCCTGGCAACGTTCAGAAAGGAAATAATCTCAGTATCCCGTATTTTTAGCATAATATCCCGGATTTTTAGCATAGTTAGTTGTTTCCTTTTACTATATAAAGGGGTGATCGGATCATAGGTAGGAACAACTTTCACACACACAATTTCTCGTACACTTTTGCTCTCTACCACCTGCAACCACTCACAAACACTCACACTTGTACTCGAATCGCATTGTAACACTTAGTCGATCCGTATCATATCCTGCACTGTATCCTGTTATTCAAGCAATAAGAAGAACAAGGCAGCCGACGATTGTCAGCTCCCGAGGTTTTATGCCGGAGATCTAGATTGATCAAGGGCTTTCCTCGTACATCACGTGTCAACCTTTACTTTTTTGCTCATTGTTTGATCACAGATACAGCTCTATATCCTGAGCCGTATCCTGAAACTGTTTTTGCAATTAATTTGATTAACATATTTTCGACACTCATTTCTAGCACACTACCTCACTTAACTAATTTGATCACTTAATTGCTTCGGTAATTTTTGACCAAAACAGGGATGATCCTAGATTGGCCAATGCATCAGCTTCTGCATTCTCTTCTCTGGGTACCTGTGTCAAACTAAAGGAAACAAAAGAGAGTGCCAATTCTTTGACTATCTCTCAAGATACCTGATCCTCATATGCTTGGCAATTTGCAAACCAGCTATCAAGGCTTCATACTCAGCCTCATTGTTAGTAGTTTGAAACTCACAAGCTATGGAGTGGGGTATTATGTCCCCCTGTGGCGATTTTAGTAGTATTCCAAGTCCTGTTCCTTTGACATTAGAAGCTCCATCAGTGAAAAGTATCCAAGGATCCTTAGTCTCTTCCAGCTGTTGGACTTCTAACTCAGCTTCCTTTTGCAAGTCACTACTAAAATCTGCCACAAAGTCAGCTAAGGCTTGGGATTTGATGGCAGTCCTTGGTTCATATCTTATATCAAAAGCACTAAGCTTCACTGCCCACTTAGCCATCCTTCCTGACATTTCAGGTTTCCTAAGAACATTCTTAATTGGAAAATTAGTCTTGACAATAATGACATGAGTTTCAAAATAATGTCTTAATTTAGTAGATGCCATAATTAATGCAAGGATAAGTTTTTCTAAATGTGAATACCTGGATTCAGCATCAAGCAAACTCTTACTTACATAATAGACAGGATGTTGTGTACCTTCGTGATCCTTAACAAGGATCGCACTTACTGCTTCAGAGGATACCGCCATGTACAAGGGTAATACATCTCCTTTTTCTGGTTTCATCAAGGCAGGGGCTGAGGATAGGTAATCCTTAAGAGCTTTGAGAGCATTTTCATGCTTTTCAGTCCACTCAAATTTCTTGTTCTTCCTCAAAATATCATAGAATTCCTTGCATTTTTCTGAGGATTTGGATATGAATCTGTTCAGGGCTGCGATCCTACCTGTCAATCTTTGCACGTCCTTAGCATTGGCAGGAGATTTGATATTCACAATAGCCTTAATTTGCTCTGGACTTGCTTCAATGCCTCTTTTTGTCACCATATAGCCTAGGAATTTACCTGCCTTAACACCAAAAAGACACTTGGAAGGATTTAGTTTCATATTAAATTTATCAAGGATATTGAATGCTTCCTCCAAGTCCCTAAGGTGATCCTCAGCTTTCTTGGACTTGACCACCATGTCATCTATGTAGACTTCCATAGTGTGTCCAATTTGTTCCTTGAACATCATATTGACTAGCCTTTGATAAGTAGCACCTGCATTCCTTAGTCCGAATGGCATAGCAATATAACAATATATACCAGTTGGGGTCATAAAGGCTGTATCCTCTTGATCAGATGGTTCCATCTGAATTTGTTGGAATCCAGATGAAGCATCCATAAAAGTCAACAACTCATGACCCACGGTAGCATCTGTGACAACTCGAGTTTCCACGATTTCCATCTTTGCATTTATTGCACGGTAATAGTTTAGGAGGTTTGATTATACGACTTGTTTGTTTCACGACAATACACATTTGTGATATGCTACCTCGTATTGTGATTTATATGATTTGTGTTAGTGTGCATCATAGTGTGTTCGTATATATGTTGATGTGTAAATAACATGCTTGTATGAATGATGTGTTTGTGTGTTAAGAACAACACGAAAATGGAGCCATGAAATCCCTCATAGCCGAAAACACAAGAGTGTTTTCGTCCAAGCATATGACAAACGAAAACCAATTGGGCTTTGGGCCCAGTTATGACTTAATAAATAATTATTCTTAATCCTGTACGTGAATAATTATTTGGAAAACCCTAATCGCATTCCCATCTCTCTCTCGTTTTGCTTTGAACCCGACGGCAGACCCCTCATTCGAAGCCAAGCTCCTCTTGTTAATCCTCGGTTAGTGATTTACTTGTTCAGTTGACATAGATGCCTATCGTATGATTTTGATGTAATCTTGTTTTGATGTTTTGGCACTCATGGATGATAAATCGTTATGTATGAATATATATGTGGCTGTGCTCGAACGGTTATGCATATTGGCATGAGAAGGGTCAAATAAAACAAGTGATTGATTTGATGTCTATAGGCTGGATATATATGTTAATTTTGGTCCAATCGCATGTAATATAACATCAGTGGTCGGCCAAGAGTTTACTGAATTGATTGAATTCTCGTGTCAATGTTTTAAACTACAAATTCTCTAATAAAACAAAAGAATAATCGGTCCAATCACAATCTCCTTCTGAATGATTTATCAAAGTTGTCGGCTATTGTTGTGATTGTTAAGTGATACGTGATTCCATGTTTGGATAATGTTAGCATGTGCAGCCATTAATATGAATTATATGGCCGGCCACTATGTAAGACTTGCATGAAAATGGTTAGGGACATGATTCTTCATTGCATGATAAGATCGATTATATTATTATATGTGAAAACCGATGATGATGATTGAAGTTTGAGTTGAATGATATTCTTGTTTATATGATGGAAACTTTTATTGCACTGTTAATGGAGAAAAATTATGTTATGATGAATAGATGATGATTTCTGAGCTAATGATTTCTGTATGATTGCTACTCGATGATGACGGCTGTTAGGGTTTCTACATGTATCTGAGTTACGTAAATGACATCACCCCGTAACAGGCTTGACGAAACAGATCTCTTGGCGAAACAGAAGGTGTTTCGCCAAGGGCAATCGACGAGATATAATTTTGTTTCGTCAAGAGAGATCACGACGAAACACAATATGTGTTTCGCCAATATGTGTTTCGCCAAATGTGTAATCAGCACAGTAACCTACTTTAATTCTGTTTAGAAGTTAACCGGGTTAGTAAACTGCTGTTAAGTGTAACCATCTTGTGTATGATCTCAAATACGTGCTACATGCTACTTGCTTATCAACGGTGTGTTTATATGTGAACACAAACTGATTATGTATACGTGCGTACTCTAGGACGTGATTGATTAACTGTGAGCATATACTTAGCATACCGAGCAAACCCAAGGTGAGTTCACACCCTTACTAAGGCATGGGATTCCCAGGGTTTGGGAATGGGATTGAAGGAATAAGGTTGAATAGATTCGTACATACACTGATACTAGACTACCATACCATTGTCCTCGGTTGTGCAGGACACATACGTAAAACCTACGTATACTTATGCTACTCGCTATCCTCGGTTGTGAAGGATACTCACGTAAAACCTACGTGAACCTATACTTACTACTGCCTCGGTTGTGTCAGGCACTTACGTAAAACCTACGTAAACCCCCACGTACCCCTATCCTCGGTTGTGAAGGATACTTACGTAAATCCTACGTAAACTTGTACGTATTATTGTTCTCGGGATATGTAGAACACTTATGGTTACGAATAGTCTAGTGGTTATACAACATGGGAAGCCCCCACAAATAGAACGTACTATCGGCCCAGTAGAGCCACATGTTACAAACGAACTTACCATTA
The DNA here is from genome assembly GCA_030545235.1 of Helianthus tuberosus. NCBI lineage: Eukaryota > Viridiplantae > Streptophyta > Magnoliopsida > Asterales > Asteraceae > Helianthus > Helianthus tuberosus. The sequence continues at coordinate 18,432,884 of CM060388.1, read as the reverse complement.
CGCATTTACTTTCTGTGAACTCGCTCAACTAGTTGTTGATCCTCTGTTACATGCCTTGCAGGTCGTTAGGTACATGGAACTTGCACAGGGAGGAGCTGGTCGTTGTGGGCTTGGATCGTGATTGTGTGTTAAACACTTTATGACATTACATACTTACTTATGCTGAGTTTTATCTATACGCTTCCGCTAAACTTTGATATGATACTTATGTTTTGGAACACCTTTCATATGGATTGGTTTGGTTTAATACAATTACTTTTACTTTATACATTGTTCTATATGATTGGTGGCTTGATCCTGGTCAGTCACGCTCCCAAGCGGTGATACTCCGCAGGTGGATTTTGGGGGTGTGACAGATTGGTATCAGAGCCGTTGGTTATAGAGAACTTGGTTTTAATATGGGAAAACGTTTTTATTAAAACCGGACTATAACCAGAACAGTGCTCTCAATGATCCACAACGACGCTTCGCTCCACGTGCAAGACTCGACATCTTAGGTAATAAGGTTTATGTTTATTGCCTACTTGCTAGAATTGCATAGAACCTTGCTCGTAGTATGCTTAGATTACATTGCTCACTACTTGTTATTGCTTGGGGAACATTTGTGTGCTTACACTCTTCTGTCATCGCACTACTCGCGAACCATTCTCACTTGTTTTACCTTTACTATGAAGATCATGTCCGGACGTGTGAACATGACTCAAGCCCAGTTGACGGCTCTTATCAATGAACAAGTTGCTGCGGCACTTGCAGCTGCAAACGTCGGAGGTATACCCTGCAGTCGTAACTCATCCTAGGATCTTTAGATCCTACGTTCCTAAACAACTCTTGTGTTTAACTTTATTCTGTTCTTACACATCAGGTCAACCCGTTCAGCAACCTGTGTGTACTTTCAAGACTTTCATGGACTGTCGTCCTAGCACATTCAGTGGCACGGAAGGAGCAGTTGGACTCCTCCACTGGTTTGAAAAGCTTGAGTCAGTATTTGAAATGTGTGAATGCCCTGAGGCACGCAGGGTGAAGTATGCTACCGGTACTCTCGAGGGTTTAGCCCTCACATGGTGGAAAGCTCAGGTCCAAATGCTGGGGTTGGTTGCTGCTAACGCCACCCCATGGAACAACTTCAAAGAGATGATCAAGGAGGAATACTGTAGTCGTGATGACATTCATAAGCTGGAAGTCGAGTTCTTCCATCTCAAGATGACGGGGTAAGAAATTGAGGCGTTTACAAAGAGATCTAATGAGCTTGCATTACTGTGTCCTACTATGGTGGACCCCCCAATTAAGCGTATCGAACTTTATCTTCAGGGTCTAGTGCCAGAGATCCAAAGTCATGTAACTTCAGCAAACCTTGCCACCTACCAGCAGGTTGTTCAGTTGGCTCACCGTCTCACTGATCAGGCGGTGGAGCAGAACAGGTTGCCTAAACGTCTCAGCGCTACTACTACCGCTACCACTTCAGCTACTCCTGCTACTCCTAGTGATAACAAGAGGAAATGGGAGGGGGATTCCAGCAAAGGTTCAGCTACAGTTCAGTCACAGGTTCAGCAGCGAAAGACTGACAGTTATCAGAGTCCCAGTCAGCACTCTTCAGGTAGCCACAGGCAGGGCGGATATCGAGGAAACCTCCCAAAGTGTAACACCTGTAACAGACATCACAGTGGCCAGTGTAACAAGGGTCGCTGCCAAAGATGCCTCAAGTTGGGTCATGAGGCCAAGGATTGTCGGAGCCCTCGGCCTGCGAATCAGAATCAGCAGCAGCCACCAGCACAGCAGAATCAGCAACAGGGCAACAGGGGATGTTTTCATTGTGGTGCTGAAGGTCACTTCAAAAGGCAATGTCCTCAGCTAAACAGGAACCAGAACAACAACAACAACAATAATAACAACAATCAGGGCAATGGCAACAACAACAACGGGGGAAACAACAACAACGGCAATGAAGCAAGGGGTCGTGCATTTGTGTTGGGGCAGGGTGATGCCAGAAATGATCCCAACGTCGTTATAGGTAAGTTTCTTCTCGATGATATTTATGTTACTGTTTTGTTTGATTCAGGTGCGGATACAAGTTATATGTCTTTGAAAATGAGTAAATTGTTAAAACGTACATCAACACCCCTAAACACCAAACACGTCGTAGAACTAGCAAATGGTAAAAGTGTAGAAGCCACGCATATAGTCAAGGGTTGTAACATCATTCTAGCGGGTCAGACCTTATCGATCGACCTCATTCCCATAGTTCTGGGTAGTTTCGACATTGTCATTGGCATGGATTGGTTATCCAAGCAGCAGGCAGAGATCCTTTGTAAGGAAAAGATCATTCATATTCCTCGTTCGGGTAAAGAATCTCTCGAAGTTCAAGGCGACAAGAGTGGTGCTGTGGTTGGCATCATCTCTTTCTTGAAGGCTCAGAAATGTTTACGAAAGGGTCACACTGCCATTTTGGCACTAGTTACTGATGCCGCTACGAAAGGGAATAGAATAGAGGATATTATAGTTGTGCGCGAATTTCCTCAAGTGTTTCCAGAAGATTTACCTGGTCTACCGCCTCATCGCCAGGTCGAGTTTCAAATCGAGCTAGCTCCAGGAGCAGCACCTATAGCTCGCGCACCATATCGTTTAGCTCCAACTGAACTGGAAGAACTGTCTAAGCAACTACAAGAGCTCTTGAATAAGGGCTTCATTCGTCCAAGCTCTTCGCCTTGGGGAGCTCCAGTACTATTCGTGAAAAAGAAGGATGGCACTTTCAGGATGTGCATAGACTACCGCGAACTGAACAAGGTCACAGTGAAGAACCGTTATCCTCTTCCTCGTATTGACGACTTATTCGACCAGTTGCAGGGGTCGAGTTACTACTCCAAGATTGATCTAAGGTCAGGGTACCATCAGCTGAGAGTCCGGGATGAGGACGTCTCCAAGACAGCATTCAGAACTCGCTACGGTCACTACGAGTTTCTAGTCATGCCATTCAGGCTTACGAACGCGCCTGCGGTTTTCATGGACCTTATGAACAGGGTGTGCAAGCCTTATCTTGACAAGTTTGTTATTTTTTTCATTGATGACATCCTGATCTACTCGAAGAATCGGGAGGAACACGAGCAGCACTTACGACTTATTTTGGAACTCCTACGAACGGAACAGCTATACGCTAAGTTTTCAAAATGCGACTTCTGGCTTCGTGAAGTCCACTTCCTAGGCCATGTGGTAAACAAGGAGGGGATTCATGTCGATCCATCCAAGGTAGATTCGATCAAGAACTGACCTGCACCTCGCACACCAACAGAAATACGCCAATTCTTGGGTTTGGCGGGTTATTACAGACGGTTCATCAAAGACTTCTCAAAGATTGCACAGCCGCTCACATTACTGACACAGAAAGGTGTTGTTTATCGTTGGGGTAATACACAGGAAACAGCATTTCAGCACTTAAAGGATAGACTTTGTAGCGCACCTATCCTCTCATTGCCTGAAGGCACGGACGATTTTGTAGTCTACTGCGACGCGTATATCCAGGGACTTGGGTGTGTGTTGATGCAGCGGGATAAAGTCATTGCTTATGCTTCGTGCCAACTTAAGATTCACGAACGGAATTACACCACACACGATTTAGAGCTGGGAGCTGTTGTTTTTGCGCTCAAGATATGGCGACATTACCTGTATGGCACTAAATGCACCATCTACACCGATCACAGGAGTCTCGAGCATATTTTCAAGCAGAAAGAATTGAACATGCGACAACGTAGATGGGTCGAGCTACTGAATGATTACGAGTGTGCCATAAAGTACCATCCGGGCAAAGCCAATGTGGTGGCCGACGCCCTCAGTCGAAAGGATACTACACCTAGGCGTGTACGAGCGTTGCAACTCACTATTCAGTCTAGTCTTCCTTCACAGATACGAGATGCTCAAGTAGAAGCATTGAAACCAGAAAATGTCAGGGCTGAAGCCCTACGCGGCTCAAGGCAACGGTTAGAACAAAAGGCAGACGGAGCCTACTATGTAACAGGACGCATCTGGGTCCCACTCTATGGCAACTTACGTGAGCTTGTAATGGAAGAAGCTCATAAGTCTCGCTACTCAGTACATCCTGGTTCAGATAAGATGTACCACGACCTCAGAACTACATATTGGTGGCCTAGCATGAAAGCTCACATAGCCACTTACGTTAGCAAGTGCTTGACTTGTGCGAGAGTTAAAGCGGAATATCAGAAACCATCAGGCCCACTCCAACAACCTGAGATACCACAATGGAAATGGGAACAAATTTCCATGGATTTTGTTACTGGCCTACCTAGATCTCAGCGTGGGAATGATACTATTTGGGTGATCGTGGATCGACTCACAAAGTCTGCTCACTTCTTGGCTATCAAGGAAACGGATAAGTTTTCCACTCTAGCAGACGTATACCTTAAGGAAGTTGTCTCGAGGCACGGGGTGCCCACCTCTATTATCTCTGATCGTGATGCACGTTTTACTTCAGAACTGTGGCAAGCAATGCACAAATCTTTTGGCTCTCGTTTAGACATGAGCACAGCTTATCATCCTCAGACAGATGGGCAGTCTGAGCGCACTATTCAAACTCTAGAAGACATGCTTCGGGCGTGCGTAATTGATTTTGGCAATGGCTGGGAAAAACATCTGCCACTTGTGGAATTTTCGTACAATAACAGCTACCACACCAGCATTAAAGCTGCTCCATTTGAGGCATTGTACGGGCGTAAATGCCGATCACCTCTTTGTTGGGCAGAGGTGGGTGACAGTCAGATCACAGGTCCAGAAATGGTAGTTGATACTACTGAAAAGATTGCTCAAATACGACAACGCATGGCGGCAGCTCGTGACCGTCAGAAAGCATACGCCGATAAAGACAGGAAACTACTCGAATTCCAAGTTGGGGATCGAGCGCTACTCAAAGTTTCACCCTGGAAGGGTGTGGTTCGTTTTGGCAAACGCGGCAAACTTAATCCACGATACGTTGGACCATTCGAAATCATTGAGAAGATAGGCAGGGTGGCCTACAGATTGAACTTACCAGCTGAACTCAGTGCAATTCACAACGTCTTTCACGTGTCGAATCTGAAGAAGTGTCTGTCAGATGAGACCTTTATAGTTCCTTTGAAGGAACTCACTATCGACGAGCGGTTGCAGTTCGTCGAGGAACCAGTTGAAATCACGGACCGGGATGTCAAGGTCCTCAAGCATACTAGAATACCTCTTGTTCGAGTTCGTTGGAACTCCCGTCGTGGCCCAGAGTTCACCTGGGAACGCGAAGATCAGATGAAACTCAAGTATCCCCAGTTATTCGGAAACAGTACAACCACTACTGAGGCTGAAGCTACTACAGAATTTCGGGACGAAATTCCAAATCAACGGGGGGATGATGTGACACCCCAGGAAAACCAGTAAACTACGCAACACAACTAACTTCCTCAGTAACCACGTGCTAAATTTCGGGACGAAATTTCTTTCAAGTTGGGGATAATGTGACAACTCGAGTTTCCACGATTTCCATCTTTGCATTTATTGCATGGTAATAGTTTAGGAGGTTTGATTATACGACTTGTTTGTTTCACGACAATACACATTTGTGATATGCTACCTCGTATTGTGATTTATATGATTTGTGTTAGTGTGCATCATAGTGTGTTCGTATATATGTTGATGTGTAAATAACATGCTTGTATGAATGATGTGTTTGTGTGTTAAGAACAACACGAAAATGGAGCCATGAAATCCCTCATAGCCGAAAACACAAGAGTGTTTTCGTCCAAGCATATGACAAACGAAAACCAATTGGGCTTTGGGCCCAGTTATGACTTAATAAATAATTATTCTTAATCCTGTACGTGAATAATTATTTGGAAAACCCTAATCGCATTCCCATCTCTCTCTCGTTTTTCTTTGAACCCGACGGCAGACCCCTCATTCGAAGCCAAGCTCCTCTTGTTAATCCTCGGTTAGTGATTTACTTATTCAGTTGACATAGATGCCTATCGTATGATTTTGATGTAATCTTGTTTTGATGTTTTGGCACTCATGGATGATAAATCGTTATGTATGAATATATATGTGGCTGTGCTCGAACGGTTATGCATATTGGCATGAGAAGGGTCAAATAAAACAAGTGATTGATTTGATGTCTATAGGCTGGATATATATGTTAATTTTGGTCCAATCGCATGTAATATAACATCAGTGGTCGGCCAAGAGTTTACTGAATTGATTGAATTCTTGTGTCAATGTTTTAAACTACAAATTCTCTAATAAAACAAAAGAATAATCGGTCCAATCACAATCTCCTTCTGAATGATTTATCAAAGTTGTCGGCTATTGTTGTGATTGTTAAGTGATACGTGAATCCATGTTTGGATAATGTTAGCATGTGCAGCCATTAATATGAATTATATGGTCGGCCACTATGTAAGACTTGCATGAAAATGGTTAGGGACATGATTCTTCATTGCATGATAAGATCGATTATATTATTATATGTGAAAACCGATGATGATGATTGAAGTTTGAGTTGAATGATATTCTTGTTTATATGATGGAAACTTTTATTGCACTGTTAATGGAGAAAAATTATGTTATGATGAATAGATGATGATTTCTGAGCTAATGATTTCTGTATGATTGCTACTCGATGATGACGGCTGTTAGGGTTTCTACATGTATCTGAGTTACGTAAATGACATCACCCCGTAACAGGCTTGACGAAACAGATCTCTTGGCGAAACAGAAGGTGTTTCGCCAAGGGCAATCGACGAGATATAATTTTGTTTCGTCAAGAGAGATCACGACGAAACACAATATGTGTTTCGCCAATATGTGTTTCGCCAAATGTGTAATCAGCACAGTAACCTACTTTAATTCTGTTTAGAAGTTAACCGGGTTAGTTAACTGCTGTTAAGTGTAACCATCTTGTGTATAATCTCAAATACGTGCTACATGCTACTTGCTTATCAACGGTGTGTTTATATGTGAACACAAACTGATTATGTATACGTGCGTACTCTAGGACGTGATTGATTAACTGTGAGCATATACTTAGCATACCGAGCAAACCCAAGGTGAGTTCACACCCTTACTAAGGCATGGGATTCCCAGGGTTTGGGAATGGGATTGAAGGAATAAGGTTGAATAGATTCGTACATACACTGATACTAGACTACCATACCATTGTCCTCGGTTGTGCAGGACACATACGTAAAACCTACGTATACTTATGCTACTCGCTATCCTCGGTTGTGAAGGATACTCACGTAAAACCTACGTGAACCTATACTTACTACTGCCTCGGTTGTGTCAGGCACTTACGTAAAACCTACGTAAACCCCCACGTACCCCTATCCTCGGTTGTGAAGGATACTTACGTAAATCCTACGTAAACTTGTACGTATTACTGTTCTCGGGATATGTAGAACACTTATGGTTACGAATAGTCTAGTGGTTATACAACATGGGAAGCCCCCACAAATAGAATGTACTATCGGCCCAGTAGAGCCACATGTTACAAACGAACTTACCATTACGCATTTACTTTCTGTGAACTCGCTCAACTAGTTGTTGATCCTTTGTTACATGCCTTGCAGGTCGTTAGGTACATGGAGCTTGCACAGGGAGGAGCTGGTCGTTGTGGGCTTGGATCGTGATTGCCTGTTAAACACTTTATGACATTACATACTTACTTATGCTGAGTTTTATCTATACGCTTCCGCTAAACTTTGATATGATACTTATGTTTTGGAACACCTTTCATATGGATTGGTTTGGTTTAATACAATTACTTTTACTTTATACATTGTTCTATATGATTGGTGGCTTGATCCTGGTCAGTCACGCTCCCAAGCGGTGATACTCCGCAGGTGGATTTTGGGGGTGTGACAGCATCCACCATGGAGTCAATGTGGGGTAATGGGAAAGGATCCTTGGGACATGCCTTGTTTAAATCAGTAAAATCGACACATACCCTCCACTTTCCATTTTTTTTTTGAACAACAACCACATTGGCTAACCACCTTGGATACTTAACCTCTCTTATCATACCTGCCCGAAGTAGTTTATCTACCTCTTCCTGGATAATAGCATTCATTTCATGTGCAAATTTCCTCCTCTTCTGATGTATAGGCTTGAATGACCTGTCAATGCCAAGCTTATGAGTAATTATATCTTTAGATATACCTGTCATATCCTCATGCTTCCAGGCAAAGGTAGTTTTCCTCCTCTTAAGGAAGGATACTAGATCCTGTTCAATGTTGCTGAGGATCCCTGATCCTATGAAGACTATGGATTCAGGATCATGGGGATCCATAAGGATTTCTTTCACATCCTGTTCTCTTACCTCCAAGACATCTCTTGAAGGATGCTTTAATTGCTATTGCTCCCTTGGTCTTTACGCTGGCTTCATTGATGACGTATAACAATTCTTAGCTTCTTGTTGATCACTCTCAATTTTCACCACTCCCCATGGACTAGGAAGCTTTACACATTGATGATAGGTAGATGGGACTGCCTTCATGTCATGTATCCATCGCCTGCCAAGGATAACATTACAACAGGATAAGCAATCTATAACAAAATTTTTTTTATAAGAATGGAGTCCTTCAATATAAATAGGGAGCTTGATGTCTCCCAATGTATTCTTGGTTTCTCCGCTGAATCCCACAAGAACAGAGGATCGTGGGACAATGTCTGACTCAGGAATGTTCATCTTCTTGAGAACATCAAGCTGAATAATGTTCACGGAGCTTCCTCCATCTATCAGGATCTTGCGAACAAAGTGGTTAGAAATAAACAGAGTGATAACAAGACCATCATGATGAGGATCCTGAATGTCTATATGATCATCCTCATCGAAAGTTATAATTTTATCCTTGGTAACAGTGGAGGTTCGGATGGGTCTGTCTCCATTATCCATCTTGGTTTCCTTGGCATGTCTTTTGGCTGCTGAAAAGGATGTACCACAAATGTCTGATCCACCGGATATGAAGTTTATAACTTGTGCATCTGCTGGAGGAGCAGGAGCCTTTTCCGGGATCCTTTTAGGATCCTGGATCCTTGACTTCTTTCGTCCCAAAAGCTCCTTCAAGTGCCTCTTGCTTAACAAGTAACCAATTTCTTTTCTTAGTGCAATACACTCTTCAGTGAGATGCCCAAAATCCTCATGATATGCACACCACTTGGACTTATCCTTTGTTGCGGCTGGTTTATCACTTTTCCTTGGCCATCTTGCTTTCTCACATAGATTCTGCATTGCAAGAATTAGTTCATTGTTATCAACAGAAAAACAGTATTCAGAAATTGGAGGATAATCCTCATCGTCCTCTTCTTGTTCTACTGTATGCACATTCTGGTTATCAGACTTGTTGTAGGACTTGAACTTATTATTCTTAAAGTAGGATCCTTGCTTTTCCTGTTTTGAGGATCCTGCCAATCTCTCCTGGATCCTTTTATCATCCTCTAATCGGATGAACCTAAGGGCCCTGGTTCTTACATCATCAAGATTCCTGCATGGGGTCATAACAAGATCATCATAGAATAACGAATCCCTAAGTAATCCCATTTTAAAGGCTTCCACAGCCGTAGCTATATCTTGATTAGGAATATCTAAGGATTCTTTACTAAACTTAGTGATATAATCTCTAAGTGGTTCATTTTGACCTTGTGTTATCCTATATAAATCACTAGTTAATCGTTCAAATTTTCTACTACAAGAGAATTGACTATTAAACAGATTAACTAGATTAGCAAATGAAGTAATAGAGTAAGGGGGAAGACTTAGCAGCCACTTAAGAGCTGATCCTGTGAGTGTGGATCCAAAACCCTTGTATAAACATGCTTCTTTTAACCTCTCTGGGATGGGGTTGATCTTTATCCTCTCTCTATATTGAGCTACATGTTCCTCTGGATCCGTTGAACCATCATACAGCTTCATAGTTGGTATCTGGAACCTTTTGGGTATCTCAGCATCACAAATGGGTGGTGCAAAACTAGAAATCCTATGGCTTCCATCTGCAATTTCGGGAATGGGCTTAACCACTCCTGGAACACTGGATATCATATCCTTCAGCTTCTGTAATTCCCTAGTCATAGCTTGATTGATACCTGTATCCTGCATAGAGCCATGGATAAGAACTATTGAAAGTGTTACCTCCCGGAGGATTCAGGTTAGGAATTGCAGATGTGAATCTATATTGACGGGATTCTGGAATGATGGAAGGACCAGAAGAGGCAAGGGTCTGCATTGGAATGAAGTCTCCTTGATGAACATCTGTGCTTGGGGGTTGTATACTTCTCAAGAATCCTTGATCCTGAAAGATGTTGGATCCTTGCACCTGAGAGGATCCCTGAGGCTGAGAGGATCCTTGAACCTGAAATGAGGATCCTTGAACCTGAGAGGATCCTTGAACCATGGAGGATCCTTGGACCCCGGAGGATCCTTGGACCCCAGAGGATCCTTGAACCCCAGAGGATCCTTGAACGTGAGAGGATCCTTGGACTGTATGCATTCCCAAATATCCTCCTGAGTTGACGAAGGATCCCTGATGCTGGAAAGAGGATCCCGAAGGATGATAATAGGATCCTTGAGGCTGGAAGTGAGACCCAAAAGCCTGACTCATAGTTGTTGTTCCATAACGTCTTCCCAATGGTCCACTCTGATACTGGATGTCTGGAGCTGCAGATTGCAGGGCGGTTACGGCTGGAGTGTCAAAATCCAGTGACCTTGGTATCAGAGGAGAGTGATCCTGTCACACCCCCAAAATCCACATGCGGAGTATCACCGCTTGGAGGCGTGACTGACCAGGATCAAGCCACCAATCATATTGAACATAACAAGTAATAAGTAAAATTCAAACACACAATATGAAAGGTGTTTCAAATAAAAAACGTAGTTAAGTGTTTAGCGGAAGCATAATTGTAAAACCCAAAGTAAGTATTAAGTACGAAATAAAGTAATGTTTTTAGCATGGCACACACTGCCATGTCCCACAACGACCGTGCCTCCCTGTGCAAGCTCCATGAGTACCTAACGACCTGCAAGGCATGTAGCAACGAATCAACAACAAAGTTGAGCGAGTTCACAGTTGGTTGTTTTGTTATAGCATTCGTTTCGTAAATCATATGTTCGTTTTGTAAACCATGTATCGTATTAATTCGTATCGCGGTCTCCCAGACATGTTTGCGAAGATTGGTGGGGGCTTCCCATGTGTTACTAGACCACGCGTATCGACTGCTACGAAAATGTAACAGGTGCCCTAAGTCAATGTCTATCAGCATTGACCCTTTGCCCATAGTCCATTAGTGCACGCCCGTTCGGATGACACGGTGTGAGGTTTGTTAAACCTAATAGCGCTATCTACTAATGACCCGCTCGCCATAGGCCTAAGCGATTAAGTCGATAAATGAGGGACTTCAAGTGATAAAGTGATGGTCTTATGGTCGTACGTATCCTGTTGTATGGGGAATACGCAAGTTTGTAGTTACCGTTCAGTTCTTTAACCCATTCCCAACCCTTGGGAATCCCATGCCTTGGATAGAGTGTGAACTCACCTTGGTTTGCTCGGTATGCTTAACTATGTGCTCACAAGTAATCAATCAAGTCCTATAGTATGCACGTATACTCAATCAGTTCAAGCTCGTAAAGTTTCACATGTAATCTATGACACAAAATGTGCTTGACAGTTAACATCACGTATCATGTAAGCAGTAAATCAATATCATGCAATTCATGCTTCTCATAAATGTCTTTCACCGTTTATTCTAACATGGTTGTTCGTTAACAGTCTTAGTAAGCTTAACAGTGTTAATCAGGATTATCAGAATTTGTATACATAATAAAGTTAACACACCTAATGCAGTTACTGTTTCCTATCAAGTTAGATCAAACTTAACAAAGTTATCATACATAATGAGCTTAACATACATAACCTAGTTAACATAACTCAATTAACATACCTTACATATTTGGCTTGTTTAACAGCGTTAACAACTAACAAAATTTATAAACTAACTGAGTTTACTGAACTAATGGAGTTAATAACTTAACAAGTTTTATAAACCAACAATGATACTGTGCTACGACAACTATATGTGCCGAAAACACTTGCATGGCGAAATCACTATGGACCGAAATCCACCTGGACCGAAATCCCTTTGGGCCGAAAACACTTGGGCGACGAAATCCCCAAGGTGTTTTCGTTGGGATAGGGTCTTCGTTGGGTGGAGGGTTTTCGCTGGGTGCATCATCATTAATAACAGTTTCACAAATCAATTCATGACATCAATTTAATCATCACACAAATCATATTGCACATGTATATATATATTGTTCTTTAAAAATGGCCGACAAAGATTGCTGTGCATGATAATTCTCCACATGAACTTGATAAACTCTCCTGACAACACATGTGTAATTTGACCACTAGAAGGCATAAGACTGGCCGATTATTATGTTGTCACATGTATTGATAATAATCATGATATCCATTTATAATTTTCACATATTCCTACAACTTGTCAGTAGATCACATGTTGGTCAATTAATAAGATTCAGTAGATCACATTCATACAATCCATCATCCCTAGTATGTATTACATGTAAACAGATCGTTGTTTCACATAACCGTATCATTCATTCCCTTAAAACCTTCAAGTACATCTACATATCATTGATTCAAACATGAGCAGCAGGCATAACAATATTGTTTTTACTTATACAGATCATCGATAGTTTATCTATAGTGATGATACACATATTAAATCGAACATCATACACACCTACATCCGATTTAAATCAATTAATCAAATAAAGATTAACACTAACCGTGATGATCGAGACACTAACTTGATCGCTCTAACACAAGATTGCCGTCGAGTTTCAAAGGGTAGCGAGAGGAGGTGAGAAGTGATTTAGGGTTTGCCAGTTACCGACTTCGCGTAAAGGTTATCAACAAGACCCTATATCTAAACGTTACTGGGCCAAAGCCCATTTGTTTTCGCCAAAGTGTGGGTGACGAAAACACCCTAGTGTTTTCGTCCAGCAGGGTTTTCATGGGGAGGGTGTTTGGCCTAACAGATTTCATTTTTAAATTATACAACACACATATTAAAAAGAGACATATATCAACATACACACTTATAAGGCATACCATATAAAACATATCAATCACAGTACGATTAACATATTACAAACGTGCACAGTTGTGAAACAAACAAGTCGTGTAAACAAACAACTTAAACATTTAACGCGCAATTAATGCGAAGATGGAAATCTTGAAAACTCAAGTTGTCACATTATCCCCAACTTGAAAGAAATTTCGTCCCGAAATTTAGCACGTGGTTACAGAGGAAGCTAGTTGTGTTGTGTAGTTTACTGGTTTTCCTGGGGTATCACATCATCCCCCCGTTGATTTGGAATTTCGTCCCGAAATTCTGTAGTAGCTTCAGCCTCAGTAGGGGTTGCACTGTTTTCGAATAACTGGGGATATTTGAGTTTCATTTGATCTTCTCGTTCCCAGGTGAACTCTGGGCCACGACGGGAGTTCCAACGAACTCGAACAAGAGGTATTCTGGTGTGCTTGAGGACCTTAACGTCCCGGTCCGTGATTTCAACTGGTTCCTCGACGAATCGCAATGGATCATCGATAGTGAGTTCCTTCAAAGGAACTATGAGGGTCTCATCTGACAGACACTTCTTCAGATTCGACACGTGAAAGACGTTGTGAACTGCACTGAGTTCTGCGGGCAGGTTTAGTTTGTAGGCCACCGTGCCTATTTTCTCTATGATTTCGAATGGTCCGACATAACACGGATTGAGTTTGCCCCTTTTTTCAAAGCGAACCACACCCTTCTAGGGTGAAACTTTGAGTAGCACTCAATCCCCAACTTGGAACTCGAGTGGTTTCCGGCGCTTGTTTGCGTAGGCTTTCTGACGGTCGCAAGCTGCCGCCATGCGTTGTCGTATCAGCGCAATTCTTTTCGTTGCGTCTACCACCAGTTCTGGACCCGTGATCTGACTTTCACCCACCTCTGCCCAACAAAGAGGTGATCGGCATTTACGCCCGTACAATGCCTCAAATGGAGTGGCTTGAATGCTGGTGTGGTAACTATTGTTATACGAAAACTCCACTAACGGGAGGTGTTTTTCCCAGCCGTTGCCGAAATCGATTACACATGCACGAAGCATGTCTTCTAGAGTTTGGATGGTGCGTTCAGACTGCCCATCTGTTTGCGGATGGTAAGCTGTGCTCATGTCTAACCGAGAGCCAAACGATTTGTGCATCGCTTGCCAAAGTTCTGAAGTGAAACGTGCATCACGATTGGAAATAATAGAGGTTGGCACCCCGTGCCTCGAAACCACTTCCTTAAGATAGACGTCTGCTAGAGTGGAGAACTTATCCATTTCCTTGATAGCCAAGAAATGTGCAGACTTTGTGAGTCGATCCACGATCACCCAAATAGTATCATTCCCACGTTGAGATCTAGGCAGGCCAGTAACAAAATCCATGGAAATTTGCTCCCATTTCCATTGTGGAATCTCTGGTTGTTGGAGTGGGCCTGATGGTTTCTGGTATTCGGTCTTGACTCTCGCACAAGTTAAACACTTGCTAACGTAAGTCGCTATGTGAGCTTTCATGCTAGGCCACCAATACGTAGTTCTGAGATCGTGGTACATCTTATCCGAACCAGGGTGTACCGAGTAACGAGACTTATGCGCTTCATCCATCACAAGCTCGCGTAAGTTTCCATAGTGTGGGACCCAGATGCGTCCTGTTACGTAATAGGCACCATCTTCCCTTTGTTCTAACCACTGTCTTGAGCCGCGTAGGGCTTCGGCCCTGACGTTTTCTGGTTTCAATGCTTCAACCTGAGCATCTCGTATCTGTGCAGGAAGGCTAGACTGGATGGTGAGTTGTAAAGCACGTACGCGTCTAGGTGTAGTATCCTTTCGACTGAGGGCGTCGGCCACAACATTGGCTTTTCCTGGATGGTACTTGATGGCACATTCGTAATCATTCAGTAGCTCGACCCATCGACGTTGTCGCATGTTCAACTCCTTTTGCTTGAAGATATGCTCGAGACTCCTGTGATTGGTGTAGATGGTGCACTTGGTGCCGTACAGGTAATGTCTCCATATCTTAAGTGTGAAAATAACAGCTCCCAGCTCTATATCATGTGTAGTGTAGTTCCTTTCGTGAATCTTAAGTTGGCGCGAGGCGTAAGCAATGACTTTATCCCGTTGCATCAATACACAACCAAGACCCTGAATTGATGCGTCACAGTAAACCACGAAATCGTCTGTGCCCTCTGGCAATGAGTGAATAGGTGCGCTGCAGAGCCTATCCTTTAAGTGCTAAAATGCTGATTCCTGAGCATTACTCCAACGATAGGTGACGCCTTTCTGCGTTAGTAAAGTGAGAGGTTGCGCAATCTTGGAAAAATCCTTGATGAACCTCCTGTAGTAACCTGCCAAACCCAAGAATTGGCGAATTTCCGTTGGTGTGCGAGGTGCAGGCCAGTTCTTAATCGAGTCTACCTTAGATGGAACAACATGAATCCCATCCTTGTTTACCACGTGGCCTAGAAAGTGGACTTCGCGAAGCCAGAAGTCGCATTTTGAAAACTTGGCGTACAGCTGTTCTGCTCGAAGGAGTTCCAAAATGAGTCGTAAATGGTGCTCGTGTTCCTCCTGACTCTTCGAATAGATCAGGATGTCTTCGATGAATACAATCACAAACTTATCCAAGTAAGGCTTGCACACTCTGTTCATAAGATCCATGAAAACTGCAGGTGCGTTTGTTAACCCGAATGGCATGACCAGAAACTCGTAACGGCCGTAGCGTGTTCTGAATGCTGTTTTGGAGACGTCCTCATCCCGGACTCTCAGTTGATGGTAGCCTGACCTCAGATCAATCTTTGAATAGTAGCTCGACCCTTGCAGCTGATCGAACAAGTCTTCAATGCGTGGAAGAGGATAACGATTCTTCACGGTCACCTTGTTCAGTTCGCGGTAATCTATGCACATGCGGAAGGTACCGTCTTTCTTCTTCACAAATAATACTGGAGCTCCCCAGGGCGAAGAGCTAGGCCGAATGAAACCCTTATCCAAGAGTTCTTGCAATTGCTTAGACAGTTCTTCCAGTTTGGTTGGAGCTAAGCGATAAGGTACTCGAGCTATGGGTGCTGCTCCAGAAGCTAGCTCGATCTGGAATTTGACCTGACGATGAGGCGGTAGCCCAGGTAAATCTTCAGGAAACACTTGAGGAAAGTCGCGTACAACTGGAATATCCTCAATCTTCTTCTCTTTCGTTGATGCATCAGTAACAAGTGCTAAAATAGCAGTGTGGCCCTTTCGCAAACACTTCTGGGCCTTAAGGAAGGAGATGATGCCCACTACAGCACCACTCTTGTCGCCTTGAATTTCAAGAGGTTCTTTGCCAGAACGGGGAATACGAACAATCTTCTCTTTGGATAGGATCTCTACTTGCTGTTGGGATAACCAATCCATCCCAATGACGATGTCGAAACTACCCAAAACTATAGGAATGAGATCGATAGAGAAAGTCTGACCAGCTAAGACGAGATTACAACCCTTGACTATGTGTGTGGCCTCTAAACTTTTACCATTTGCTAACTCTACGACATGCTTGGTGTTTAAGGGAGTTGGTGTGCGTTTTAACATTTGACTAACTTTTAGAGACACGTAACTGGTATCGGCACCCGAATCAAATAAGACAGTAACATAAAATTCATCGAGAAGAAACTTACCCATCACCACTTTAGGATCATTCCTTGCGTCACCTTGACCAATCACGAACGCTTGACCTCGGGCGCCATTGTTTCCATTGTTTCCCCCGTTGTTGTTCCCATTGCCCTGATTATTGTTGTTATTGTTGTTGTTCGGATTTTGGTTTAACTGGGGGCAGTCCCGCTTGAAGTGGCCTTCAGCACCACACTGAAAGCATCCCCTGTTACCTTGCTGTCGCTGCTGGTTCTATGGAGCTCGTGGTTGTTGTTGTTGGTTCTGATTCGCAGGTCGTGAGCTCTTGCAATCCTTAGCTTCATGACCCATTTTGAGACACCTCTGATAACGACCCCTGTTGCACTGACCACTGTGGTGCCTGTTGCATCTATTGCACTTTGGGTGATTTCCCCGATATCCACCCTGCCCTTGACTACCAGAAGATTGCTGACCAGGGCTCTGATAATCATCAATCTTTCACTGCTGTGCCTGGGACTGAACTGAAGTCGCCCTTGCTGGAGGTTCCATCCCACTTTCGTTTATTGTCATTGGGAATCGCAGAAGTAGTAGTAGCAGTAGCACCGATACGTTTAGGCAGCTTGTTCTGTTCCACTGCCTGGTCCGTGAGACGATGAGCAATACGAGTAAGATCCTGGATAGTAGCAAGGTTGGCAGAAGTCACATGACTTTGAATCTCTGGTACTAAGCCTTTGAGGTACAGCTCAATGTGCTTGATGGGAGGATCCACCATAGTTGGACATAACACTGCCAGTTCGTTGGATCGTTTTGTGTACGCTTCTATCTCTGACCTCGTCATCTTCAGGTTAAAGAACTCCACTTCCAGCTTGTGGATGTCATCACGACTACAGTATTCACGTTTGATCAGTTCCTTAAAATCATTCCATGGGGTGGCATTAGCAGCCTCCAGCCCCAACATCTGAACTTGCGCGTTCCACCAAGTTAGCGCAGTGCCTTCGAGAGTACCAGTGGCGTACTTCACCCTACGAGCCTCAGGGCATTCACACATTTCGAAGACTGATTCGAGCTTCTCGAACCAGTGGAGGAGTCCAACGGCCCCTTCAGTGCCACTGAAAGTAGTAGGACGACAGTCCATAAAAGTCTTGAATGTGTATACAGGTGGCTGAGCGTGTTGACCTGTCGTGTGCGTAAGAGTAAACAAAATTAAGCACAAGTGTTGGGTTACGAGAGTAGGATCTAAAGATCCTAGAGTAAATTGTGATGGCAGGTTATTCCTCCTGCCTGGGCAGCTGCTAGTGCTGCAGTAACTTGTTCAGTGATCAAAGCCGCCAATTGGGCTTGAGTTAAGTTAACGCGTCCACTCATGATCTTCATATCAAAGGAAACATGAGTGAGAAAGGTTCGCGAAAGTGCGATGACAGAAGAGAGTAAGCACATAAGTGTTTTCAACCAGTAGTCGTTACGTTTATCTAAGCATACCATGAGCAAAGTTCTATGTAATTCTAGCGAGTAGGCAATGTAAACATAAATAATATCACCTAGAATGTCGAGTCTTGCACATGGAGCGAAGCGTCGTTGTGGATCGTTGAGCAATGTACAGCTTATAGTCTGGTTTTAACAAAAACTTTTTCCCCTTATTAAAACTAAGTTCACTATAACCAATGGCTCTGATACCAATCTGTCACACCCCCAAAATCCACATGCGGAGTATCACCGCTTGGAGGCGTGACTGACCAGGATCAAGCCACCAATCATATTGAACATAACAAGTAATAAGTAAAATTCAACCACACAATATGAAAGGTGTTTCAAATCAAAAACGTAGTTAAGTGTTTAGCGGAAGCATAATTGTAAAACCCAAAGTAAGTATTAAGTACGAAATAAAGTAATGTTTTTAGCATGGCACACACTGCCATGTCCCACAACGACCGCGCCTCCCTGTGCAAGCTCCATGAGTACCCAACGACCTGCAAGGCATGTAGCAACGAATCAACAACAAAGTTGAGCGAGTTCACAGTTGGTTGTTTTTTTATAGCATTCGTTTCGTAAATCATATGTTCGTTTTGTAAACCATGTATCGTATTAATTCGTATCGCGGTCTCCCAGACATGTTTGCGAAGATTGGTGGGGGCTTCCCATGTGTTACTAGACCACGCGTATCGACTGCTACGAAAATGTAAGAGGTGCCCTAAGTCAATGTCTATCAGCATTGACCCTTTGCCCATAGTCCATTAGTACACGCCCGTTCGGACGACACGGTGTGAGGTTTGTTAAACCTAATAGCGCTATCTACTAATGACCCGCTCGGCATAGGCCTCGGCGATTAAGTCGATAAATGAGGGACTTCAAGTGATAGAGTGATGGTCTTATGGTCGTACGTATCCTGTTGTATGGGGAATACGCAAGTTTGTAGTTACCGTTCAGTTCTTTAATCCATTCCCAACCCTTGGGAATCCCATGCCATGGATAGAGTGTGAACTCACCTTGGTTTTCTCGGTATGCTTAACTATGTGCTCACAAGTAATCAATCAAGTCCTATAGTATGCACGTATACTCAATCAGTTCAAGCTCGTAAAGTTTCACATGTAATCTATGACACAAAATGTGCTTGACAGTTAATATCACGTATCATGTAAGCAGTAAATCAATATCATGCAATTCATGCTTCTCATAAATGTCTTTCACCGTTTATTCTAACATGGTTGTTCGTTAACAGTCTTAGTAAGCTTAACAGTGTTAATCAGGATTATCAGAATTTGCATACATAATAAAGTTAACACACCTAATGCAGTTACTGTTTCCTATCAAGTTAGATCAAACTTAACAAAGTTATCATACATAATGAGCTTAACATACATAACCTAGTTAACATAACTCAATTAACATACCTTACATATTTGGCTTGTTTAACAGCGTTAACAACTAACAGAATTTATAAACTAACTGAGTTTACTTATCTAATGGAGTTAATAACTTAACAGGTTTGATAAACCAACAATGATACTGTGCTACGACAACTACATGTGCCGAAAACACTTGCATGGAGAAATCACTATGGACCGAAATCCACCTGGGCCGAAATCCCTTTGGGCCGAAAACACTTGGGCGACGAAATCCCCAAGGTGTTTTCGTTGGGATAGGGTCTTCGTTGGGTGGAGGGTTTTCGCCGGGTGCATCATCATCAATAACAGTTTCACAAATCAATTCATGACATCAATTTAATCATCACACAAATCATATTGCACATGTATATATATATATTGTTCTTTAAAAATGGCCGACAAAGATTGCTGTGCATGATAATTCTCCACATGAACTTGATAAACTCTCCTGACAACACATGTGTAATTTGACCACTAGAAGGCATAAGACTGGCCGATTATTAGGTTGTCACACGTATTGATAATAATCATGATATCCATTTATAATTTTCACATATTCCTACAACTTGTCAGTAGATCACATGTTGGTCAATTAATAAGATTCAGTAGATCACATTCATACAATCCATCATCCCTAGTATGTATTACATGTAAACAGATCGTTGTTTCACATAACCGTATCATTCATTCCCTTAAAACCTTCAAGTACATCTACATATCATTGATTCAAACATGAGCAGCAGGCATAACAATATTGTTTTTACTCATACAGATCATCGATAGTTTATCTATAGTGATGATACACATATTAAATCGAACATCATACACACCTACATCCGATTTAAATCAATTAATCAAATAAAGATTAACACTAACCGTGATGATCGAGACACTAACTTGATCGCTCTAACACAAGATTGCCGTCGAGTTTCAAAGGGTAGCGAGAGGAGGTGAGAAGTGATTTAGGGTTTGCCAGTTACCGACTTCGCGTAAAGGTTATGAACAAGACCCTATATCGAAACGTTACTGGGCCAAAGCCCATTTGTTTTCGCCAAAGTGTGGGTGACGAAAACACCCTAGTGTTTTCATCCAGCAGGGTTTTCGTGGGGAGGGTGTTTGGCCTAACAGATTTCATTTTTAAATTATACAACACACATATTAAAAAGAGACATATATCAACATACACACTTATAAGGCATACCATATAAAACATATCAATCACAGTACGATTAACATATTACAAACATGCACAGTTGTTAAACAAACAAGTCGTGTAAACAAACAACTTAAACATTTAACGCACAATTAATGCGAAGATGGAAATCTTGAAAACTCGAGTTGTCACAAATCCTCTCCTGATCTCTTCTGTTTCTTGATGTCACCTATCTCCCGGAGGATCCTTTCATTGGTTTTGTCCTGCTCTTGTATGTGATCCCTCATATGCAAAATCAAAGTAAAAATATCACTAGTAGTAGGACTAGAAGAAACAGAAGAAGTTGGTGGTTTTGGAAAAATGGGGCTTTGTCTCTTTGCAGCATTTTCAGCATTCTTCTGGGATCCAGAAGGTGGTGGAGGCAAAGGAGGAACGCCCTGTGATGAACTCATTGCCGGCATAGAGCTTGATGTGTTCTTTGCTGAAGAAGCCATCTGCTTGGTTGTAATGAACCGAAATGATCACCAAAACAAGAATTTCTTAGGAATGAAGCACCAATTGCCCCACGGTGGGCGCCAAACTGTTTTGGTCAAAAATCAAGCAAAGATAATGCAACCAAATCTTTTGTAGTGAGGTGTGATGCTTGAATCAATGAACAATATTAAGGATCACTCAGAAATGTAACGAACAAGTGACACAAGGATTTATACGAGGAAAAAGCCCTTGATCAAGAGATGATCTCTGGCATAAAAAACCTCGGGTGATGGAAACTACCGATCACCAACTAAAATTAAACAAAAGTAGTTTACAACTCGGGATGATAACAAGCTTGTTACAAGGATCACTAGTGTGCAATGTGCAAAAAAGTGTATGAAATCGCCAAGTATTGCTTGAGAGCTGACTGAGAGCTGTTACGAGTGTGTGTAGTTGCTAAATTTGCTAAGTGTTTTCTATCAAGCTTGTTATCCCCATTTAAATTAGAAATAACTAAGTTAACAAACTATCCGCAATTTGTGCACTCTCCCCACGATTTCCATAACGTTCACAATGGTCAAGCACGTGCGGAATATTGAGGGAATATACTCCAGGTATTTCGGTGAGACTTGGTCCATGCTCTCATTCCTGCAAAACAAGTTTACGTACAAACTAGACAATTGTTAGTAGTAGGATAAATTGTCGAGTTATATTTTCTTGGTCTTATCCGCAACAAAGTAACGGATATATAGCTGTTATGATCGAACTATCCGTTTCAGATCTTACGTCATCTGAAGCGACATCCCTGCAAATCATGATTATAAATTGAAGTTAGAGATAAGGATCAATGTGCATTTAAATTCGAGCAAGACTCCCTTTAAATCTACATTCGAAGACCAAGCAGGTATCTCTCTCTTCTCTCTTTCTCTTCATCTTCTTCTTGCTCTGTATCACAATGAAGTTAAGATCATCCCCTGCTAAGGATCATCGAAAAGATAGTCCCTTAAAAAGCCAAGGGATCATCGAAGACTCTCCGAAGGAACGTTGCTGCTTTACTGATCCTGAGATCGACAGGATTCGTCATTGCTTTCCGGCGAGCACTGTTTTCAAATCCTTTGACCCTACCGTCCGGAGTGATTTTATCTCTGAAACTTGGGTTGCATTTCCAGTCACCCCCTTCTCGATAGGATATTCCTATCCTTTTCCTGATTTTACCCAATCTTTCTTCTCCCTTACCGGCATATCTTATATCCAAGCTATGCCAATGATGTGGAGCGTTTTATATACCCTAGAAAGGATCATTGAGCAAGAGGATATAGATTTAGGATTGTCTGAACTTGCTGACTTGTACAACCTTGTGAGCCATGGTTCACACCGCTTTCTATTCAAACACAAACCCGGTGAACCTCATCCAATCCTGAAAACAACCAAGAACGATAACAAGTGGAAGAAACGTTTCTTCTTTGTCAGGAGGGATTCCATCCCGGATGGGAAGGATCTTCCAAGAAAATGGGCCACCCGTGGTAGGATAGAGGATCCTTATAGAAGGATCATAGGATAACCTTCTTTCTGTTGAGGATCACTAACTTCTTTTCTGTTTTGCAGCCATCTCTGTTTCTCATCTCATTACATCACTTGCAACAAAAAAGTGGATCGAGGCCTTCTGGAATCTTGATCCTGCAACAAGATCATTCCAAGCAAGCACCAAGGATTCTCAAGAAGTATCCTCAGGCTCTGTTACAATGTCACGTAAGTATTTAAGTTTTCATAAGGTTAAATGTTGAAATGCAAATAAAACAAGAATACTTATCTATTGTTTTGGATTGACAGGTGCTGGAAAATCTTCAAGGTCTGCCTCCCACTTTAGTGTCACCGATCTTACTACCGTTGCTCCCAGGTCTGGGAAGAAGAAGACTACTGCTAGCCCGAGTGTTATGGTTCCCAAGCCTACCACCTCCAAGGGGGGAAAGAAAAGAAAGGCCTCCGAGGCTGACAATCTTGAAGGCTTGCCCCTAATCCGTCACCAGTTCCAAGAGTACTTTGCTGATGTAAGGATCACTTACTATGCTTGATTATCCTACCCATTTGAGGATCACGTGATCCTGAACTTAACCTTGTCTTCTTTGCATAAATTTGCTGAAGTTGAAATGCTGTTTGATGCATACGTTGAGGAGGCAGAGCAGAAGCATCAGGAGTTCCAAAAGTTCTTCCTGGCCAAGGATCAGACCATCTCCTCCCTTGAAAAGGACCTCAATCTGGCGAAGAAGCAGGTGGTCATGGCTCAGATAAATGCTGATCATGAGAAAGCTGAGCTGCTGGAGGATGCTAAAATCTCTGCCGCCATCACCATGTATAAGATCAAGCTACAAATGGCTCAGGAGGCTGAGGATCCTGACTTCGACAGGACCACTTGGGACAAGGAGGGCTGGAAGGCAAAGCTAGCTGAGCTTGAGGATGAGGAGGAGGCTACCGAGGTCTTGGCGCTTGAGGCAGGCAGCAGCGGGAAGGATCAAGCTGGTGGTGATGATGTTGGAGGTGATGCAGCCAAGGTGCGAGCTGCTAAAATGGGCGATGAAGGATATTTCTAGACGCGGCCGGAGCCCATGTTTTTAGGATTTGGTAGTTTTTTGGTTATGGTGTTTTAAACAATGTTGGGTTGTACTTTGAACAATAGTTTCTAGGGTTATGGATCATGGATCCTTAGACAATAGGTAGGATAATAGGTGGTGGAGGGATCCTCTGTTTGGGGGATGAAGCCACTTGTTATCCTGCCATCTTATATTTCCTGCACTTGAAAGACCTATTAACAATGTTTTCGTCCAGCAGGGTTTTCGTGGGGAGGGTGTTTGGCCTAACAGATTTCATTTTTAAATTATACAACACACATATTAAAAAGAGACATATATCAACATACACACTTATAAGGCATACCATATAAAACATATCAATCACAGTACGATTAACATATTACAAACGTGCACAGTTGTGAAACAAACAAGTCATGTAAACAAACAACTTAAACATTTAACGCGCAATTAATGCGAAGATGGAAATCTTGAAAACTCGAGTTGTCACAAATCCTCTCCTGATCTCTTCTTTTTCTTGATGTCACCTATCTCCCGGAGGATCCTTTCATTGGTTTTGTCCTGCTCTTGTATGTGATCCCTCATATGCAAAATCAAAGTAAAAATATCACTAGTAGTAGGACTAGAAGAAACAGAAGAAGTTGGTGGTTTTGGAAAAATGGGGCTTTGTCTCTTTGCAGCATTTTCAGCATTCTTCTGGGATCCAGAAGGTGGTGGAGGCAAAGGAGGAACGCCCTGTGATGAACTCATTGCCGGCATAGAGCTTGATGTGTTCTTTGCTGAAGAAGCCATCTGCTTGGTTGTAATGAACCGAAATGATCACCAAAACAAGAATTTCTTAGGAATGAAGCACCAATTGCCCCACGGTGGGCGCCAAACTGTTTTGGTCAAAAATCAAGCAAAGATAATGCAACCAAATCTTTTGTAGTGAGGTGTGATGCTTGAATCAATGAACAATATTAAGGATCACTCAGAAATGTAACGAACAAGTGACACAAGGATTTATACGAGGAAAAAGCCCTTGATCAAGAGATGATCTCCGGCATAAAAAACCTCGGGTGATGGAAACTACCGATCACCAACTAAAATTAAACAAAAGTAGTTTACAACTCGGGATGATAACAAGCTTGTTACAAGGATCACTAGTGTGTAATGTGCAAAAAAGTGTATGAAATTGCCAAGTATTGCTTGAGAGCTGACTGAGAGCTGTTACGAGTGTGTGTAGTTGCTAAATTTGCTAAGTGTTTTCTATCAAGCTTGTTATCCCCATTTAAATTAGAAATAACTAAGTTAACAAACTATCAGCAATTTGTGCACTCTCCCCACGATCTCCATAACGTTCACAATGGTCAAGCACGTGCGGAATATTGAGGGAATATACTCCAGGAATTTCGGTGAGACTTGGTCCATGCTCTCATTCCTGCAAAACAAGTTTACGTACAAACTAGACAATTGTTAGTAGTAGGATAACAACAGTGATCCTGATCTTGCAACACCTGCTGAGGATCCTTAATTCAAACAGAATTGAGGATCCGTGATCCTGGTAGCAGTTGAGGACCCGTGATCATTAGGATTTGGAAAATCCTCCCCTAACACCAGTAACATAAAAGAAGAAAAGAGTTCACAAATCGTTCACCAATATTCCGGTTTAAATGATATATAAGTCATTGTTATGTTTACCACAGAATGTATAATTTCTTAGTCGAGGCTAATGACATGGGAATGTTTTATGACAGATTCGAATGGTAGAAAGGCGAAAGTGATCAAGTCTTAGAAGCGGGTCAGCGATAGGACAATTTTGTGATGTTTTGTTCACTAAGTATATGAGTTTTCTTATCGGATCAATTAGACTTAGTTATTTGCATTTTGGAGTTTAACTCAAATGTTTGTTTTAGCCAAGTGCTAGTACGTAGCGAGTTATGTTTTTTTATAAAAAAAACTTAGTTGTTAAGCAGGTTTCGTTTTCGTAAGGATTGGCCTTTTTGCAAATGGGTAATGGCAAAATTTTCTTAAATGTGTGTTTGCAAACTTGTAATTAATCCGGTTTATGTGGATTAATGTATTTTGATAATAATATCCTCTATTACTTGATGGCAAACGATATAAAAAAAATTTGGGCCTATTTTCCGCAAAGTATTTAAATATTGTTTTTAACGAAATTGATGTTCCCTTAGGCATGAAAACATGTAACATCCTAGTCAGCATATGGCATTATGGGGGGTGAAGTTCACAAGTGGTATAGTGGTATAAGGGTATACGAAGTGGGCGGCAAACCCACTCGGCAAAGTGCCTTTGCCGCGCGGTAACACCGCCGCCGGTGGGTTTTTCCGCTCGGTGAAGGAAAGGAAGCGGGGACAGGTTGCCGACGCGGGGAGGGAGGGTAGGAGAGAGAGGGGGTGTGTGGGTGGGGTCCATGCCATCTCAACCAATCACACATTTTTATTTTTCTTTTTTTTTTTAAATAGTTTACCAATTCATGAAGTGTTTAACCATTGCCAACACTTTTGAGCATAGTTTAGACACTTTTCATTGAATGACATGGCACACTCTCATTGGTTGATTTTGAAGTTTACCACTTTCAAGTGTCTAACCACTCCCTACACCCTAAGGGTATAAGCCCTATAAGGAGTGGTTAGACACTTGAGAGTGTCAAACTAAAAAATCAACCAATGAGAGTGTGTCATGTCAAAGTGGTAAACTATGCTCAAAAGTGTTGGCAATGGTTAGACACTTGGCGAAGTGGTAAACTATTTTTTTTTTTAAAAAGGAAAAAGTGTGATTGGTTGAGATTGGAATGAACCCCACCCCACACACCCCCCTCTCTCTCTCTTATCCTCCCTCCCCGCATCGGCATGCCATCACCGAACAAACAAGTGAAAATCGGTAAAGTTATTGCTGGCGGTGGTTTACCGCGTCGGTAAACAAGTTTTGCCGATCACCACTCCGGATACCCTAATGCCCTTGCAATGATTACCCAATTATTATTAGGTTGTAAATATTCACACACCCATTCTCTCTATCTCTCTTTATATATACATAGATATATATAAAGAGAGAGATAGAGTAAAAAAGATGTGTCAAAAGATTTTGAGGGTATGAGAATAAGATGAGCCTTATTATTATTATTTTTTAATTATAATTTTTATAGAAAATAAAAAAAAACAAGCAATTCTATTGGCCAAACCAAAATCGTCTAGGCATTTCTACAAACACGCCATTCGAAATTTTGGACGAATCACGCCCATGGGGACAGTGTACATGGCGTTTTGAGGCGTGAAGTGGCAAGAACACACCTATTTCACATACCAACCACTACACATGGTCTAAATAATGTAGAATTTGTTGATGTATAATATAAAAAATTAAAATTAAAATGTAACTGATTTATGAACTTGGGTTATTTTAATGTGTTGTTATTTTTTTAGAAACTACTATTTAACGAAATAATTTGAAAATATAATGAAACTATTTAATAACCGGTAACTGATATCCCGCCCCCTAGCTCACTTGGCAATTCCCATGTGGTTTGGGTTGGACCGGCTTCCTCCTTGGAGGTCGCCGGTTCGATCCCCGGTTGTTGCATACGGGGGGTGGGACGTCCCAATGATGGATCGTATCCTACCGAGGCATGGTGCGGTCTTGAGGGCAACCCAGTTTTACCCAGCTGTTACCCCAGCGAGTCTCTCGTGTGGGGGCAGTATGGTTTCCGGGCGGAAGTCAGCTTGCGCGCCGGCCGGGGCCCAATCGAACATCGCGTCCGAAAGTGCGGGGCTGACGGGGGATTGTCTTCGACATGAACCCGGTGACCAATAGGTCCAGTACATAGAAAGTCACCTTCCAAAAAAAAAATTGGGGCGGGCCATCTTTCTTGAACGAGCAATCATGTGATGTTACTACTACCGGTTCAAGTTTACATGTATGTGAATAGTATCCCTACTATACCATCAACATGATTATGTTTACAGAAATAATCTAACATGTTTTTTTAAACGGTCAGAATCTTTTAATTTGTTGTGAGAGATCTCACACCCTCCTAAATAGAAGATCTTCTGGTCAGACTATATTGTCTTAATCAGGTCCACGCTGACATTAGAGTTTGGCTAATGACGTTCCCCGAGAAACCATACCACCCACTGCCAGTCGCAGGGGCTTACGCCGCCATAGGAGATAATCTCTTTGGCGTAACGCACGGTGGACTAAAACACGAGGTGGCTGAGCTCGAACTCTTGACCTATGGTCTGGAAGAACTAGACTTCATTGCCTTTATACACCAAATATGACACTAGTGGAGTTTGAACTTGGGTCTCCAAAAAGAATCTAAGTCTTTACAACCACTAGTTGTTGCTTGCACATAATCAATTTATTCATCTTTGAAAAATATTCTTTTTTAAAGTAATCCATCATCCGACAAATAAAATTGTTTGATATTTTTTCTAGGATGTTAATATTCATATATCTGTTTCCTCTATCTCTCTTTATATATAACGCTTTGGTTTAATTAAGAATCATCACGAGTTGTGAGAATTATGAAAGCTTCTACTTCTTGCACGAATTGGGCCACAATTTTTTGCACAAACGTATATGAAATTATTAAACACATCTGTAAAAAAATTGTCGACTTGGTAGTTACACCTGATGTAAGTTTTGTTTACGCATGATGTAAATTTTGTTATGGCGAGAAACCTTTTTTTACACCTGATGTAAATTTTTGCATGCAACATTTTTTTTATTTTTTATTCTTTCGCTGAAACAAGTGATTTTTTTAAAGATTTTTAAGAATTTATTACATTTTGGAAAAAAAAAAACTTTTGGAAGGTTTAGCTTTCATGGTTCTCACAATTTAAGATGTTTCTCATTTTACCCTTTCCCTATATATATATATAGGGAGAAGATCATGCGAGAACCACTTCTTATTGCGAGAACCGCGAGAACCAATGTGAACACAACAAAAAATGCCTAAAAATAGCTAAAAATCACACAAAATTTTTTTTTTTGATTTTTTTAATATTTTTTAGGTTAAAATCGCTACTTTTCGAAGCAAAAAAAAAAAAAATTTTAATTTTTTTTTTTTTTTTTTGGCTTCAAAAAGTAGCGATTTTAACCTAAAAATATTAAAAAAATCAAAAAAAAAATTTTAAATTTTTTTTAGGTTTTTTGGGGGTTTAGTTTTTAGCATTTTAGCTTGGGGGGGGGGGGGTTTAGGTTTTTGGGGGGTGGGGGAGGGGGGTTTAGGTTTTTTTTTTTTTTTTGGGGGGGGGGGGGTTAGGTTTTTTTTTAGGTTTTTTGGGGGGTTTTAGTTTTTAGCATTTAGCTTGGGGGGGTTAGGTTTTTTTTTTTGGGGGGGGGGTTAGGTTTTTTTAGGTTTTTTTAGCTATTTTAGGTTGTGTTCACATTGGTTCTCACAATAAATGGAGTTCTCGCATGAGCCCCTCCCTATATATATATAGTTTGAGTTTTATTGGGTAACACTAAAAAAGTGAGGAACCGTGAAACAATGCATTTAACATGCTATATATATATTATAAAATCAACTTAACATGTTAAAAATCATTTTTTTAAATTTTTTTCGGCGCTTTTCCTTATAAAAACGGGTAGAAGCTATTCCAATAAAATATCTTTTTTTGAAAAAAAAAATATTTTAGCCTTTTATAACTGTTTTTTAAACATTTTTTATATTTTTAGTTTTTGTATATTTTTTTATTAAAAATGCTTCTACATAAGGAAAGCGCTATTTTTTTAAAGTTGATTTTTAACATGTTAAGCTGAATTTTTAAGATATATTTAACATGTTAAATGCAATGTGTGTGTGTGTGGGGGGGGGGGGGGTGGAGGGTTTAGGTTTTGGGGGGTATAATTTACATAATTCTGGCGAGCTGTGAGGAAACCAAAAATTTTTTCTTTCCTTTTTTTTAAATAACCGCAATAAACACTCGTATATATTGCCTTAAATGTGACTTATAAAGTCATAATACTGTTAAGTAATCGCCTAATTAAGCGCTCACTTTATATCTATAAATACTACGTACACATGCTACCTTATTGTGATATGTGTCTGTCTATTTAAATTTAGTTCTGTATTGAATACATATGTGTGTGTGTGTATATATATATATGTATATATGCTGGTTAAATCGAACATATAGTATGGTAGTCGAGGGCAAAGCATGTAGGAATTAGGGAAGAAACGGGCAGTGAGAACATAACATACACCCACAATAATGCCACATGTTTCTATCGAGTGACACTAATGATCAGTTGATTCAAGGCCAACCTTATATCATAATTCGTAATTGTTAGTGGAATGACTGTGTTGATCTTGATCGATCACATGCGTAGGTGGCTCTATATAGCCATCATTATCAACACCGTCGTTCCCATCAACATTAGCAACACCACAAAGTGGTGTTAGTGTGTCACATTTACGATGTCTCGTCGCATTTAAGCAAAATGAAATGTTGTATTGTGTACACTTGAAAAGCTATATCATTGATAAAAGCAGAATATGCCCTACCAAATATATTGAGTCTATGTTTGGTGGGATACCTGTGTGGCTGTGTGTGTACTTGATAACTCAAGTAGAATTAGGCATTGAGATATCTTTTATATACGAGATTAGAGATTTATGTATCATCAAAGCAAAAACTAATTAGTTATATTAGCTTTAGTAATTCGAAATCAAGTCTCTTTTTCAGTTAAAGAAGTCGTCCGTCTGATATTAAATTTTGTTTTAAACAACTAAATATCGATGAATGATGTACAAAATATTGGTGGGCATGGATACATTGATTACATTGCTAAATGGGTTGTAGGACCTTGTTTGTTGAACTTCTCCAGACTTGTACACATAGCAGACAGGGCCGGCCCTAGAAATTTATGTGCCATGTTCGAGCTTGAAAAAATGTGCCCTCAAGCCTTAACAAAATATATAAAT
Source organism: Helianthus tuberosus (assembly GCA_030545235.1). Taxonomy (NCBI): domain Eukaryota; kingdom Viridiplantae; phylum Streptophyta; class Magnoliopsida; order Asterales; family Asteraceae; genus Helianthus; species Helianthus tuberosus. Next base: position 18,402,139 of record CM060388.1, on the reverse strand, counting down.
ATAAACTAGTTGTTTATTTAGCCATTAGGTTGTGTTTCGGGTACTCATTGTGATTGTGAATTGGGTACATCCCAACCGCCAGCCCCGTATAATAAAGTCTAACAAAATAATAACAAAATGGCTAAATAAACTATTAAATTTTATAGCCAATAAGATAAAAAAAAAAAACAAAGAATAAATTGATACAGTAATGTAATAGAATTATTTATATTAAATAACAAAGCTTAAATATACTAAAGTATCAAACGGAAACGAAAAAGTAAAACACTGATTAAATCAACACATGAATATGTTTAGAATAAAATAAATAAGTAATAAATAAAATTTACTCATTTCAAAGTGATTTTTCTCTGTCAAATTAGATAATTCGACTACTTAGAGGGCCTAACTTAAAATAGAAATACACACAAGGCCAAGTCCACAAATGATGTGTATATACTTCTTCCTTCTTCTTTATTAAAAAGAAACCCTAGCAGTTTGTATGGGTATACTCTTTAAAAAAAAATCTAACACATATATATCGGATTTTTTTACAAAAAAAATGTGCCCTTCGTAATCTCGGGCCCTAGCCGGTGGTCCTCCCTGCACACCCCCAGGGCCGCCCCTGATAGCAGAAGTAGCTAGCTTTTAGCCTCGTCATAGTAAGAGGTGGGAGGTTCTTTTGTGAGCGCACTAGCTTCGACGTAACAGTAAGAGGCTGTTTGACAATTTCTGAATGGTTAAGTGCTGAACCAGTAAGAGGTTTGAACCATTAAGTGCTGAACCAATAAGAGGTCTGAATCATTAAGAGCCAGTATAATGCTTAACCGTTCAGAGGCAAATGTCTGACCAATTCAGATTAGAGGTCTTAACCATGCAGACTCAGTATAATGCTTAATCATTCAGAGGCAAATGGCTAAACCATTCAGATATTTGTTCGCGAAACAAACAGTCTGAACCATTAAGTGTTGAACCAATAAGAGGTCTGCACCATTAAGAGACACTCATTAAGAGCTAAACAAAAAACCCCTAAGTACCATATTAAACGTTATTTATTATTTCATCCTAAAATATAATAAAAGAGAAAAATAAATTATAATTAGAGTAAATATATGACCACATACACTGCTATGCAACACATTCAGGGGTCCCACAAACCCCATCAAATATAAAATTTTTGTATATCGAACCATAAGAATACATTTCTTTTTTAGAACTACAAAAATCATTACTTAACATGTTTATATATATATCGGTTTCCACTTCAAAATATTTTAACAAGCTTTTCATCCCATTATTATTTATATAAACATCCACAATGGGAGAGAGTTCCTCATCACAAATAGAGAAAAACTCCCATAACTTACATGACCAAAATCCCTCATTCTCTTCCTCCGTGAAGCTGTTTGGTGTCGCGGTCAGTACCGACCGCGACACAACTCATGCGACACAACCGAACAACGAAAACAAAAGATACGAGTGCCAATACTGCAAACGAGACTTCACCAATTCTCAAGCGTTAGGCACTACTAGAAAATCTGAAACTTCTTACACCAGTTTTCGTAGGAAATGCATCACAAAACAGGCTTTCCCACGCATTTGTGACAAATACATGATGTAGGAAAACCCCTCGTAGGAAACTGGTTTCTTACGCATTTCCTACGCATTTTTCTACCAATTTCTGACAAAAAAAATGGGCGTCGAAAATTGCTACGCATTTTCTACCACTTTTCTTAATTATCATTTATATTTATATTATTTATAATGATAATACAATAATAAATATTTTTGATAATTTTTTATTAGTGACACATTTCCGACAAATAAAAAAATAAAATATAAAAATCTAATTTTTTTTGTGTGACACATTTCCTACGAAAAAACATAAAAATCATGTATTTGTATGTGACGCATTTCCGACAAACACAATTTTTTTTTTTTTAAATCTATATTTTTTTGACACATTTCCGACAGAAAAATAGAAATAAACTCTGTTATTTTTGTGACACATTTTTGACGAACTAATCTTTTTAAACAAAAAAATAACAAAAATAAAATTAAAATCCAAATTTGTAACCCGCACCCGAGCAGAGACCTGTACTCGAAACCGAATAACCACAATAACCACCGATATCAATATGCTCAATTCAATTTGAACTTATCAGTCCATTAATAATTCACAAAAGAAACAAGACTTTGCCCCACTTTCAATTCAATTCAGAATTACGGTATTAAAATTCATCCGATTCATCATAAGTTTATAGCAAGTATCCCTCAAAACTATCTGAAGAACCAAAGAATCGAATCTAGGCCGGAGCCTGTAAACGAGGGTTTGGATCTTGTAAATGAGCTTGGAGAACAGTCCTGCAAAAACAGAAAACCGTTAGGCTCGCCGCAGAGATGGGAGGGCCCTTCTGCGACCACCCTCCGGCGTGAGGATAAGTATTGGTAGAGAGAGAAAGTAGAGAGAGAAAATAGGGACGAAGGTTCAGAAAATCGTACTTGGCTTTGTACTTGATGGAGTATTTATAGTAGTCAACTGAGATGACGTCATTCGTCCAGACGCACTTAAATGGAGGTTCGTCTCCGGAGGTGTTTGGTAAGGAACGGACATATTTCAGATATCCGTTCAGGTGGAGTCCGGTTCGTCCCAAGGGTCATGTCCGGCCTCGGATATGTATCTTCAAGTCCCCTAGTTTGTTAAGTCTCGGTAGAGACTTAGCAAAATATTGCTTCAGGTCTTGTTTTATTCGGATGACGTGTCGCTGTCGGAGTGGTCTGAGTCGATGACGTGGTGTGGTTTGAATGGTGTGGGTGACTTTTGTGATTCGACCGTCAGTCACCCACCCGTGATGGTAGCGAAACCCCGTGTTGGGAATCGTGGGAGGTGACGGTTTGACATGACCACCCCTGACCGACTTAACCCCCCCTATAAAATCGATTTTTACCATTTTATTTTTACTCTTTTTCCTCTAATCTTTTTATCTTCTCCTACTGTTATCCCCTTTTTGCTTTCTGATCTTCTTCTTCTACAAGGTGCGTCTTTCTTATTTGTTATGGCGGGTAAGGAGAACATGTCAGCGTGTTAGCACCCTTACCCAACGACAACTGGATAAATTTGTTAGAGAGTATAGGATCCCTTTAGATCTTCACCCGGTCCTTCCCTCCGAGAACGAAACCATCTACCCTTTACGTCAAGGGAAATTTCCCTTTTATACTCGCGTCTGTAATTTCGCGAATTATAGGGTCCCGTTTTCTCGCTTTTTGATTAGGGTTCTCCAGTTTTTTAGGGTTCACATCAGCCAGGTTAACCCGTTCGGCCTTAGTCGCATCAATCACTTCGAAATTTCTTGCAGGGCTTTGAATCGGAGACCGGACTTAGGAGTCTTCCGGTATTTTTACGAATTCATAACTGCCGGAGATTGGTATACCTTCGCACACCGGAAGGGTATACCTTCCCCGTCCTCCAGCGAACGGTCCAGCTTGAAAAATTGGAAAGATAATTTTTTCTAGCTAGATGATCGCTGTCTTCCGGAGGATATGCGGTGGCGTTTCAAGGACCAGACGATGTCTTTTGACCTGGGCGAAGACTTTGTCTTCGACCAAGGCCTGGCCCTGCGTTGATTGAGCACAAGTCCCCGATTCGTCCCCTTCCCGAGCATTTCCTTTGGTTAGGTCGAGTCTGTTTTTCTTGGGCCCAAGGGGATAGGGATTGGTCGATTATTCGCCAAAAGCGTGATCGTAAGTTCCGGCCTTTTGCATCCCCTTCGGCACCATTATTTTATTACTTTACTAACTTCCTTTTAATTTCGAAAATGTAGGTGCCATAATGTCTCTCCTGGATGCTCTGAAGGTTCCAAGTATGGATGTTTTCGATTTCGACTTTGCGGATCAAGGCGAGGACGAGGTTCCTCTTATGAAGCAAGTGGCTTCTTCGGCTCAGGAGGTTCGTCCGGTGATTCCTCAGAATGTTTCTGAACAGCCTGTCGCGGAGGCCACTTCTTCCATCCCTTTGGGTACTCATGATCAAGCTGCTGTGGAGGTTACTTCTTCTATTCCGATATCTTTAAAGGATGTTGGTGGTTCGTCCGGATTACAAGCTGGTAAGAAATCTGTTCTTGATGACGTGGATAGTGATCCGGAGGTTCGTAGCTTAGATGAGGCCCTTCAATCCCGACCCTCTTCTGCTTCTTTGAAAAACAAGGGAATTGTACCGGATGTAGATCTGAAGGTTCGCTCTCGTAAGAGGAAGAATGAGCCGATTCATATTCGTTCTACTGATCCCCTTCCGTTGCCAAAGTCAAAGAAAACAAAGAAAGATTCTCACTTCGAGGGTAATGTGATGGACGATCTGGACGAGCATCTTACCGGAGGTAGGTTTTCGAGGGAGGAGGTCGCTTTGGCTCGATCAAGACCAACTCCTGTGTATTCAAGTGGTTTTATTCCGGACAGCGAGGTAGAGAGTATGGAGGTAGAAAATCCGGAGGGTACGGATAAGGGAAAAGCTCATGGTGGTCCGAAGGTGGTGACCTTTTCAGCTACTTTCTTGGACTCATCCTTGGGTCCGGACTGTCTTTTAGATGATGAGGAAGATCAAGTGTCTTCACTTCCTTCATCTTGGTTCGGACCTGAGTTGATGTCCTTTTTTCGTTATGCAGATACTTTCTCGGACGAGATGGAGATTGATCCGGCGACGGCCGATGAGAAGTTCATTCCGGATTGGGATATCCGGAATAAAGACACGGTGATGGACGAGCTTGTTGCAAGAACCATGCTTTTTAATATTAATACTCCATTGGATCATGCTAGGAGCCGGAAGATGAAGAGCCAAGATCTGGCTGCAGCTATTCTGATTAATCAGGCTCAATCAAATTTTTTTGTAACGGAGGTTTACCGGAGGTGGATAGAGGCGGAATCAGTGAGAGAAAATTTGGAAAAAGAAAACCGCTCTCTGAAGCGGAAGGCTTTAAAAGCTCCGGACATGGAAAAGAAAGTTGCTCAGCTTACTCTTGACCTTCAGTCCCAACAAGAGAAAGTCAAATTACTTACTACACAGAGTCAGTCCTCTCAAGCGGCTGCAGCTTCGACAGCTGAAGACAGGGACAAGATATCCGCGAATTTTAAAAAATTCTCCGAATCGATGAGGAAGAAAGACGAAGAGCATAAGGCTGTTTTGGCGAAGATGGAAGAATCTTTTAACAATGCTCGTCTTGCCTATGAGAGCATGATGGCCGGTACGTTCTTTGCTTGGTTTAGTTGCTTTTCATTTTTTCCGTTTTTCTTTCTAACACTTTTTCCAGAGCGGGATACGCTTAAATCAGGGGAGGCCGATTTAAAGGACCAGATTGAAGAGATGAAGGGACGTGAAGAAGAGATTGAGTCGGAGAAAGCAGCTTTAAAAGCTAAAGTGGAGGAACTTCAGGCGACCAAAACGTGGATGCTTTCGGAGGGTGCAAGACTTCTTGCTAAAAATATTCATAAAGGCCCGGAGATGACTGCAGCCGTTGCCGCAGTTAATAATGCAATGAGCTCCGTGGGTGTTAATTCCGGTCTTCACAATGGTTACCTTCATGCCTTGAAGAAGAAGACACCTTATGCTGATGTGCCGATGCTAAACCGTAATGCGGCGGAGGAACTAAATGCCACGGTTGCTTGTTTTGACACTCTTAAGTTTCCGGTGGTGGAAGACCTTCCGAAACTCATCCACGAGCCACTTTCCAAAATTAAAGATGCTCTTCTTTTTGCAAGTGGGGAATCTCTGAAGGAATGAGGTGGACATGCCCGGCTCCTTCGGGTATGCACCTTGGAAGTTTTCAGTTTGTTTAACTTCTTAGAGGGTGGACATGTCCGGTTGTTTGGGATATGCACCCTGTTTTGAACTTGGAACGAATGTAATGATGTTCTTACCTGTGCCTAACAATTATCCTTTGTAAATTTATAACTTTCGGAGATACAAGTCCGGTTAATTTTGATGCAATCACTTTTTTGCGCATGCGTCCATGCTTTTGGTGTTTACATTTTTTCTTATTACTTGAACGTTCTTTCTTAGGTACGGATCTGATTTGTTTTATTTTATTAGGATAATTTCTAAGTGAAGGAAAAATACGAACGGAACCAGTTCGTCCTTACCTTTTAGGGTTAGTATCCCTAGTTCGGCCGAAAATATACTTGTGTTGCAACTTTGCTGATGATGGAAAAATTTTATTAATCTATTTATCTAATCCGGAGTTAAACTTCTCCGGTTAACACATGGTAAAAACATTTTAAATAATCCGTGGGTAAAACCCTCCACGGTTCTTTGGATTATAGATTGTTCGGTGCGGGCAAAACCATCCGCGTTACAAGGAACATGAAATATGACGGAAGCCGTAGCTTCCGTATTACAACTTTATTTTTAAAACGGGAAAAGATTCTCTAAAGAAAGCACTTTTTGAGGTGCGCTCCGTTCCAAGTACGAGGGACGAGGGTCCCGTCCATCTTCTTGAGCGTATAAGCACCGTCCTTTCCTGCGGTGTTGATTAGGTAGGGACCCTCCCACTTCGGGGCCATTTTTCCGGTACCTTCAACCAAACTTGCTTCATTGCTCCGCATGACCTAGTCTCCGACCTTAAACCGAACCTCCTTTACTTTAGAGTTGTAGTGTTTTTCCAACTCTTTTTTATACTTTGCTTCCCGGATGGCCGCGAGTTCTCTCCTTTCTTCGACCAAATCGAGGTTTAGGCGGAGTTCTTGTTCATTCTCTTCTTGACTCTGTTTCATGCGGAGTGTGGGTATCCCTACTTCAGCGGGAATGACTGCTTCGGTACCGTACGTCAAGCTGAAGGGAGTTTCCCTATTGCTTGTCTTTGGCATCATCCGGTGAGCCCACAGGACATGCGGGAGTTCATCCGCCCATGAAACGCCTTCCTTCCCCAGGCGCTTTTTAATGCCTTCCACAATGCTGCGGTTGGTTCTTTCTACTTGTCCGTTGGCCTGGGGATGGGCAACCGAGGCAAAGTTTTGCTCAATGTGCATTCTTTGGCACCACGTCTTGAACGGTTTCTCCGCAAACTGCGTCCCGTTATCACTTACTATACAAAGTGGCATTCCGTATCTGCACACTATGTTTTCCCAAACAAACCTCAGTACTTGATCCCCTGTGATGGTCCGGAGGGGTTTAGCTTCGATCCACTTTGTGAAGTAATCGATGGCAACCAATAAGAACCTTACCCCTCCGGTGGAAGCAGGGAAAGGACCGACAATGTCGATCCCCCATTTCTGAAATGGCCATGCGGAAGTCATAGGGACGAGGTTATTTTTGGCTCGGTGGCTAATAGGAGCGTGTCGTTGACAATCTTCACATGTTTGTAACTCGTTAATGGCGCTTTGATGCATGCCCAGCCAAAAATATCCGGCATTCATAGCCTTGGCAACGACCATTCTAGGTCCGGAGTGGATGCCGCATATTCCCCAATGGATTTCCCTAATGACGTAACTGGCTTCTTCCGGAGTTAAGCATTTTAGGAGCGGACCCAGGAAGGTCTTTTGGTAAAGTTGCCCGTCATGGACTTGATACTGCAACGCCTTCACCTTTAACTTCCGAGCCTGAGCTTTTTCATCCGATAGTGTGCCATCTTTCAAATATTCCAAGATCGGAGTCATCCAAGATCTTTCCTGCACGGAAACTGACATTACGGACTCTGTCTGATGGATGGCCGGAGCTTGCAGGGTTTCAACTAACACCTCTTTGGACAAGTGACAAAAAGCTACGGAAGCAAGTTTACTTAAAGCATCCGCCTTTTTATTCTTGCTCCGTGGTATGTGCACTATCTTACAAGAGTCGAAAGAGGATATTAAACTGTTAACTTGTTGGAGATACCGAACCATGTTATCCTCTTGTGCCTCGTACTCTCCGCTGACTTGATTAGCTACTAACAACGAATCTACATGTGCTAGTACGGAGGTTGCACCGGCCTTAGCTGCAGTTTGGAGTCCTGCAAGGAGGGCCTCATATTCTGCCTCATTGTTTGAAGTTTTAAATTCAAACCGCAGAGCATAAGTGTATTCTATCCCTTCTGGATCTATTAGGATTAATCCGGCTCGCGACCCTTCTTTGCTGGAGGCTCTGTCTGTATATAAGTTCCATACCCTTGGTTGGACGGACTTTTCTTTGGTGCTTTCTCCGGTCGGTACCTCCGTGAGGAAATCTGCTACAGCTTGGCCCTTTACCGGACCTCTGCTTCGGTAGGTGATGTCGAAAGCGCTGAGTTCAATTGCCCACTTGGTGAGACGTCCGGAAACCTCTGGCTTTCTGAGAATTTGTTGGATTTGGAGGTCGGTCTGCACTTCTATATTGAAAGCCTGAAAGTACCTTCGAAGGCGCCTGGAAGCATGTACCAAAGCGAGTGCCAATTTCTCTATCATCGGGTACCGAGTTTCATAATCTTTCAGGATGCGGCTTACGTAGTAGACCGGAATTTGTGCCTGATTTCGATGTACCACAAGTACTGCACTTATGGCGAAATGAGAGGCGGAGAGATAAACAGTTACAGTTTCACCGGTGACTGGGGCGGTTAGAGTGGGTAACGACCCGAGGCAAACTTTTTATTCTTGGAATACTGCGTCGGCTTCCGGCGTCCATTCTATCTGACCCTTTCCCGTTCGCTTTTTCAACACATTCATGAAGGGAATAGTGCGATCAGCTGCTTTTGAGATAAAACGATGGAGAGCCACGAGCTTGCCGTTCAGTGATTGAATTTCTTTGACCGTTTTGGGAGGCTGCATGGAGACTACCGCTTTGATTTTATCCGGGTGTGCCTGTATTCCGGATTGTGTTATCCATACGCCAAGAAACCTTCCTTCTTCTAAACCAAAGGAGCATTTTTTGGGATTAAGCTTGAGGTTGATACTCCGAAGCCTGGTGAAGGTTTCGAGTATGTCATCGATCATATTATCTTCGGCCTGACTTTTTATGACCAGGTCATCCACATAAATTTCTAGATTTCTTCTGATCTGGTCTTTGCACGCTTTATCCATCAACCTTTGGTACGTAGCTCCTGCGTTCTTTAACCCGAATGGCATTTTGGTATAACAGAAGAGACCCTCATTTGTTACAAACGTGGTCTTGTCTTCGTCTTCCAAAGCCATCTGAATTTGGTGGTAAACTTTATATGCGTCTAGGAAGCATTTAAGACGGAAGCTGGAAAGAGAATCAATCTTTAAATCGATCTCTGGCAAAGGATAGCAATCCTTCGGACAAGCATTGTTCAGATCGGAAAAATCGACGCACATCCTCCAGGTTTTGTCTTTCTTTGTTACCATTACCGGATTGGAGACCCATGTTTGGTACCGTACTTCCCTGATAATACCGGCACTTAGTAGCTTTCGTACGTCCTCGGAGATGGCTTTGTTACGGGCTGGAGCCATGTTTCTTTTTCTTTGAGCTACTAGCTTTGCTGAATGCGACACCTTCAGCTTATGTTCGGCCAAACATCGGGGGACTCCAACCATGTCAGAGGTTTGCCATGCAAATACGTCGAGTGAATTAGACAAAAGCTTCCATAGTTTCTTTTTGGTTCGTTCAGGGAGTCGGGCCCCGATTGCAAGTTTTTGCTCCGGAAAATGCGGGTGTATAGCCCATTCTTCTGTAAGGAGGTTCGGAGGTTGGATATTACCGTTACTTTGTCGTATTTCAGCTACGCAGATTGTTGACTCAGAGTGCAAAGTTGCCACTCCTGCTTCGGTGGGGAATTTTAACGATCCATGAATGGTAGAACTGATAATACCGAAGGCGCACATGCCGGGTCTTCCTAGTATGACATTATGAACGGACCTTGCTTCCACCACCAGATATGTCAAGTTAACAGTTCGGACCATACTTCCCTCTCCCAACGTTGTTGGCAGAGTAATTTGCCCGATAGGCTGTACCACCTCTCCGGAGAAACTTACCAATGGCATTGAGACTCGTATCAACTTTGCTTTAGTTTGTGGAGCTAGCTGCTGGAAACACTGCTGATACATGATCTCGGTGGCACTCCCGCTGTCAACGTAAACCCTCCGGACCTTGTGACCTGCTATGATTGCAGACACTATGATAGGTCCGTCCTTTACTTCTCCGGGGGTAATTGGAGGGAAAGCAATCGGTTGTTGCATCCAGGCGGCCATATGATGACTGGACCGCTTGATGCCCTGATTACCTACTTTCCTGATCATGCAAATTGCTGGTTGATTGTTCGGATTATCCGTCGAATTCCCTGAAGACTTTCCTTTCTTTACTTCTTTTACTAGGTGCGATAGCTTACCAGACCGCACTGCTTTTTCTATTTCTTGCTTTAGGGACTAGCAATCGTCTGTATTGTGACCCCGAGCATGATGATAATCACAATATTTCTTGGAGTTCTTATCACCTGGATTTCGGAGCTTTAGTGGGACAGGGAAGCTCGCCCCTTCTGCACTGAGAATTTCACTGGGAGTTTTGGAAAGGTCCGATAGATTGTAGAACCTTAATCTGGAGCTTCTTCCTCGTGGAGGTCTGTCGTTCCTATTGTAGGGGTGCGGTCGTCCCCTATTCCCGGATGGAGTTTTATCAAACATCGACCCACCGTTTTTCTTCCAGGAAGACATCTTATGATCTGACTCAGGAGCTGGATTACATGCGTTTTTTCCTCGAGCGAAAGCTCTGGCTCGTTCCATGAGTACTTCCATCGTCTTTGGAAGGTTCTCGTGTAATTTCTCGACCAACTGATTGTTCCGGACACCGTGACAGAATCCGGAGATCCTTAACTGGTCAACTACCCCACTGATCTGCATACTTTCCCGGTTGAACCGGTCGATGAAACTATCCAAAGATTCCCCATCCTTTCTCCGGATGTTGTGAACTTCGGTGATTTCCTTGGAGTAGTGCCGTTGTTGGCTAAAATTCTGAAGGAACGATCTTCGGAACTCCTCGAAGTCATTTATCTCTCCTTCATTCAATGCGTCAAACCACACCCGGGCATCCCCGGCTAGTGTTTGTGCGAACATGAAACACCACGCCGGCATCGGCCATTGTTCTACTCACGCAGCTCCGTCGAAATCGAACATATGATCATCTGGATCAGTCGTACCATCATACTTCTTTACTGTAGTTGGCATTTTGAGTTTCGGAGGGAGCTTGGCGTGTGTGATGCGGGCGCTGAATTTAGACTTGGCAGTCATGGAGACCGGATGATATGGCTTGGTGAGTTCCGGATCATTAATTGCTTCCATTTGCGTTTCATTTCGCATTGCCATTGCTGGAGATGGTCCGGAAGAACCCTGCACATACCCACTATAAGTTTCTGAGGTAACAACTGTGGAGAAAGTAGGAGGGGTGAACATCGTAGGACCCATAGTCCTTACCGGAGTTTCATCGTGAAAGAGCCTGGTTCGTAAACCGAGGATCAGTTCATCTCTAGCCTGCTGTGCTTTCAACCTTCGCAGAAGGCTTGCATTTTTGGAGAGAAACTCCGCATCAAACTCTGATGTTTGCGAGGTAGGAAGTAGAATAAATGGTAGGGTTGTTCCCGGTCCCGAGCTTAAAGCAGCTGAGGTTACGGAAACAGTGCTTGCTGGTGCTGTAGTTTGTGTGTTAATAGCCGTGGATCCCAGATTCACAGAACCTGAGGCCGCCATTTGTCAGTTCTTTGCTCAAGAAATTCACCAAAGTGAAGGACTAAGAGCTTTGAGATCGGATGGCGCCAATTGAAGAACCAAAGAATCGAATCTAGGCCGGAGCCTGTAAACGAGGGTTTGGATCTTGTAAATGAGCTTGGAGAACAGTCCTGCAAAAACAGAAAACCGTTAGGCTCGCCGCAGAGATGGGAGGGCCCCTCTGCAACCACCCTCCGGCGTGAGGATAAGTATTGGTAGAGAGAGAAAGTAGAGAGAGAAAATAGGGACGAAGGTTCAGAAAATCGTACTTGGCTTTGTACTTGATGGAGTATTTATAGTAGTCAACTGAGATGACGTCATTCGTCCAGACGCACTTAAATGGAGGTTCGTCTCCGGAGGTGCTTGGTAAGGAACGGACATATTTCAGATATCCGTTCAGGTGGAGTCCGGTTCGTCCCAAGGGTCATGTCCGACCTCGGATATGTATCTTCACTATCCAAATTCCAAACTATTTAGCAAACATCACAATTAAAAGATAATAACGTAGGAATTCACTTGAGATCTTTAGCAGTAACCCCATACTTCTCCTGAAGCTTAGTAAGCTCCTCTTTCTTCTTCTTCTGATCAAACTTCTTACTCATCTTCGCATGCTGATAATACAACACAATCAAATACCTATTCACAACGTTGAAACCTGAAAGATGATCCACTGCTGTTTTCGCATCGTATATGTCTTTGTAGACCACAAAAGCGGTACCTCGTGTGTCCTTGTTGGTTCCGATACGTATCTGGCGAATTGCACCGTATTTTCCGAAGATATCGTACATCTCTTCCGATGTGATGTTGAATGGTAAGTTGCGTACGTAGAGTACTCTGTTTACTTCTGGTGGAAGCCTTGTGTTTCCCTTTCTTAGATTGATGATTGTCGCCATTCAAGATCCCTGGTTTCAATTAGGGTTTTGAATACGGAGGGAATTGGGGTTTTTTTATTTGATAGAAGACCAGAACTTTCGAGAAGTCATTATCACCGACCAGACGCACATTAAATCGGACATGAAATCGAGAGGGAGAGAGGAGGGTCTGGTAATTGTGTGTGTGTGTGTGAAGATGAGATGAATGAAAGGATTGGGTGTCCATGTGATGAGATGAATGAAATGATAGGGTGTATTTTCATCCGTTGATTTGAAAGGATGTGAGCAATAGATCACCAAAGGATTGTGATCCATGTGATTGCTGATCAAACATTTTAATTGGCTCACGTGTTTTACCAAAGGATGGTTCCATTGTCCTAAATTATAAATATTAAAATTAATTATGATAAGATAATTGGAAGAAATAATAATAAATAGTATTATGCCAAATAAAGTTTTGTTTCTAGTCAAGATTTAATTTTTTATATCATTCTGTTTTGTGGTGTATTTTCATCCGTTGATTTGAAAGGATGTGAGCAATGGATCACCAAAGGATTGTGATCCATGTGATGGCTGACCAAACATTTTGATTGGCTCACGTGTTTTACCAAAGGATGGTTCCATTGTCCTAAATTATAAATATTAAAATTAATTATGATAAGATAATTGGAAGAAATAATAATAAATAGTATTATGCCAAATAAAGTTTTGTTTCTAGTCAAGATTTAATTTTTTATATCATTCTGTTTTGTTTAATTTCTGAGTTTTATTATTGTTTCACATAAATGATTAATATATTTTTATAAAATATTTTTTTAAACTATATATTTCAAAAATTGTATTTTATACTATATATAAATAGACGAAGTAATTTTTTTAAATCTTATATTTATTATACATTTCTATATATTTTCAATTCAAGTTTAAATTTAGAAGGTTAAAGTATGAGTTGTTAGGCCATGTGTAAGGGCACTATTTGGGCGTGAAGAAGCTTGATAACACCCCAAAATTGTCCTTTTGTGTGTTATAAGGGCATGAAGAGGTACGGGCATTTATATTATAATGCCAAATGAGGAGCAAATAAATTGGATAGTAATTATTGAAAAGATATTAAGAGGTGTTAACCGTTACAATTTTTTTGAATGAGCGTTATGATGTTGATGTAGTCAAAAATGTCCTTTAAGGGGCATTAACCATTATGCATAGTATTATCTGAACATAGAGATGTAAGCTCAAGTGTGGGGTAGGGGTGTTCACAGTTCGGTTTAAAATCATTAGGAACGGTTTGGTTTACAGTTCCTATCGTATAAAACCAGACCTGACTGTAAGACTTAATAATACATATTATATTAATATTTTATATTAGGACATCTATGAACAAGTATTGACCATTTTGCCCGCCAGAGGGTCAACTGACTCCCTGACCCTCCTGTAGTTCCGCCCCTGAGGCCCCATATGGTTCAATACACATATATGATCTACTATTGGTCATTGTGATCCTTTAAGACCAAATATGATCCATTAATAAATATATGATTACAGATGAGCTTGCTACCAAACGTACCGGTATCGAAAATTGCTAATATGGCTACCAGTAAAAAATGTAAAATATTAATACCATACCGAACTGAAAGTAACGGTACCGAAAACGCCAAATAGCGGGTACTGAAAACAATTCGGTATAAATTTAAAGATTTAAAATATGTTAATAATAAAACTAGTTAAATATTTAAATATGATAATAAATTTTCCATCACAAATGTGTAGCAAGTTGCTACACATTTCCTACGCAATAATTAATAATATTGCTCATTAAACATTAAAATATAATCTAAATATAATAATAAATTTTCCATCACAAATGCTTAGCAAGTTGCTATACATTTCCTACGCAATAATTAATAATATTGCTGATTAAACATTAAAATATAATAATAAATATTTCGTCATAAATGCGTAGCAAGTTGCTACACATTTCCTACGCAATAATTAATAATATTGCTGATTAAACATTAAAATATAATCTAAATATAATAATAAATATTTCGTCATAAATGCGTAGCAAGTTGCTAAACATTTCCTACGCAATAATTAAGAATATTATTAGTTAAGCTTTTAAATATAATTCAAATACAAATATAATCCATCTGTCGTAAATGCGACACAATACTTATAATTAGTATTTTTGTCACTATTGTGTCGCAAATTGGCGAAAAAAATGAAGGTCTTTTTTCCGTAGGAAATACCTAGTAAATGTGTGAGAATTTGTGACGCATTTTTTTGCGTAGGAAATTTCCGTAGCAAAATGACCACTTTTCTAGTAGTGAGGGGCCATCAAAATTCACACAAGAAAGAACGTCAAAGATTAAAAAGGTTGCATTTCACGACCAATAATCACCGGCGCTTTGCAACGCCGGTGACCATGCATAATGCACATGCTACAAGATTTGGACACTTTCAACAACCGCTGGTGCCGGTGGTGGATCACTATATATGTCCACCATCGCCACCACGGGTAATGTCTGGTGTTCCACTAAGGTTTCCGGGTAGGTTTTATTCTGGAGGACCACTGGAATTCAGAAATGTTGGTAACAATGAATCAAGGATGATTGAAGAAGCAGGTGACAGTTGTAATGATGGTAATGGTGTAGATGTTAATCTGCACCTTTGATTATTTTAGTTTTGTTTTGTTTTGGGTGATTAATATGTTATTTGGTTTTAATTTATACTTTTTGCCTTTTAAATCCGAATGAATTAAATAATAAAATTTGTATCAAAAAAACAAAAATAATTTACTTTACTCTCATAATTTTTATCCTTTAAGTGATTCAAATAGTATTAATGTACAATAACGATGATAGTGACACCGCATTTTGTTCTGGGTTAAAATTTTATATTTTGCGTTCACATAACAGCATCGGTTATTATAAACGAATTCTATGATTATAACTTTAGTCTTGTTTCTATTCATTTTACAAGCACGAGTTTCGCTTTTCTCAACTCATCACGAGCATTCACAATCGAAGCTTTATATTTATGTGAGTGCATCCTCTTAATCAGTGGCGGATCTAGGATTCCGACCAAGCGGGAACGTTTTATAAATAAGCGGTAACGAAATCGAAAAAACGTCAAATTTTTCCAAAATTTACACTAAAAACGTCAAAAATTTTCCGGCCAAGCGGTAGCGGAGGCTACCCCTTACATCAAGGTAGATCCGCCCCTGCTCTTAATTTTTTTAGATTTGTCGTGAGTGGAGAAGAGAAAAAATATAACTGTTCATAGTAAATTTGAAGGGTCACTTTCACCATATATAATTTTTTACATAATATTTTTTTAAAGTGGTTGTAAGTGAAGAAGAGAAAAAAAATAATTATAAAAGTATAAAAAAATATTATCTAATTGAAAAGAAGAGATAAATGGTAGTATTAGATGGAGTAGAAAATCGATTGTGAATGGTCTTATCAAACATGTTTTTCTCAACTCATCACTCGTTTACAATTTATTTATCAAACATACATACATGTAAAAAATTTTACACATGTGTAAAAAAGCCGTGTAATTAAATACTCGTCATTTTTTACATATGTGTAATTTAGTTTTACAACTTATTTGCATGTGTGCATACAAATTTTATTATTATTATTATTATTATTATTATTATTATTATTAATAATGTCCATAAATATTATTAACATATAAAACATGTTAGCAACAAAATCAAGAAAAAAAAATCATTACATAGAGTTCTAACAAGTTCTTTGAACTCGGAGTAGTTCTCAATGGAGCTTGATCCTCCACACACACACACACACACACACTAGAACGGCTAACTTACCAGTGACGAATTCAATAATTTTTTTTCATTGGGTTCTTATTGTAGGATCGTTGTGTTGACCCGAACGAGTCGATCAGAGAAGTTTTGGTCTGTTTCAGATGCGGAAACTAAGAAACAGACTTAGATACAGCTTGTAATTCATTTTAAACAACTTTCTGATTGATATAACACTGATTACAATCACAGGATAAACCGACAGCACTTCGGTATCCAAATCCAGAACCCTTCCAACTGAATCCGCTTGAAAGGAATTTATAGACTTGGAGTTTCGCTTGAAAGGAACAAATGTCAGTTCAAACGAAATCTAATCATGTTGATTTCGCTTGAATATGCACAAGACTCTTTCAAGCGAAATCACTCATTTCAAGCGAAATCACATAAAACAAATCATACAACCTCCTATATTCTCATACAACACACCCTGATCTAACAATTCTAATCCTAGACTCGATACAAGACGAAGTCGACAGACGCATGCACCAACAGACTCCCCCTCGAATGTTGACGAGTCTTAAAGTGTCGAGTCTTTGCATCTTCTGTCTTTATCAGTCTGAATCATATAAGCATCCTCAAACTTTAACTCTTTCTTCTTTTTCTTTCAGAAACACAACCTAGCTCTTAGCTCTTTCCACAAGTATCTTCAGACTCCCCCTTTCGATATGCTGGGATTGCAGTCTGGCTTGTTGAAATCACATAGTCCTCAGGTATCGGAACCTGGCACTCTATCTTCAGATTCAGAATCGAAACCTAGCTACACCTGCACATTCTCTACCCAAAAATAAATTTCACAAATTTAACATTTGACAAATTTATCTATACAAATTCCCTCTCAAATTAAAATAGAATGATTTATCAATTATAGAAACCTCAGATGACCACCTGTACTGAAAAATATTTAAAAAATTTTATCAATTAAACACAAGCTCCCCCTCACCACATGCTCATCATGTTTAGCACTTGGAATTTTGAAAATCAGCTCTCCAATATCACTTGTCGAAAATCTTTTTGGATTTTTTCAAAATTTTATGCTAAAACACACTGAAAATCTTTTTGGATTTTTAATGAAATGAAATGCAGTAAAGAAATATATACAGGCAATATTTTTGTGAGTTTGTGTAAGAGGATCATATCAGTTTTGACAAGTCACAAGTACCGTTGAGCTTAGTTACACATTAAGAATTAAACAATTCACTTAGATTGTCGATATACTGATCCTCTTAAATTCTCACACAAATTTTCAACTGATTCAGGATATGAGTTAGGTGAATTAAGAACTTAAACTCATTCATGTGTCCCACCTCTTGAATATACTCCCGTATCTAGATCCCAATATTCAGTCTTACAGGTGAGTATACCACAGATGATATCTGTAAGGGGTTAGATGCGAAACCGTGAGAGCTCAGGTCAGAACTTCCGTTCAGCAGAGAGATGCCGGCTCGACTTTTGGTGGGTCCCCTTTAGAGGATCTTTTTTACAACAGCAATGATTATCAATTTTATTGTTTCATCATTTTTGCTGAGGGCGGTGCTATTTTTCAAGCAAGCAGAAAGTATTCTCCGGGGACTAGGCCATTGCTTTCGCATTATCAGAAGTCCCGGGATAATACCCCAGATATCACTGAGCACAAAGACCTAGTATCTCAGAAAGAGGGATCCTTCAAACAAGATTTCAGGGGTTACCTATATATCCAAGTAGTGTTCCCCACGAAATAAGCAAGTTTGAATTTAAGTTCATATCCCGAAAAAGCTTACTAAATGTGTAAAAACCTATCGGCATATCATCAGTGAGACCGTTTAACTCCATTTAAACAATACATTTCTTTAGCATATTGTAACTGTCTACTGATGTACTATCATTTCCTCTTCTTTAACACTAAAACTCATTTTTCATTTTATCATGTTTTTGCCTTTTTCAAATTTTCTAATGTGTTTAGATTTTCTGAAAATTTCTACTCCCCCTAAAATGCAAACACATTAAAGGAAATTTGAAAACAAACTATACAAGTAAATTAACAACTGATATCAAATCGCTTCAAATCGCCATCCACTTGGCATAAACAATCAGAACTCCCCCTTTCAACAAACTATTTTCTCATAATGATTTCAAAACACTTAAGTTTGTTTTAACCAAAATGATTTTTCAGGAAAATAAGTTTTGTTGGGGTTACCACTTGTAAATTATGGGTTCATCATATTGTTTCTCAATCATGTGTAGAAAATCAGATACAACTTAATGTCCCTGATTTACCACTTGTAAGTCAAAACCTTTTTCAACCACTTGTAAATCGAAACCACTTTCGTGAATTTCTCAAGAAAGATGCCGATTCCTGCTCCACTCTTACCAACCTGCGAGCTCCGGCAAGTCCAGATTTTCAAGGAAAGAGAATTTCCACCAAAGTCTTACCAACCTTGGGTGTTTTTAACTCTTGTTCAGTAGGGTTATAAGTTGCTTTCTTGGTAGCATAAAAATCTTTAACCCCTTTTACTTTCCTATCAATCATTTTCCCAAAAATTTTCTTAACATTCCCATTGAATGCTTTCTCAACATCAAATTCATTCTTCTCAGAATAAAATTGATTTGAGATTTCAACCTTACCAACCTTTTGTTTGAAATTCACATCCTTCAATGGTGGAATTTGAACATCACCCACTGAAAACACATATTTTCCTTTTTTACCTTCAACCTGTGGCTCCTCTGATTTTGTGGAATCAGTTTCATCGCCGATTTTCTCATCAACCTTCTTAACAACCCACATTTGGTTGTCTTTGGCTCTCTTTTTGTAAAAATTTTTCTTTGAACACTCACCAACTTCATAAGTCGAATTCTCAAAAATTTTGAATTTTTCAGTTGGTGATTCAATATCGACAGCTTTTTCTTTAAGTTTTTCAGATACTCCCTGTTTTTCCTTTGTATTCAACGAACAATTTGATGCAATGTGACCAGCTTCATTGCATTTGAAACAGGTTCGAGTATCCTTTCTGTGAAAAACTCCAGTTCCTTTACTTTTCTTTTCAGCAAGAAACTTCTGGTTTGATTGTCTCCAGAACGGTTTCTTCTGTTCTTCCTCAGCACTTCCACCTGAAACAAATTCTGTTTTTGTTTTAGAATTTTTCTCATTTTTATAATTTTCAGTTGGAATGAAACCTAAACCTTTCTTTTTGAAGTTACCATTATGGTTTGGTTTCTTTTGAAAACCAGAACCAGAATTATAACCTTTTTTCTTGTTTAAACGCTGTTGAACTCTTGATGTGTATTTTTTAGCTTTTCCAGTAAGATTTAAATCTTTTATTACAGAAATATTTATTTCTGTCATTTTGAAAACCTTTTTGATCATTTCAAATCTAACACTTCTTATTGGAAACTCTTTGTCAGAATATAATTTATCAGAATCATTCAAAGTGTATGCTACTTCAAATGTTTCATCATCCAACCTTGATTTTGATAACAAAAACTCTTTACTGTAAACTCGTTTAACAGGCGATTTTGGACTGTTGACTAACGAACTTGAACCTCCAGACTCAGACTTTGACTCAGATTCCTCATCAGTATCCAACACCTGATCGACCACCTTTTTAATTAACTCAGACTTATGATCAGTGTCAGACGATGTGAAAGTAACGTCAATGTTTTCTGGTAAATCATCAGTTGTATCGGTTTTTAGCTTTATATTGACTGCTTTTTCGACTTGTTCCTCATTTGGTTTTCTGGGAGAATAACCTTCCCAGATCGGAGGCGGACACTTGTTATAGCTAACACTCAGTTTCTTACCAGTATCCTTCTTCTTTGACTTGTTATCTTGAAAAGCTTCGAAACCTGCAACAGTTGGATAAATTCGATCAATAAGATAATCAGAACTAGAATAACTTTGTAATAATCGTCTGATCCTCTCATTCTCAATTTTCTCGGTCTCTAACTCTTGCTTCCACTTTGCACTTTCTTCGATGTAGAAGTTAATAGCTTTCTGCTTCGTCATCATCGTTGCATTCATCATCATCAAAGCTTTTTCTCTTTCAGAGTTTGTCTTTTGAAGACCAGTTACTGTTTTGTTCAAAACATCATAAGACTCCTTTACATAGTTAAGATTGAATATTAATTGTTCTTTCATCTTCTCAAACTCAGCTAACTTCTCGTCTTTTGCTGCACATTCATTACATGGTTCTAAACATTTTGAGCAAGGCTTGAAGACTTCCACAATCTTTTCTACTTCAATTGTTTTCAGCACCTCAATCACTTTTTCTGCTTCAGTTACCTTTGCTGTTTCAACAACCTCCTCAGCAACAATTTTAACTTCTTCCTTTTGAACTATCTCATCCTTTTCACTTTCAGACCTCATTTGCTTTTGTTCTTTTGCTGCTCGTTTCTCCTTCAGCTTCTCCAATCGGTCTGCAAAATAAAAATGAAAACTTTCAGGAGAAAGATGAGATTTTGCAATATTAATATGTTTTTCTTCTTCATCATCACTACTTTGATTAGTTGGTGATTGATCAAACTCTACTGATTTGTCAGAATTATCATCCGAAGAACCAGAATCAGATGTTTTTATCAAATACAATTTCTCTTTCTGAACTCTCATCTGATCTTTCTGAGCTTTCATCTGATGAAACAGATTTTTCATCTTCATTCTTCACACTAACACCAATAGATTTCATCCACTCGGTAAACATTTCTGGTTCTTTCACAATCTTAGCAATGAAAGCTTTAAAATTCCCATTCTCATCCGCAAACATATCCCTGCTGAATCCTTCAGGTAACCTTTCATCATCTTGATTGATTAAGCATGCTTTGCTATCGGATGAAATGTATTTGTTCCAGCTAAATTCTTCTTGATTCACTAAACATGCTCGCTTTGAATCCTCGATCACTTTTCTACCATGAGCCACTTGTGGTTCTTGCTGTTGTTGTTGACCAACTTGTTGATATATGGCTTTCCGGTAATAGTCATCTTTTCCAAATGGATTCTTTGCATCACTTGCTTCTCTATTCTTGCATTCTCTCTTGAAATGACCTTTCTCCCTGTATCGAAAACAAGTAACTTTAGATTTATCAAAACCTAAAGTAGAAACGTGTGCATCAAGAAAATCATTTCTTCCAGTAATCAATTTGAACTTTTCTGCTCTTCTTAGGACACTAGCTAAACACCATTTGATGTCCATAAGCTCCATTTCTTCAGCATCTATATGATCGTAATCCTCCTTTGTCAACATAGGATTCCCGATCCGCCCTGCAACCAAACTTTCATAGGATAGTAGCACAGAACCAAGTAATGCCATGTCATCTTTCGCAACTTCTTCAGAGAAACTTTGACCATCAGGAAGATTCAAAGCAATGTTGCATTGTATCATATAACCATTTCCACTTTTAGAACTTTGATGCTGAAAACTTGAAGTTGTATCTTTTGGATTAACACTCGGATATGAAGAAAAACCACTGCTTTTGTTAGAACCCTGATCAACATTTTCTGATGAATTTCCAGCACTAAAAGCAGTTTGAATCTTTGGATTCTTTTCAATCTCTTGAACACTGCCTTTGTAATACATCTTTACATCTTGTTGACCACTTGAATTACTCATCCTCGCAATCTTTTGTTGTTCAAGATCTTGACCCTCAATCTTCTCAATAAACTGAGAAATTGTCAACCCATCATATACCCCAGTGTTCTTTAAGATCATCAAATAAGTACCCCATTCCTTTTGCGGTAAAGCGTCAGCTAACTTGTCGACCCACTCTTCACGATCTTTGGTTATACTTAGCATCGACATAGATCGCACTAAGTGACAATATCTCTCAATTAGCTTCTTTGTATCTTCCCCGGGCAAACTAGTGAATAGATCAAATTATTTCTTAAGCAATGCCTTTTTACTCTTAATCATATTTTCACTACCCTCAAATTTAATTTTAAGTGCATCCCAAATTGATTTTGAAGTTTTGTCATGTTGAAGCAGAATAAAGATGTCTTCTTTAATAGCTTGCTGAAGCAAACTAATCATCATCTTTTCAGCTCTGTACATGTCTCGTTCTTGATCGGAAAATTCAGAAATTTCTTTCTCAACTTGCAGATCAGTACGTGGTAAAACATACTTCTTCAAAATACACTCCCATGATCTTAGATGGTTTGCTTGAACCCAGTTCTCAAAACGATCTTTCCATCCGTAATACTCCTCTATGCTCATTAGCTTCAGGGGTTTTTGAGTAGTTCCAGTTTCATTTTCCAAGTTCATATTTTGAGCAATGGTAGCCGGAGTAGTCGGGGATGTTGCAAACGCGTTATAAAATTCTTCACTCATGATTCCGTACACTTTTTCTCAAAAACAGTCACTTTCAAGCGAGATAGCACCTTCAAGCGAAATAACCTGCAAACAAGCTTCAAGCGAAATCAAAATTTTCAAATATAATATCGATTCAAGCGAAATATTTGTTTGAAGCGAAATCAGGTTTGTAAATTCAAGCGAAATCAAATGAAAATCCTTCTCAAGCGAAACTACAAGTATTTCAAGCGAAACCTGCTATTTCGCTTGAAACGGCAACAATTGTTCAAGCGAAAACTAATGGTTCGTTCAAGCGAAATCTGGTATTAGGTCCATTTTTATCTGATTTAGTCTGAATTTTGATTTGATTTTCTCAAGGGTTTGTTAAAATACAGTTTCGATTAAGCTGTGAAAAATCCAGGCCATTTAGTCCTTTAAAAGATGTTCAATTCAGAAAAGAATGTGTAGAAGTAAGAAATCGAGATGAAATCAAACTGAACACTGCAAAACTCCTCCTCCTGAGATCTGATACCAATTGTAGGATCGTTGTGTTGACCCGAACGAGTCGATCAGAGAAGTTTTGACCTGTTTCAGATGAGGAAACTAAGAAACAGACTTAGATACAGCTTGTAATTCATTTTAAACAACTTTCTGATTGATATAACACTGATTACAATCACAGGATAAACCGGCAGCACTTCGGTATCCAAATCCAGAACCCTTCCAACTGAATCCGCTTGAAAGGAATTTATAGACTTGGAGTTTCGCTTGAAAGGAACAAATGTCAGTTCAAGCGAAATCTTATCATGTTGATTTCGCTTGAATATGCACAAGACTCTTTCAAGCGAAATCACTCATTTCAAGCGAAATCACATAAAAAAAATCATACAACCTCCTATATTCTCATACAACACACCCTGATCTAACAATTCTAATCCTAGACTCGATACAAGACGAAGTCGGCAGACGCATGCACCAACACTTATATAGGTTTTCACCAAAAAAATCTATTTATGTTCTCACTAAAAATTCCAAATTGAGTGGGTTTCTGGAAACCCGGTAATTCATGTTAGATCCGCCCCTATAACTTACATGCCACCAATCTACACCTCAATCTAAATCTATATCCAAATCCACCATGAGACTAAAACCCTCAACCGCTTTGGGGAGGAACTCCTTTACTACCCAACTTGATCGATACAACTAGGCTACAAGCCCTATTGGGTGTGTTTATATATATATATATATATATATATATATATAATAAATTAGGTACTCTAAGTTAAGTCTCGATCAAATTCAGCGTATGAAGCTTGAGCTCGACCTTATTTATCATACAAGCTCCAATCTAGGTTTGAGCTTGTTTGATGTAACTTTTAACAAAGCGATTTGATTTTCATTTACACACTAATCTTATAATACAAGCTCCAATCTTATAATATATCTGAGCTTCTTTCGTTTCGGCACCCGCCGAAGACGACTTCGCCCTTCCCCCTTTTTCCCACTTTTTATTTCGGGAGGTCAGGGCAAATTCATTTCCTCCTCCTCGTCATCCTCATTGATAGTATTGTTTAAATCGACGTTTCGAGCATTTGAAGTGGGCGTTTCCGGATCAACAGAAGAGGATGTTTTGAACAGTTTCGCTTTGCGCCTACCACTCAGAACTTCCACATAGAAGCTCCCAACACTTCAAGTATGCAAGTGTCCCTTGCATTGAGTTGTACTCGTCCAACGCTTTGGTTAATATATCCGCATCGCTTTGACCGCTACCCCAATTGTTCCTCATACGTTGGAAGACTTCTTAAAACCCATGGCATTTTCCATTTATATCGGTCCACTTGCTTGATACGAAATCCTTGTCCCGATATTCCCTTTACCCATGAAAGCAAAAATGTTTGCCCGAATTTTCGTCCAAAAATGGGTAGTCTTTGATAGTTGGCTACAAAAATTAGAAAATATATTATTATACTTTATTTCTAAAATTAAGTACACTTTAAAACAAAAAATAACACTTACCAACTTCGGATCCTCTGAGATGTCGAGCCAAGCCTGTGCGAGCTTGGACTCCTCGTCCTTTGTCCAAGGTTGGTAGGTCTTTTTTTCGCACAAGAAAACACACCCTCTTTTTTTATGCGAGCGTCTTCC
Source organism: Helianthus tuberosus (assembly GCA_030545235.1). Taxonomy (NCBI): domain Eukaryota; kingdom Viridiplantae; phylum Streptophyta; class Magnoliopsida; order Asterales; family Asteraceae; genus Helianthus; species Helianthus tuberosus. The sequence continues at coordinate 18,377,414 of CM060388.1, read as the reverse complement.
ATGTTGGGAGGCCTCGGGTTCACTCTCGGGTTGTGTCTTCGGCACCATCTCGATCTCGAACTGGTTTCGTCTTGGGAACCGTACGTACCGCCCATGTTGATGTTCATATTTGATGTAAAACCGAGTGGCCATTGAAAGTATTGTTGGGCCATGTTTAATAGCTACGTGTACCCTATCGTGTTTGGATCACAATCTTGATAATTATAGGTTGGTAGTGGTTAGGTGGTGTTCGGGCGATACGAATTTGGGTTGCTTGGCGAGACGAAACACCAAAAGGGGGGCATAATGGATGCATGGTATGTTTTTATAAAAATAAGAGGAGTGTGTAGAAAGGTGTAAAAATCGGTTGGATTTGGGTTTAAATAAGAGGTAAAAGTAAATAATAAATTTGAAAAATAATTTTTATATCCGTTGCACAATGGTCCGATTTCTTGAAATTCTCACAACTCAAAGCGTTTTGACAAACACGCCCAAGCCAAAAAAAACCAAAGAAAACGCCCCTGGGGTTTGTGGCGTTTTCTGGCATTATGGGGGTGAATCACACCCAATCACCTCATCACTACGGGTGGTCTAAGTAGGAAACCTAAGAGAACTCCCAATGAAGTCCCCATCTTCTTCCCCATACCCAAATTACGAGAAAAACATAATCTTTTGTTCATATTAATTTCTACATTGGAGTCCCCATCTCCATACCCATCCCTCAAATTATATGAAAAATTAAAGTAAACCCCTACATGGGGTTCACATTAATCTCCAATCATATATTTAATGCGGTTGCGACTTGAAGAATGTATGATTTAATTGATTATCTATACTATCTATTAAGGGAGCTTAGATGATGACATCGAATTGCATACGTGTCAACCAAGTGGGTATGCCACATAGTCCACGCTGATGTCATAATTCATGATTTATAAAATGTTAATAAATCACAATCTAATAAAGGGGAGTTGAAAAAAAAGCGGGTGTTTTAAATTTCAAATAACCTAATATAATCTCTCTCTCTCAATAAATGTCTCAAAACCTAAAAATCATCTCTCTCATATGCTCTCTTTCTCTCTCACTAAAAATCATCTCCGATCCAGCCTGCTCATGTTGCTCTCCATCTCCGATCAGGTCTCCACTCCTAATCTTGAACGCGAAAAGAGAGAGACACACGGGAAGGAGATCAAGAAAGATCGATGGCGGTTGGAGTTGTAGATGCGATTCCGGTCAAGAAAGAGAGATGGCTGCTCAATGCTTCTCATTCCAAATCAACTTCTTAGGGTTTCCTTTCTGGTATCTTCTTTACCTTCACTTCAAACCTAAACTTGATTTACATTCGGATCCAACAGGTACTCTCTAACCCTAAACTTGATTGGCCTTTCCTCAACATTAAGATTTTGATTGTGTTTTATTTTTGTTTTTCTCTGTTGTTTGGGTCTGTTAGCTACTTGCTAAGGGCCTTTCTTGGTACCTATCCTTTCTCATAATCCTAATTTGTGTTAGAAATTAGGTTTAGGGTTCTGATAATGGAGGTCCGAATCAAGAAGAAGATGGAGGTCCTAATTTATGTCATAGATACGTTAAGCGGTATAGACTATAAAAGCAGAAGTAAAAAAAATTAAGGTTGTTACTATGCATCATCTCAACGCAGTGTTTACTTTGTTAATTTAGTGAAACAAATTGTTATGTGTAATGATTTAGTTTTATTAACTATGGAGTGGATCAGTGTGATATATTTTATTATTTTTAAAGTGCAACTATGATATCATTATTTTTGGAATGACTTTTTGAAACTTGGCATTGCCCTTCAAAAAAATACCTATCATACATGGCAATATTTGGGGATTTTCTTGGAGGTGTATCAAATAAATGTTTCTTTAATACAAATTAAAAAGTGTGAAGCATGATGTTACAAAAGTAATTTGCTTCCTTTTTGTTGATTACACTAATTTGTGTCTTCTTAGTTGCTTGAAAGTTTTTTGTGACAAGGATATGAAACCAAATAATCTTTTGAGGACCTCATGGACAACTAAAACTTGCAAATTTTGGTCTGGCCCATATATTTGGTAGTCCTGATAGAAGGTTCACTCACCAGGTATTCTTTTCATTTCTTATCTAATTATTAAATGTGATACACTCGAAACATTCCTATTTAATACAATTTCGGATAAAAAACTTGACATATGTATGTGTGTGTAACTGTATTATTATTATAATACATTTGAGGACGGGATTGTTTTATTACATAAATTTCAGGGGTTTAATGGGGAAATAGAAGCATGCCAACAAATTGCTCAAGAAACAAGTGTGTAGTGGATCTGATATATACTTTGGCAGGATGGGAGTTAGCAATTCAAACAAGAAAGAAAAGCAGGTGCCAAAGTGGTGATGCTTCACACTGGCGGTATGTTTGGCATGTTCGGCTTAGCTCAGCGGTACAAGTCTTACTTTTAAAATTTTGTTCTTCATACAGGTGTGTCATATTGACAACAATTATGCGCTTTTCTAATGGGCAGCCTATAATACACAACCATGCTACACATTAGTTAACGTGTGTTATTCTTTATATATAATATAATTGTCACATAGACCTGGTTTGAACATTTGGGCCCAAAAACAAACTTTGCATGGTTAAAAGGCAATATGTAGTGTAGATTTCATTTCCCTTTCTAAACGATGATGACTAGGTGATAAGATGAGTGGGTTGGGTAACAGGTCGAACCATTTAATTTTCTAAATTTTTAGAATGGACCGAACTTGCCTGGATGGTTGGGTTGACATGCGTTTATTTTTTGTCAATTTCTTAAAATACTTTTTAATAAAAAATAATGTGTTATATATGATTTTGAATACTTATTTTTACAATAGCAATCCAAATTTATCAATAAATCGTTCGAATACGAATTCAATTTGGGCTACTTTCAACCTAAAATTTGATCTGTTTGAAATAAAATATTAACCCATATCAACCTCTTCTAGGTCAAAATTGTCTCCTCTAATTTTTTACTAACAAAATTAAAACTTTTAACTAAAGCTTCTCATAAGTGTTTGATTCTCTCTTCCATATTAGGCTTAAGTTATAATTGAAATGGATCATAAACAATAGCCTGTTAGGCTATGGTCCATGAACGAAGCTAAAAATGAGATACTACAAACTATAAAAGATAAGATTAATTCAAACTTTATCATATGAGTGTCATCATTCTTATCATATTTAATGGTTTGATTCATTATTTCTTTTATTTTTGATAGTGTGTGTTGCTATCGAGTGAGCTAGGAGCTACGGCTCTACATCATGTTGCCGGAATAGGTGAGTTGTTTTAGGTTATATCATGTTGCCTTTACTGATGGACTACATGCAGGTGCTAAAGTAAATATTATTGCTGGTAGAGCAACCCCACTACATATCTCTGCTGATATTGGTAACTCGGAATTGATCACATGCTTGCTTAAAGCTGGCGCTGATCCCTTATTTTTAAGTCCGAGCCTCATCCCTAGGCTACTATGCCATCAAATGAATTCATTGATAGGTATTTGCATCTGTAACAATGTATTGTTTGTGTCCAATAATAAGAACAGTAATAAAGGACACTTTGCTATTGGTCACTACTTAGTGTTTGCTACTGGTTGAAAGTCGCTCGATAGTCTATTTTGAATGCATAAATCCTCTAAAGTCATTATATTAAAAAAGTTGGATTATTATTGGGTAGTTAAGCTTCAGATGGGCTTGATGAATATAACCTTGTAAGGCTGTTTTAGTCTGAATGGGCTTGATGAATATAACCCTGTAAGGCTGTTTTAGTCTGAATGGGCTGCTTTCATTCTACCGTAAGAAAACCGGCTCCTGGACATGAGAACCCGATAATACTTGCTTCTCAAACAGCTTGTAAGATGATCATTTTATCATCAAACATATTATTTGACTCATTTTGCTTATGTTAGCCTCTTTAATCGTCTTTTGCATTTTCAGTTAGTGTTAGTGAAGTTGAAGCTCTATTTGAGCTATTCAAGAGCATAAGCAGTTCTGTAATCGATGATGGATTAATTAATAAGGTAACCCATACCCTTCACTCATTTTCTTCATTTATCAATTGTTACATTAAAGTTATATTTGACGGCCTTTTATATACCTTTAACAAGAAGAATTCCAATTAGCTTTGTTCAAAAACCGAAAGAAAGAGAATCTTTTTGCAAACAGGGTATGTTGCTTCTCCATTTATTTTTAATCATGTAAAGTTTGGTTTTTTCAGTCACGTAATCTGAAATCTTTGTTATTTATTATCCTCTGCTCAAAGATTTTTCAAGGATAGACAACAGTGGCAACAAGCTTAATTTGAGAGAAAGCTTAGTCTTGATCTCTTAGTATATTAGAATCAATACTCAGCATTCGGGTGATTTTTTTCAGATTGGTTATTGGAATCTGATAGCATTAGGGTTTCGATTGACAATTTTGTGTTTATGATGTTATTTTGAAACAGGGTCTCTTTCAAATAATGGTATGGCAACGATCCCACTGAACTAAGGCTGATTTCAGAGGTTATTTGCTGGTACTTCATATATTCATTTTTTTCAAGTTGATATCATTCTTATACTAACAGAGGTTATTTGCGTTTATTGTCTACAGGCTGATTTCAGATTTGGTGGTAATCATTGTTTCTGCCGCGATTGGTGGAATTATCTGTTCCTGCCTTGGGCAACCAGTTTGTATATCTGGCTTTTAACTGTTACATGTTTGTAATTTATCTTTTGAGACCACAAATTTAGTTGGGGCAACCAGTGATTATGAACAATCAGACGATGATGATACGGAGATTGAAGCTGGTCAATGTGAACAGAGCAATGATCAGCTGGAAGTTAAAAAGCATAAAAGGTAATATAGTTTATCAAGATTTTCATGAATTCAAGAAATGGAAGGTTAGTCAATCCCACTTTAATATAATTGGCTATGATTTCAGGATGGTTTCGAACAGAGAATCCGCTAGGCGGTCTAGAAAAAGAAAACAAGCACATTTAACCAATCTTGAGCAACAAGTGCGTACTTAACTACTTATTAACAATGTTTATCTATATATATCCTTAGATTTTCAGAACTATACTGAAAGATCCGTGAACCAAACATGTGTTTCAGGTGGAACTACTGCTAGGAGAGTACTCAGATTTGTTCAAGCAACTCACGAGTGCGAGCCATCATTTCAAAGATGCCTCAACGAACAACCGAGTACTCAAGTCAGAGGTGGAAGCTTTCAGAGCTAAGGTACCTTCTTTCCTGAATCGTTAATATAACAAGTTTACTTACGTAGGTGACTTTTATCAGATTGGTTATTGGAATCTGATAGCGTTAGGGTTTCGATTGACAATTTTGTGTTTATGATGTTATTTTGAAGCAGGGTCTCTTTCAAATAATGGTATGGAAATGATCCCACTAAACTAAGGTTTGACATCTTAACTTCTTAGACGACTTGGTTGACTTTGACAAGTCTACTCGATTAGGATCAAACTAAATGGTAGAGGAAACATGATGACTTTGTAACACGTTTATGACAATCAGCTAAGTAGTTTCTATATAATCCCTTTATTTCTTTCTCTAAACTCACTCTATTTTATTCTCTCTAAACGATCGAATCGATTATGGCTACTTTAACTGTTCTTCCATCAGCGGTTTCACCCCGAGAAGACGCTATTCAGTTGTATAAAGCTTTCAAAGGTAATCGCCTTGTAAATATATGATCCTTCGATATGATCATATGAACAAAAGGTTAAGCCAAAATATGGTTTTGACTGATGCACTCTTTGTATTTTATTTTATTTTTTTTCCTATTTTTAAATATAGAATGTGATTGTTTGGATTCAAACTTAATCCAATATCTTTAATGAAATGAAACAAGATTTGGGTCTGATGATGCGGCCGTGATTGGTATTCTTGCTCATCGAGATGCAACCCAACGCGCGTATATCCAGCAAGAGTATAAGACAATGTATTCCGAAGACATCCTTAAACGTTTGTCTTCCGAACTTAGTGGCAAATTAGAGGTATGTTTCAAAGTTCTAGAAATGTTATTGTCCTATATAAATGATTGATTACAATGCATAAAACCATGAAAGTGAATTTTGAATTTGGAAATCATAAAGTCAGACTGGTTAAATTTAAAATCATGTCACAGACTGCAGTTTTGCTTTGGATGCCTGATCCAGCACAAAGGGATGCCAAAATATTAATCGATGCATTTAGCCCGGATTGTATAGATCTTGAAGCTGTAACTGAAGTCAGATGCTCTCGAACATCTTTGCAACTACAAACTCTCAAGCGAATTTACCACTCGACTTGTGGAACTTATCTTGAACATGACATCGAACTACAAGCTTCTGGAGATCACCAAAAGGTCGAATCTGTACCCCTTTTCGTTCATCAAGTTATAGTATTGGATTTTGTGTCATTTTCTTGGTCTTTTGAATGGTGAGAAGACTTCATGTAACTGAAAATGGTCTTCTTGTGTAGATTTTGCTTGCTTGTGTAAACAAACTGCGTTATGAAGGACTGGAAGTAGATAGAGAAATGGCTGCAAAGGATGCAAAGGCTTTGTATAAAGCTGGTGAAAAGAAATTTGGAACTGATGAAAAGGTTTTCGTGAAAATTTTCAGTGAAAGAAGTAATACATATTGTCTTTAACATACTGTCTTTAAAATTGTTTCTACGTCGTCTAATTTGCAACAATTCTTGGCATTGTTATTTGTATTGCAACAATTCTTGGCATTGTTATTTGTAATATGATGCTTAGTGGCTTGTACCACTAAAGACAAATTGTTATTTCATTTAAATACTATTAATTATATATATATTAATTAATTTGCAACTATTCTTGGCATTGTTATTTGTAACATGATGCTTAGTGGCTTGTACCACTAAAGACAAATTGTTATTTTATTTAAATACTATTAATAATCTTGCGAGTTAACACGACGCAACATGCGTGTGTGGTTAAATGTTTCTACGTCGTCTAATTTGCAACAATTCTTGGCATTGTTATTTGTAACATGATGCTTAGTGGCTTGTACCACTAAAGACAAATTGTTATTTCATTTAAACTAGAATTATCACCCGCCGCAATGCGGCGGGGATTCGTTAGTTATATATTATATTAGATGAACGTCAAATGTTTCTTATATTACCGCGAACCTATGTGTAAAACATAGAAAAGAATAACTAAGTTGATCTCTGACCCGCGCGTTGCGACAAACTTATCAAATGGGGGAAAATAGACGTGTTGCGACAGGCATGTCAAACGGGAAAAAATAGATGAAAGAACGTTGAACCCCACACGTACATTGCAGCGTGTTAACTCAGAAAATTTAGAACGAAACTTTAAACGGAAAACTTGCGAAAGATGTAAAGTATAAAGGATCAAAGTTGAAAGTTAAAAAGTGTTGGGGTTAAATTGCAAATGATGAAAAGATTTGGGTTAAAAGTAAAAAAAATAAAAGGGGTTAATTTGCAAAAGATAGAAACTTTTGAAGTATAAGTGAAAAATCAAACTAATCAAAGGGTTTAAATTACCATTGAATGAAACTTTAGACTTAAATTGTCAAATATTGAAACTTTAGGGTTAGAAAGAAAAAATCCAATTTTTTTTTTTTTGAAAAACTACCAAAGCCAATGGTATAACTACCATATGCATAAAGTAGTTGCTTGTGTTGGGGTTAAATTGCAAATGATGAAAAACTTTGGATTAAAAGTAAAAAAAATAAAAGGGGTTAGTTTGCAAAAGATAGAAACTTTTGAAGTATAAGTAAAAAATCAAACTAATCAAAGAGTTTAAAATACCAAAGAATGAAACTTTAGACTTAAATTGTCAAATATTGAAACTTTAGGGTTAGAAAGAAAAAATCCAATTTTTTTTTTTGAAAAACTCCCAAAGCCAATGGTACAACTACCATATGCATAAGGTAGTTGCTTATTAATAAGGTTTTAATACTATTAATTAACACCTTATAACTTTGCAAATTTTTTGTGCATCATCAGTAGTACTCTGTGCTTTGGGAGTGTTTCAAAAAAAATTCCCCATCTTCCCTTTTATCCACCGACGTGTCACACTCTCTCTCCCCAACACTCCATTCAGAATTTAGAGAGAGAAAGTCAAGGTTTGAGAGAGCATCTTCTCCCAGATCCACGTTTTCCTGCCTCTACATCTCCCTCCGCTGGCTATGACGAATGTCATCACTCTCACTCCGGCGAGAAGAAGCGTAACATGGACAGATCTGGATTCGATTGGGACCTCATGACCTTCACAGATAACAGGATGCAGCAGAACCTCCAGTCGCCGTTTCCGCCGTCAATCGGCGGTTTGCAGCAGCAGTCGAGCGGTAGTGGCTACGGCGAGAGCTCGATTTCCGGTGATTACTTTGTTCCGTCGCTGTCGGCGACGGTTAACGGTGTTGGCGGTGATTCTGAGGGTTTTGCGACGGTGATGGATGGCGGAGGCGGCGGTCGTGGTGAGGTGCGGCGCGGGTACATCGTAAACATTGAATGGATTACAGGGAGATTATTATACAAACCAGGTATGTGATCTCACATGGAAAATAGTGTTTTGTTAGCAATTATATTTAAAATTGAAGTTGCAGAAGTTAATTAGTATGAGTTATTGAGTTTTACTTGACTTCTTTTTAGTTTGATATTTGTTTAGAGGGTTGAATTTGTGGGTGTTGTAAACTGGAAGGAAAGCAGCTTGGAATATCTTTCACTCGCGCTTGCAGCGGTTATTCCTTCGGTTCTTGCGGCTTACAGGAAACTGCGACCTGATGCTGGTGAGAGGTACTGAAATCTTATGGTATTTTTAACATTATTGTTTTGGGTTATGATTATTGTGGTTCTATTGTATAATAGTTATAATAATAATGTGGTTAAGTTAGAAATGAAGCAGTTGGAAGCTACTATTCTGTGTACTGTTTATTCTTGTGGTATGAACAAGATGAGATTAAATTTTGAGGGAATACAGTGAATCTACTTTTGTTTAAAGTTGTTGGTTCTGTTGTTTTGTGCATCTTGGATTGTTGAATCTTGCATGAAATATGATATGTGTTTATGAATTGTTGATTGAGGTTTAGTTGCTAGTGTTTCGAGGTAAATGGTTTAGTGCAAAGTAAGTCGCGCGACGGACTTTGTCATGTGTTTTGAAATTGAATATTGGAATTTTGGAGAGAGATTCAGATTATACTGTTTTTACTCATTCCTGTAACAGCTAACTTTTATCCGTTTTTGAGGTAAATTGACCCGTTTACAAGTTTGTTCATTTAACTTTAACCAAACACGAACATGAACACGAACATATAAGCGAACACAATTTTTTTTTTCGTGTTCGTCACTGAAGAAGGCTGGCAAAGAGAGCGAAGAGGGGGGAGCAATCCGTTCTGGTAGGGACGACATTGCCAACGTGTACACACATACGTAAATTTAATGAATATTGTATAGAGAACTCGGAGCAAAAGCATCGCTTTTGATGTTTCTTTCCAATACATTTTGTTTTTTCATTAAGAGTATTTGTTTTGACGTCCATTGGATTAATTTTTTTTCCATCAAACTTGCTTTTGCAAAGACCTTTTGATATCTTTTAAGACTTCAATTGGACAAACCTCACCGTATTATTCTTCACAGGTATGACGAGTAACTTTTTAGGAGTCTCGATCATGGTGTTTAGAATGGCCATAGGTGTGTTTCACTTGTCATGGTCTGTAATCCTATTTTCCATATGTGATTCGACCAAGGTTTTACGTAATGTTATGTGCCGCAAAATCCATAGGTGTGTTGCAGCTGCTTTATCAACAATTGGCTATGAAACTGAGGTAATTTTATTGTTTATAAGAATTATATTTAGAAGTTTTTGCATAATGTTCAAGGAAGGCTCTTAGTAATAGTTACCTAATGCATACAGTAATATGGGTGAACTTTATGCATTTTGTTACAAAATTTGTGTGTGGAATCTCATCATGTAGGTTGTAGTAAATGGTTAACATAATGCCCGGATAACGATACTTCCTTAGCTTAAAACCTACCCCATGTTGCAGAATTTGTATATGTATAATGGGCATGCTGATCTATTATCCAGTTACTTACTAGCTGATTAATTCTGATAGATACTAGAAAATAAAGGGTTCACAAGTTTTTTTATGAATGGGTCAATTTGTTATGTAGATTAGATATTTAGATTATAAGGAATGTAATAAGACGAGTCGAGTAACAATTAATGTTTGATTTAACTTTACAACTCACTTTTGGTGTCATTTAGATCCGGCTTTTTTTCGGTACGATGAGATAACTATGAGTCGGAAGGTTGGAGAAGAAGACAAGGACGGATGCTCGCATGTAAGAACCCCACCGCATTGCGGCGGGTACTAATTCCTAGTTATATATATATATATATATATATTAATTTGCAACAATTATTGGCATTGTTATTTGTAACATGATGCTTAGTGGCTTGTACCACTAAAGACAAATTGTTATTTCATTTAAATACTATTAATAATATTGCGAGTTAACATGGCGCAACGTGCGTGTGTGGTTAAATGTTTCTATGTCGTCTATTTTTTTTCCGTTTCACAGGTTCATCGTAACACTCGAGTCCTAGATCGACTTAGTTATTTTTTTCTATATTTAACGTTTCGATCTAATTTTTCCGCATTAACACGCTGCAACTTCAGTGTTGGTTGTTGCTGATAGTAGTGTGACGTTGGTGTTCGCCCCCACCGCAACGCGGGGGTGCTTAATACTAGTTTGTTAATAATTTTACATTGTTGGTATTATATTTTAGGGTAAATTACACTTTCGTCCTTTATGTTTGTATCAGATTGCAATGGATACCCTTTAACTTTAATAATTACAGTTACAATCCTTTATTTGTAAAACTCATTACATCTTACGTCCTTTATAACTAATCAGGTTAAAATTTAAGTTAAATATATTCCTATGAGGATAGTTTTGTAATTTTACCTATTTACTTTAAAAATATATTTAGAAAAAGAAAAAAAAACAAGTATGAGGATAGTTTTGTAATTTTACCTATTTACTTTAAAAATATATTTAGAAAAAGAAAAAAAAAAACAAGAAAATATATCTTATATTACAAACCAAACACTCAAACATTCACACTCTCATCTATCTCTCTCTCTAAAAACCCCTAAAACCTAATTTCCTCACCACCACCACTCCTGCCGCCGGCCATCACCACTCCACCCACCGGCCAGAACACTGCATCAACGTTCATCCATACTCTCATCTATCACTCTTTCTCTCTAAAAACCCCTAAAACCGAATCTCCTCACCACCACCACTCCACCCCCCGGCTAGAACACTGCATCAACGTTCATCTTCTCAATCCCTTAATACATACCCGTAACACTTCGCCCCTCATTCAATTTCCCTAAAAGGTAAAGATATAGGGTTTCTCAAGTCCCACATTTGTAATTTGTTCAGTAAATATTCTTGATTATTCATCTCTTTGTTACTGTTAGGTTTAGCAAATCCGCTATTTGTAACGCCGGTTGAGAAGAAGAAGAAATCGTCGATTCAAACGAAAGTTGTGAAGCAATTGACCGTTTTTTTGACAAAAGCTGAGGGTTTTTTATTTGCCATTGTTAGTTTACCATCTCTGTTTTTGTTTTAACAAATATTTCTTATTGTTATTACTTTTTTTCTTACAAAAATTAGATGTAATCATATTTTTTATATACAGAGTATGAGATTTATACGAATGTTATTTTTGTTATTGTGTAGTAAAAATGCCATAAAATTTTATCGTTGTAATCCATATAATTTACTTTCAGAATATGAAATTTAAAGGGGATGGAGATTAGGCGGTGGCCGACGGGTGGAGTGGTGGTGGCCGGCGACAGGAGTGGTACTGGTGAGGAGATTAGGTTTCAGGGGTTTTTAGAGAGAGAGAGAGAGTGAAGATCTGAGTGTTTGGTTTGTAATATAAAATATATTTTCTTACTTTTTTCTTTTTCTAAATATATTTTTAAAGTAAATAGGTAAAATTACAAAACAATCCTCATAGGAATATATAATTAACTTAAAATTTTTAAACTGGATAGTGCTAAAGGACGTAAGATGTAGGGGCTGTTTGTTTACATCTTAATGAGGCTCTTAATGGTTCAGACCTCTTACTGGTTCAACACTTAATGGTTCATACTGTTTATTTCACGAGCAGATGTCTGAATGGTTCAGACATTTGCCTCTGAATGGTTAAGATTTATACAGAGTCTATGGTTAAGACCTTTAATCTGAATTGGTCAGACATTTGTCTTTGAACGATTAAGCATTATATAGGCTCTTAATGGTTCAGACCTCTTACTTGTTCAGCAATAATTCAGACCTCTTACTGGTTCAGCACTTAACCATTCAGATGTTGCCAAACAGCCCCGTAATGAGTTTTACAAAACTGGATTGTGAGTGTAATTATTAAAGTTAAAGGGTATCCATTGCAATCCGATAAAAAATAAAGGATGAAAAGTGTAATTTACCCTATATTTACATAAGAGTAAAATGCACGGATAGTCCCTGTGGTTTTGCAAAGTTTCAGCTATAGTCCCCAGATTTTGGAAATTACACTCATAGTCCCTGTGGTTTGATAGTTTGTTACGCGGATAGTCCCTGGAATGGATGGGGGTTAGTTTTCTCTGTTAAGTGGACGTGAAATGACAAATTTACCCCTTACTTTATTAAAATATAAAAAAATTGACACATATATAAACCCACCGGATCACACTTTCGATCATCTTCTGTCACATGAACCACCATTTTCCGGCAGTCAATCATGACTTCAATCGAAGAAGAAGCACTGAAACTTACAGAAGTTCAAACACTAAAAGGTCACACCGATAGAGTATGGGGACTCGCTTGGAATCCGGTCACCGGCACCGTAGGTACACCGGCGATGATCGCTTCATGCGGCGGCGATAGACTGTTCGCATCTGGCAACAACGGAACCCTAATTCTACTTCCTTCGATTGCTTGGTTAGGTTTCATACTCGCTGTTTTTCAAATAGTAACAGATTTAGGGTTTTGTTACTATAGTTTAGCAAAACGTTAATTGAACAAATATAACTTTTTATATTGAGCTTTAACTGTCACAATTTGGCCTTGATACAGTGGTTGTGGTGGTCGAGTAAAGGCGGTGGTTGTGGTGGTCGAATGAAGGCGATGGTTGGTGGGGGTGTTTGCAGATGAATGGGTGGTGGTGAGGGTGTTTGCAGGTGAAGATGAGGGAGATGACGTAGAAGGTGGTTACTCGTTGTGTAGGTGAGACGTGGGTGGTGGTTAATGGTGGGGTGAATCACAGATAAAAGTGGGGGTAGGTGGGGTTGTTTTGTTTTTATAGAGTGGAGAAGATGAAGGGTAAATTTGTCATTTCACGTCCACTTAACAGAGAAAACTAACCCCCATCCACTCCAGGGACTATCCGCGTAACAAACTATCAAACCACAGGGACTATGAGTGTAATTTCCAAAATCTGGGGACTATAGCTGAAACTTTGCAAAACCACAGGGACTATCCGTGCATTTTACTCTTTATATAATATAAATTAACAACAAGTTGATGCTTTGAGGTGTTGTAACCCATCTTTTGGGGGGTTTTAAAAAATAAAAAAAAAATTGATATTTCATTTTAAACCCAAAACTACTTGATTTTGTGGTTTTAACCCAATTTTTTTTTTAGTTTTTTTCAATTTAACTTAACAACCTTTTAACTTTCAACTTTGATCCCCTATATTTTTCATATTTTGCAAAAAATTTCGTTTTACGTTTAGTTTTAAATTTTGCGAGTTAACATGACACAATGTGTGTGTGGTTCAACGATTTTACGTTTTGTTATAAATTTTGCGAGTTAACATGGCGCAAATTATATGCATGGTTCAGTGTATTTACGTCGTCTATTTTTTTCCCGTTTAACAAGTTCGTCACAAATGCGCGAGTCCTAAATCGAGTTAGTTATTATTTTCTCTGTTTTATATGTCGGTCTAATTTCTCCACATTAAGACGCCGCCGCAACTTCAATGTTGGTGGTCGTTAGCTGTAATGTGGCATTGGTGCTATTTGTCACGGTTTTACGCCCGACCGCAACGCGCCACAACACGGGAGGCCTAATACTAGTTTTAACCTAATTTCATATTAACAAAAGGGACAAATATAAATATTTATGAACTTTTAATTCATAATAGACATTATGAAGAGGGTGAAAAAGTAAACTTGTAAATAAAAAAAATGGATCAAGTGGTGGGGATTAAGGTTGGATGGAGGGATGGATAAATGGGAAATAGGTGACAAATACTGAAGTTTATATATTGAACAACATTCTTAAAATCACTTCATTCAAACATAAAAAGATTTGATTTGCACTTCATTCAAATGGAAAAGTAATAAATTACAAATAAGTGGCAGGTAAACGGGCAACAAGCTGCGCCGCAACCCCCTTTTGAATTGCAAAACCAATCCTACTAAATACGAAACGACCCTTAAAGGTTGAGAGATTACTATTCACAACTCGTTGGACCCTGTTTAGGAATTCCACGGCCTCTGGGGCTAGGGAACCAAATGTATCAAAAGCGAATGGGATAAACACATGCTGATTCTCTAAACAAGCCTTCTCGTGTTTAGCGACCTTGCTTGATTCCGCCTTCAACGCAGCCTGACCAGCAACAAACCCATTATCCCTGAGCCCAACAAGCGGGGACACTCCTGTAAGGTCCACACAAGCGTGTTTTCCCCTGGCCCACCCAAACACAAGAATATCAGCTGGTCGAAGAGTAGACCTCCCTTCGAGCGGATCCGTCAGGAAGTTCACCGGAGCCTCTTTTTTGGCCGAAATCCCTGCCCGCTTTAGAACATCAAACAAAATATCTCTTACCAAATCATGTCTGTATTTAAAACCAGGCAACTCCTTACAGTGAACCGCATGCTCGCCAAAAGTATCTAAACAAACCTTGCGGCAAACTGGGCAGGGCTCATCAACCGGAAACAGAGGGATCATTAGCCGGTACTTAAGAATTGCCCGGTATTCCACTGCCGACATGTGTTGGCCAAGTCCTTCAATGGGGATAACTGTCAGGAAATCCTGAGCATGAGGAGCCCGGAGACAATCGAACACGGCTTTCTGACGAGGGGATAGACTAAACTTCTCTCCCAAACTCTGGGCAGTTCTACTAAATAGGGCACTCGCCAAAGCATTGGGTGGCGCCTATACCTTTTGAGGCTACCGACTCGAGACACGTTGGCTAGTAGAGGAATTAACATCAACACTGCAGTGTGTCCACTATGTGGTGAGGTTGAGGAGAGTTTGGAGCATCTCTTCATATCGTGTATGGTGGTTAGGGTTGTAAACTAACCAAACATTCAGCGAACAGTTCGTGAACTGTTCGGCGGAAAGTTCGTTTACGTTCGTTCGTTTAACTAATGAGCATGAACAAGAAATTCCGTTCGGTTAGTTAAATGAACGAACACGAACATATGTCTCGTTCGTTCAATTACGTTCGTGAAAGTTCGGTAATGTGTTTGTGAACATTTGTTCATGTTTGTTTGTTTATGTTGTCCATTAAAGATTATATAACATTTATTTATTTTATCTAAACTTTTTATATTCTTTAATTCTTATTAATCTCATTACCCAAACAAATAAATTAGAAAACCCTATCTCCACATTGTTTATGCACTGCTCCACTTTCCTTCTCATTATTCACATCGAAAATACTATCGACCTTCATTCGATGATTAGGGCTTCAAGGTCTAGCGTCGCTCCTTTTCACCATCCACCTCTAGCCACCTTCGTCTTAGCCGATTTTATGTGTTCGTGAATCGTTCATGAACACGTTTCTTTCCTTAATGAACACACACGCACATAAAATCTCGTTTGATAAGTGTTCATGAGCGCATTTTATCCTTAACGAACGAACACAAACAAGACCTTGTTCGTGTTCGTTCGATTCATTTACAACCCTCATGATGATGATTTTCATATGGCAACAAATAGCCATGTGGTGTCATATTCCCCCGGTGTCCACATTCTCTATTCATGATCTCATTAACCTTCATAGTGTGATTAATGGGTCAGAAATAAAAAAGAGGACGGTGCACTCGGCCATTATGGTAGCTTGTTGGGCAATTCGGGAAACTTGGAGCGAAGCAGTTTTCAGATAAAAAATATGGATATCTGGGAAGCTTTTGGATGATATTAAACACTGTGGGTTTTATAGATAAAAAATTGCTCAAGGTCCATATTTTTTGAATTGGGCTCAATGGTGTAGTTTCAACTTTGATAATACAATGTATTTTTATAAAGTTGGCCTTTAAAAAATATGATTTAAATAGTGGTGAAATATTCAAGGAAGTCATGAATGCCAATAATGAAGGGTATTAAGTTAACCTTTGAGTCCCTTTCGGGACATCCGATAAAACTGGAACGATACAGAGAAGATTAGCATGACCCTTACGTAAAGATAACACGTGGAAATCAAGAAGTGGTCTACATTAAGTTGACCTTTGAACTTAGGGATAAAGAAAATTATGTTCAAATAAAAAAAATGTTAAAAAGAGTCATGGCCCAAAAAGCCTGACCCACAAATACATGATCCAAGATATCAAATATGTTGACTCATCTAAAATATTACCACACATACTTAATTATTCACAGCCATAGGATGTAAATGTGATGATGCGGCACAGTTACATACCATGTACCGCGACACACCGGAACTACATCTTAACCAGCTTCTCATTTGTAATTTGAAATCTCTCCCTCCCCATAAAGAGACGTTATAGCTTTTTTGTCATTTCTTTACATTTCAAAATAAAACAAATAAATTTAAAATAATAATAATAATTAAAAAAAAACACATTTTTTTAATAACCAGCCGGTTTCAAGCAAATTGATATAGCATTTAAAGCTTCTGGATTGAAGATCAATGTCACCCACTCTTTCTCTCTCTTCAATAACGTTACAATTCCTCTCAAAATCGCTGCAAGTTCAAAACTTTCTTCAAGATTCGATGCTTCTTGACCTAAAATGGTGATACCCATTTGTCGATTTTGCTGTTTCATTTGTCTTTAGGTAAATTTTTTTATCTAGGGTTTGTGTAATTTGATGATTTCTTGATTTGATTGAACTTTCTGTGCTGTTTGATCTGGTTTTGTGAATGTTTTGTTTCTGGGTTCCGATTGTTGTAATTTGATAGTGGTTGATTGAGCATTTTTTGGTGTATAATCTAGGGTTTTTGTGAATTTACACAATCAGATTTGTTTGTATGTATGAATGTTGAGTGTGATGTTAAAGGTTTAGGGTTTTATTGAACTGAGTTTTTGCCCTTTTGTGAATGCTTGTTTGGTGGTTACTTTTACTGTATATGTATGAAGATAATGATGAAGACTTTGAATGTATATGATATATCGGGTGCATTTCCGAGATATGATATTAATCGATAATGGACCGATATTTGACCGATATATCACCAATTTTCCCGATATCAGTACCCTTTCTTCTTAGTTCTACCATTCGTCTTCTTCTTATTGCTGCTATTAGTGTTTAAAGTCTTAATTGTTAGTGTTAAATGTCAGTGTTTTAAGTCTTAGTCAGTTCCTACTTGCTACAATCGTTAGTGTTTTGCAAGTGGCAAAAGGTTAATTTGTTAATGGTAGGAGAGTATACTGAATTGTTAGTGTTAAATTGCTGTATATATATAAATTTAGCATGATATTAAAATTAATGATATCCCACCGCGATAACCGATATCTCAAATATCAGTCCTTGACCGATATCCGATATTTTACCGCATTAACTACTTAGGTTGGACATTCCATCAGGTGGAATGTTTAATTATGATAATTCGTTGGGCGTTCATTACATGTTCTAGAAATTGTCACACTGTGGTTACTTGTTAGTGTTAAAATACATATCAGCCTTGCAACCAAAAAACATTAGGTATCTATGAATGTCAAGCAAGTTAATCTTTGACTTAAAAAATTGACAATCATTGTGTAACTTGCTGGTATAAATTTGATCACAAGATTCAACAAGGCACATTGTTTCTAGTAGTAAAGATTTCAAGACAGAAACTGACAAGGGTCTATGCGAATTCTGAGTCTTTAAAGGCTAGCTTAAGGAAGAGGTCCCCTAACATTATCTATAGGTTTAAGAGAAAAAAGTAAACCATTTATGTGATGAAAGTAGAGTTTTTAACTTTTTATAGTCAGTAGGTTTAAGGAAGAGGTCCCTTAACACACTAGCCCCTATATCGTGTAAGATGCCTCACATAGTGACGTACTGAATCACATTATTCATATTCACAGGCGGACTTTGGTTTATGTACAAAGTTATAGTAGCAGCCGTCTCTAAATCCTACATAACGAGATGGGTGCTCATAAACATGGCTCAAAGAGTAGCGGTGGAAGCGGTTACGTTGGCGGTTTTCTCCATTTGTTCGACTGGAATGCAAAATCTCGCAAGAAGTTGTTCTCAAGCAAGTCGGAATCACCAGGTATAAGATCAATGAATAAACCGATTTAGATGGTTTTATGCATTGAAAATACACTTCGGGTAACTTTTGACGTGTTTGACTTGCATCCTTTTAAGCTACTTTGTTTTTAAAATTTCTTTTGACCCGTTTGACCTATGTAAGTGTCGTTGGTAAATTTATGTAGAACAACCGAAGCAAACAAAGAGAACTGATGGCAACATGCCCATGACTCGTTTCAATATGGTATATACTTATTTTTATCTACCGTCATTTCCGACTTTGTGAATGACATGTTTGATCTTACAGATGGATGAAGATGACATGATAGGCGGCATGAGCATGAAAGGAAGTAGTGATTACAGTTGCGCAACGTCAGTAACTGACGAAGACGGTTACGGCACCAAAGCACCCGGGGTCGTTGCAAGACTTATGGGATTAGATTCATTGCCAACCGTTAATTTCTCAGACACGTATTCAAATCCGTCTTTTGACTCTCAGTCTCTTCGAGAAATGTCCACAAGTTACGTTAGAAAAGAACCCGAATTTGAGCCCGTTGACTGTCAAATGGAGCCCGTTTCTGTTTCTAGACCCGTAAAAGTCAAACCACAGAAGATGGTGATTGGCAGAGCGATTGAGAAGTTTCAAACAGAAACTTTACCGCCAAAATCGGCTAAATCAATCCCGATTACCCGTAACAAGCTCTTATCTCCAATTAAAAGCTCGGGATATGTGTCGTCGAGTAATCCCGCTCGTATAATGGAAGCTGCATCGAAGATACCGCTTGTTGGATCGTCGTCACCGTCACCGTCATCTTCAATTCAGTTTAGAGTGAAGGTTTCAAAAAAACCGAAGCTACCCGAGCCTCCTCGCAGGCCATTAGAGTCAACAAATGTCAAAAACGTGAAAAGTCAACAATCGTCAGAACCAAAAAAGTCAATTTCATTAGCTCTTCAAGCCAAGGCTAATGTTCAAAAACGCGAAGGGTTGAATCATCGATCGCAGTCGGTTAGAACTCAGTCTAATACCGAAAGAAATCCACCGAAAAATCCCGTTTCTTCAAATGTTCTAAAGCAGAATAATCAGAAACAAAATGGTTTAGTTGACCGAGGAAAGTCAACCACAAAGTCTTCGTGTTCTACGATCGGTTCACAAGTGAGAAAGCCCGTTTCCCAAAAAACGAGCCATAAAAAGGAACCGTACTCCACCAGAAGAAAACGCTCTATGGAAGAAAGTGAGCATACTAATAATCATCCTGAAAAGAATTCTGTTGGGGATAGACAGTATAGAAGTAACCGAAGCGATGTTGTTTCGTTTACTTTTACAGCTCCGATTGCACGCCCTGTGGTCTCTAACAATGGTTATCCGTCCATTAATCGAATTAAAAACACGCCCGACTTGACCGATAATGTTTCAAACTTGTCGTCTTTGACGTATAATGTCATTGGGAGTGATGCTTTAAGTACCCTTATTGAGCAAAAGTTAAGGGAACTAACCGATAATTCCGAATCCGTGTCTCAAGATTCGTTTGTAGCGATGGAAACCGATGTTAGAGATGATTCGAGTTACGGGTTTTCTTCGTACAAGCCTGATCAGGTATGCATGAGCATTATACTTATTTCTTGTAGTTCAATTATGATTAATATGTTTTTTGTTTGTGATTTTTTGTAGGATCAAGATAGAATCACTAGAAATGATTCAAGTTACGCGTTTTCGACAAATGATCCTTTAGAACTTATGAAGAAGCATCACAATCTTAATTCGGTATGTCATGATTCATGAACAACAAACAAATCTTTGTATGATTTATAAATACTTAATTTGATCTTTTCGATGTTTTTAGGGCCGAGATCTAATCAATAAAGATGAATCAAGTTTCTGGTTTTCTTCATCTGATCCTCAAGAACCGATGTTTCGCGACTATGAGTATCGAAAATATCTTTTTGGTAAACAACCGAGCCCAAACTCGGTACTCGAACCATCTTTCACCACCGAAAGCTGTAACTCATCGTATATCGCCGATAGTTGCAAGCAAAATTCGGCTTCGGTTCAAGCGCAAGAGCTAATCGCTGCAAGTCTTACAACACACCCGACCCCGATGGATGTTGATACAGAGCTATTAGACTCAGCATCTTCCATCACAACGGTTACCAAATGGGAACCGGATTACGTGAAAGAAGTGCTTGAAAACATTGAGACCATGTTTGTCGATTTCACCGTAGGCAAGACCCGAAAGCCGGTGAACCCACGTGTGTTTGACCAGTTAGAAGTTGGTAAACCGGTTGAAGAAGTGGCTAAGTTAAGGCGTGAGCTCATGTTCAATTGTGTGAGTGAATGTATGGAGACGCGATGCAGGGTGTGGGCCAAAGGGCTAGCGGTTGTGAGAAGACCGGACAGGTTAGCTCAAGAAGTGTACCGAGAGATCACAGGGTGGGAAGATATGAAAGACAGGATGGTTGATGAGCTTGTTGATATGGATATGAGCGGTCATAGTTACAAAAAATGGCTCGATTTTGATGTCGAAGCGTTGGAAATCGGGGTCGAGATCGATTCCCGATTGCTTGATTCTTTGATCAATGAAATAGTGGATGATATCTTAGTTCTTTAAGGGAGACAGTTCTTTTTTTTGGTGATTATGTTAGATATGAATAGTTTTAGAAATTGTAATGGTCTCGACTTGTAAAATATTTTGTGCATGGTAAAATTTTCCAATTCGTTTTTGAGTACTTGATGGAGTTATTATGCAAAATGTTCTTTTATTAAAAACTAGTTTTTTTTACGTTGCAGTGAAACTGAGCAAATGATAATGTTAAACAAACGTGATTTGAAAATAAAACATGTTATTTAGAAAGCCAAACCATTAGAACGATTTAGTTTATCATTATACAGTTTTATCGATACCAAATAAATACTATATTTTGAGTAAAACTTCGTTTTTAACAAAACTTATAACGGAATGTCGAATGAAAAATCAAGCACAACTATGAACTTAAGTTTTTAGAAAAAAGTTATATACGTAAATTATTAAGGAAGCATCAAATTATTTGATAAATTAATATATGATATAAAAATAGAAAAAAGAATTATTAAAAATGGTATAGGAAATATATGGTTTTTAAAAGGAAAAAAAAATATTAAAAATATGTTATTAAAAGTAAATATAATAATAAACTACTATATTATATTAAATAAAAAATAATAAAAAGCTATATATTATTTTAAAAATAAAGTTACTATTCATACTCTTTCGTTAACTATATTTACTAGTAATACTAATAGTAATAGTAATAGTCATATTCCTCCGCGCGTTGCGGCGGGTATTAGGTCGGTATCGATTTGATTCACTATTATGGTATCAATACAGTATTAGCGCTCAATATATCAATTGGAAGATAAAACCCAAAAAATAACGTTATGCTATGACCAAAACTATATCGACACATGTTTTACTTCGGTCGAAAAACCATAAAATGAATATCAGTAACGGATCCAATAGTACCGGTACCGATGTTGTTCGGACAAAACCGACAGGGCATCAATGTTGCTAGACGATATCAATTTGGTTTGTCGTGTTACCAGTATGGTACTAGCACTCGCTATAGCTTCAGGCATATAACTTTTTCTCTGTAGTCTTACTGAAGTTGTCAGAAGATATTGGTTCGGTTCGTCACAACAAATAACAAAAGAAAAATCAATTATATTTGACTCGTCCAATTTGAACAAAACTTTTATTGAAGCGTAGATAAAAAAGTAAACACGTCATAACGATATATTTGGAATTTTAGAAAACATAACACTACATTATTAGAATAACAAAAAGGTAAAACAATGTGGATTTAAAAAAATAAGTGAGGTAGTTTTAATAACACTTACGTCTTCGATTACTTATATGGTAACCACTCACAACGAATTTTGAATTTTTTTTGTCCAGATGTGCAAAAAATAGAAATGTCACAACGACATACTAAAATTTTTGAAAAATATTGTGTATTAAAAGTTGTAATAGAAAATCAAAATATGTTTAAAATTAACTTATTTAATAAAATAAAAATAAAGGTAAAAGCAAATAAAAATTACAATAATAAATAAATATTTTATTACTATTCATGGCAACTCACTAATAATATATATAAACTAGTGATATTCCCCCACGCTTCGCGGCGGGGATTAAGTCGATATCAATTTGGTTCGTTACAGTACCTGCACTCGATATAGTAATTGAAAGAGAAAGCATTACATCGATTGAAAAAAAAAACACATATTGATATGGTACCTATATATATTGTTCAGTTGATATCGGTTCGATTCGCTTGCATTTTATGTTTATTTTATTTCAACATTACGATATTTTTTTATAGCGGATATTCTGTTGCTATCGTACCAAGCCCAATCGAAACCAATTGAACAACATTTGTAGCAGAACCAATATTTTTTTTTTAGTTTTTTTGCTTTCAATAAATTAATACTGTATCGCTACCATATTGTACAGAACATCATCGGTACCGGTATACATTCCGTTTTATTGTTTCCGGTTTGATAACGGGTACTATGATCGTATCTTAAAAGTTATATGAGAGAACAAAATATACTTAAATCAATTAAAGTAATAAACCAAGAAAATAATAAAACCTTAGAAAAAACAATATTGAAAAAAATCAAAAACAATTGTTCCCTCTTTTTATTTCAACATTACGATATATATTTTTTAAACGTATATTTTGTCGCTATCGTACCAAATTCAATCAAAACTGATTGAACAACATCTGTATCCGTATTTATTTTTAGTGTTTTTGCTTTCGATGAATTAATATCGTATCGCTACCATACCGTACTGAACAACATTGATATCAGTATGTATTCATTTTTATGATTTCTTGTTTGATAACTGGTACTTTAATCGTATCTTAAAAGTTATATAAAAATATATGTTTAAATCCATTAAACAAATAAAACAATATAATACTAATAAAAACCTAGAAAAAACAATATTAATAAAAAATCAAAACACTGTTCATGGCCACTTACTAATAATATGTATAATATATATAAATATAATTATATAATATATAATATAATATAATATATTATATATAATAGCGTATTGAAAATATTCAACTAACAAATTTACTTATGAGTAAACTTCCGTTTTGCTCCTTATGGTTTGGTTGTTTTAACGGTTTTGCCCCATTTCTTTAAAAATAGCCATTTTACTCCCTAATGTTTCTATTGATTCTCTAATATACTCCCCGACCTTAACTCTGTTTATTTTTGCAGTTAAACGTAAGGACATTTTTGTCTTTTTAGTTCAAAGTAAGGGTAGTTCAGTAATTTTACATATTAGTATCTATTATTTATTTATTTATTATATTACTTACAAAAATCCAATCCATTTCTTATTTATTTACTTATTTATTTATTTATTAAATCTCTCTTTCTAACCCTAGCCAACACCACCACCACCAGCCCGACCATCTCCATCCCAGCCGGCCACCACCACCAACCCCCTACCGAGTGAGGCCAAAGCTACGTAAACTCAGTCCAAATTAGCAGTTTCAACACCTAATGAAGATAAAGTAAGTGACTGGACAACGTGAAATGAGTTATCGTATAACCGATTCAAAATTTTATTGGAACAACTTGTTGAACGGGTGAGTCGAATCGAAGATATCTGCATAAGGTTTGAATAGAACATGTTGAAACCGATAAACAACATGGAGGCGAGACTCTAACATGTCGAGCATCAAGTTGAATTACTTGTGAGGTGTCTAGTGTCACCGTCTTTTTCAAGACTTGAACCCGAGCCCAGATCAATAAGCAACGATCGAGACGAGTCAAAATCTTTTGGTGAACCCGAATTAGCAAAGACATAATCTTTCTTAACTGGGACCCACAATCCACCCGAGGATAAATCTAAGGTTACTGTTTAAAAACTGGAAGTGAATGATGTTTTAGAATCGCCAAAGAAGGAAAAACCGGAGAAAACCGTTTCGATTGATGATGCTTTGGATGCAGCACTAGCTGGATTCACATCTTTTACCAAACCGAATAAAACGAAGAACACGAGAAGAATCACTTTTGTGACAACTGTCAAATTTGCATGCATCCGTACAATTATTAAACTATGATTAGTGCTTAATGACTGTGCTGAGTTACAATTAATTACTTGAATTGCTTCCTGATTATTACCATATACGTACATGTGCATCATATATTGCAAATGACATATCATTACTGCATGCAAACTTTATTGATTCAAATGATGCACGAAACTCTGGCTGCACAGTTATCAGACAAACCAGGAAAATGCTGACAGAGATCAGTACATAGACAGACAAGGTGTTGAGACACAGAATGAGCTAGAAACCAAGTATTACACTAGTATAGTGTGTAGGAAAGTAAGGATCACAAAACTGCCTTCCTAGTGCCGGAAAGTGCCTAAAACTCGCATAAACTGCAGAATTCTGCAGACAATCAGCAAATTCAGCATTTAAACAATCTAATATCATGCAGAAATATGGTTAAATGGTCCTGAATGCTTTCCTAAGTGTCAGGAATCGAAACTGTCACAAAAGGTTACATAAAGCACTCTAAACTGCAAAGTTTAGCACCTTAACGAACCGTTAACCAACCGAACAACCGGACATTACCCGAACCACCAAATTTTCACTAGAAGCATTGTTTCAACATTACCAATCTAGTTATGATCCCCGAACATCATAACACACCATATAAAATATCTAGTAACTAAATCCCTAACCAATACTTGGATTCTAACCTAAGTAACTAACAATTGGTTAAAGCCTACACCTAGAACCCCCCACCTATTTGGCGGATTCTGTGGTCCCACTTGTTGATTTTATTTGAATATTAAACTAGATTATGTCTCCCCTTTGTGAACATTGTGACCATTAGAGAAAGATGTGTTGGAAAGTAATATAAGTAACCAACATAACATTCATCTTCATTCTCACCACATATCACCAACATCATCCTTCTTCTCCCCTCCCTCCATGCTCACGGCCCAACACCACCATCCTACCTCCACCATTTTCATTCCACTAACACGCAATATAAGGTGAAATTAAGGTGTAAGAAGCATATCTAAAGGGGTGTGGAGCTTTGGAAGTTGAGGGACCTTCACCGTTTGCTTTTATCCACTTGTTTCTTCACTTGATCATCCCTAGCCTTGTGCTAGTTGTAAGAACCTTGATCTTGTTATTTTACTTCCATTCTAAGTGGTTAAAAGAAGAATCATAATGTTAATCTTGAAGAACATGAAGAACCACAAGAATAAAACATGAACATAAGCTTAAATCCTAAAGAAAACTAAGTTGTTTACGTGTTGTTTAGCTTGTTGATTGTTATTTATTCATGTATAGGATGTAGATCATCATATGATCTTGTTAGATCATGATTAAAAACATGATCTAGCAAGACGAGAGAATAGAAATATTGTAGGATGATAGATCATCCACACATGATGCATGAACTTGAACGAACAAGTGGTTTTCTTGAAAAATCATGATCAAATAAGTTGTTAATGATATAGATCTAAAGATTCATGGGTGGTTTTTCAAAGAAACCAAGTTAAAAATATAAGTTTCATATAATCTTGGTTCTTACATAAACAAACCTTATTTTTGGTGGTTAAACAAGTGTAGAAACACTTGTGTAACAAGAATAATTCATAAAGAAACATTTTTAGAAATGATGATCACAAGTTGTAAAGATCCATAATCTTTAAAAATGAAGTTTTTAAAAGATCAATCACACTTTAAAGGGTAACAAGACTTACTAAAAACACTAGTAAGTTACTACATATTTTTATAAAGATCCAAGTTCATGAAGTATTAAATTATACTTGTTTTTTGGCAAAATTGATAAGTAAAGGTTGTATATTATTGATTGTAAATTGATTGTGATGATTTCTACAAAAGAAAATGATATGCTTGAAAGCATAGAAACCTCCATTTTTAGGGGAAACTATGGCAAAATTTTCTAAAAATTTAAACACTTAGAAAATATTTATACACATGCACTTACAAGTGTATTTTCAACAATAAATGGTTACATAAACTTTGCCATAATATTTGTTACAAAAATTATAAACACTGGAGGTTGGTTTTTATAAATAAGAGTGCCTAAAAATGTATTTGGGAAATATATATTTAGAAGACACCATGTGTGTGATTATTTGTATATTTTGTATTAGTTATATTATGTTAGGATTTGAAATAATATAACACATCAAAATACCAAGGATTACAATCCATAATATTACCAAAATTCCGAGGAGTGAATATACAAGTTGTACACAAAATATTGATGAAATCCGAACTATGGAATAAGACTTACAAAGTATTCCAGAAATTATATTCACAAGTATATTTTGGTAAATGATATTTTGGACACCAAGAGACAAAAATATGATTTTTACAATTATTACAAACTTATATAATAGTTTTGACAAGAAGAAAATATTTTATTTTTGGGTGAATAAAAATATGTATTTTCTTGGAAATACTAGAAGGTATACTATTTTTGGAAGAAATATATATTTTCTCAAACAAAAGCGGAATATATTATTTTTGGGAGAAGAATAAGCATATATATATATATATATATATATATATTCCAAGTTAGACTTGGAAATATATTATTTTTGGAACTTGTATGAAAATACGAATACTTTTGCCAAAGGAAAATTATAAATAATTTTCTAAGTAATATTCTTCGTAATATATATTTTGGGAAATATATATTAAAATATTTTTACTAGAAATATTATTCCGGAGAAATTAATATAACATTAAGTATAAGAATACTTAATAATTACAAAAAATACGTGTTTTCGTACATACAAATACACACCGGAATACGACACCAGTACATGGCAAAAATATACAAGTATAAGATACCTCATCCTTGGGAAGGAAATACAAGTATAAATACTTGGGAAGTATTAAGTTAATATATATTGTTTTAACAATTATTCCAAAATTTAATAAATATAATTTGAGTTAAAATATTAATTATTTTAACAAATAATTATACACTTGGAATAATAATGAAGACACTATGAAACGTAACTCAAAGACACTAATCAATACTAAGTCAAGGCACGACCCGCTCGTCTAATGGACCATAGTACGCATGTACGTAGTCGTGCGTTCTAGAGGAATGTCACACCCCCAAAATCCACATGCGGAGTATTACCGCTTGGAGGCGTGACTGACCAGGATCCAGCCACCAATCATATTGAACAATGTATTTAGAATAAATAAAATCCAACCACACAATATAATTGGTGTTCAAAAACCAGTTTACCAAGTTCAAGTTAATTAGCGGAAGCATAAAACGAAAAACCAAAATAAAAGTTCAATGAGTTTAAATGTAACATGGCACACAACCGTCCATGCTCCACAACGACTCCTCCTGCTCGTGCAAGCTCCAAAGATACCTAACGACCTGCAAGGCATGTAACAACGAATCAACAACAAAGTTGAGCGAGTTCACAGTTGGGTGTTCGTTTTAAGTTGTTTCGAAAACATAGTTTTTCTTTAGCTGGCTTACTTGCCGTGGGGGTTACCCCATAGTTGAAAATATGATTAACCAGATTCATTCTTTCCCAAACCATAACCAGTGGGGGCTTCCCCATGTGAACCACTAGACCCATTACCATATCGACCAGTGACTGAAGTAAGTTGGTGCCCTAACGTCAATGTCTATCATCATTGACTAGTGCCCAGATCCATTAGTTCATGCCCGTCCTCTGCGGCACGGTGTGAGGCTTGTCAAACCTAAATAGCGCTATCTAACTAATGACCCGCTCGCCATTGGCCCGGCGATTAAGTCGATATAAAAATGAGGGACTTCATGATAGAGATTTTGGTCTAGTATCCGTGTTGTCACCCTTCAATAAAGAGGGTGTGTACGAAATCCCCAAACTAGGAGATTACGCAGGTTCCAATCAAATCCTTATCACATGTTGTCACCCTTCAATAAAGAGGGTGTGTACGTGTCCCAAACCAGGAGATCACGCAGTTTCAGTTTAAATCATTTACCCATTCCCAACCCCTGGGAATCCCATGCCTTGTGGAAAGTGTGAACTCACCTTGGCTTGCTCGGCAGATAGTTTACTTGTTAAAACACTTTAGTCAATCACGTCCTATTATAATTATCATATCTAATTAGGCGTGTACCAAACCGTGTCATATAGACTTGTACTCAATCATGTAGCATATAATATAAGTAGCACGTGTCTCATAACATAAAACAGATCATGATATTACCACTTAATTTTATAAACAGTAACATGAGCTTCCTAACGCTAGTTGTGTGTGGTTGACCCAACAGTTAACACATATCACTTATCATCTCAATTATAAGAAACACATACATACAATTAACTTCCAAGTTGGCGGCTGCAAATATTAAAAGGAAAACATGTGAGGACCCCCTTCAACCTAGCCTGTACGCCACCCACATAGAGATCACATGAAGTTGTCACTTCCATATACCTTAATGAATGCACTCAATGGATTCTGACATTACATGATAATTCCCATGCATGGACTTATCACACCATCACTATTATCAAACAGTTTCCTAACATTATGCCACCCAGATCACGGCTGGACATCATATGAATTTTTTTTTATTAGTTCACACAAGTGCCAATCATCATTCTAGACTTTATTATATCAAGTAAAAATTCCCTTGTTTCCATTCTATAACCTATCTTTACGGAAACTAAATCACCTATTCCCATTCGGATTAAATCGTGTACAGATATCGCCAAACAATCACTCACTCAACCCGAGAATGTATATCATGCGTTACTGATCTATATGCATAATCACACAATGATCAATTATATTTCGAACTCATGTATGCACAATCCTAAACATAGATTAACATGCAAGAACAAAAACCCAATTTCTCATGTTTTACATACGGCAATTAGTACATATTCCATGCAAGGTCAATTATTAACAGTTTCTTTAATGTGCAATACCCTAATCCATGAATAACCGTCTATGCGTACATATCAGAATATTTGAAACATCATATTTAGTTGACAAGAACCCTAGTTATACATCAGTTTTCGACACATACACTCCCCGAATCCGATCTCATCAGTTTATTAGCATAAAAAAAAATTACTAAATTCCTATCATTATACAACTCAGATCAGTAGATATCATTCATACGACTTCAGATCATGAACACAATTCAAGAACAATTAACATACACCACAATAGATCACAACCACTTAAACCAAAGAGAATTAAATCAGGTCATGGTAACTGTACTAACCGAGATAGAATGCGTGAGTCAAAAGGAGTGGAGCTTCGAATGCCAAGTTTGTCGTCAATCATCAGAGGAGGAGAGGGGAAAGTAGGGTTATGTTGCAATACTCTACGTGCCCTCATGTATGTGCATGATTTTTAAGAGTTGGACTTGGGCGACTTGGGCCTAAAGTGTTTGGGCCAAGAGTAACCAAGAGGGTATGAGGGAGTGTGTGGTCGAAGCCCAATATAATATGCGGCTGACTGAGTTTATAAACCATCACTAGCGTCTAACAACGTAACAATCATGCATAATCAAGTCGCATTGGTCCATCTTACATCACACACACCTAAATACGTGTAAACGGAACATGAAGAGCAATGATACAAGTTAGGTGTTACGAGATTAGGCGATTCCAATCTTTGAAAGTTTGGGTTGTCACATAATCCCCAACTTGAAAGAAATTTCGTCCCGAAATTTGAATAGCGGTCACAGAAGAGCGAAGTGATAGATCAGGATGACTGTTGGTTTTCCTCGGGTGCCACATCATCCCCAACTTGAAAGGGAATTTCGTCCCGAAATTCACCAGTTGCATCCGGATTCAATTCAACATTTCCAAACAGGTTAGGGTGCTTGAGCTTCATCTGATCTTCACGGATATAACTGGGGCTCCCCAAAGCGAAAAGCTAGGTCCGACAAACTCCTGTCCAGTATTTCCTGTAGTTGATTAAACAGTTCTTGCAACCCTCCTGTGCAAGATGGTACAATGTACGAGTATTCAGAGCTGCCTCTATCATGAGATCAACTGAGATTCCGACTAACAGTTGTGAATGTAAACCTGAAAGTTCCTCGAGTAGCACACCGAGGGGAGTCACGAACAATTGGTGGATCCCCGATCCTATTTTCCTTAGCCTGACAATCGGAAACGATTGCTAACACAGCGGGGTAATCCCCCCCGTAGACACTTCTGGGCTTCCATTGCAGTATTGATGCTAACCTTTACACAACTCTGGTACTTTGGAACAGATGACGATTCTCCGCTAGGGAGAGGGATACACACAGTTTTCTTCTCACTGGGTATATCTGCGCGATGCATGGATTACCATTCCATTCTAACTACTGCTTCAAACCATCGAGGATAGCAGAAAGAAGATCGATGTCGAACGCTTGTCCCACAAGGTCAAGTTTGCATCCCAACTAACATGTGAAATTTCAATTATCTTGCCGTCAGCCGATCCCACAACAGGTTCAAATTCAAAGAGCATCAGGGTCAAACAGAACAGAGACGAAGCGGATTGCTACTCATACTAGCTACCATGTCGTTAAAGTCCTGACGTCGCCCATGCCAATTCTAAATGCCCTTCCAAGAGCATCTTTTCTGGTGTTGCTGTTTTCATTACTAGGATTCCAAGTAATGTCGTTGTTCCTTTGATTGTTGTCCTCTTAACTTAACTACGGCCAATCCATGTTGTAGGCACCTTTATTTCCTTACTGTAGGTTAGGGTTACGAATACCTTGTTGTCGTTGTGACAGCTGCCCCCAATGTCGTTGCTCGAAACGAAGCCCTACGATTCTTCACCATCATAGTCCATCTTTTCACATTCTGAGCCACGTCCTAAAGCGCTACTCACTGTGCTGGCAGTTACGCATACCACACTAAGGTCAATTATCATTACTTATGCCTCGATTGGTTCGTAAGATTTGACTCCCATGAGTCGCTGACGAGAGTTACGAACTCGATTGAAATCAATCCGCTGACGTTCATTGCCGGTAATCAGGGTCGTCAAAGTACTGGGCTTGGTAAAGTAATACGCTCAACCTCCTACCCATCGATGTCGCAAGTGGTTCGAGTAATACTCGGTCTGTTACGAGGGTATCGCAGAAGTGATCACACTTCGGGATCTAAGATGTCAAAACATGAGTTCCAGCAAACGAAGAGGAGCAAGAAAGGTATCGATCAGTCATTCGACGCTGCGACATCCTACTCAGGGACGTTCGTATAAGCACCTAACATTCTACACGGTTCGCTAGGTGTTCAGATGGGTGTTCAGGTAATACTCGATAGCATCGAGATTCGAAAGGATCCATAGATGAATGAAAAGTTCACATTCGAGTAGGGGACAATCACTGCTATGACCCCTATAGGTTTGTCATGTTTCACATCGGTCAAATAACGGAACGAAACCCCTTTTCCACTTGTCAAGGCTCACTGGGACTCGCATGCACCCCACATTATTATTATGTGTGCACCCACAATAATATTTCGATTTGCATGCTCATCTCAGTTCCTCCTAACTCATGTCAAATGATTCCTCAAACTCAGATGTCAAACGGAGGTCGTCAATGTAATAAGATCACAAAAACCTAAGGACTATGGCATACTATCAACGCATCATAAGGTGAGCAAGCAATCCATGCCATCTTGCTATAGTGACGAGTGTGTGTTCGTGTGTTTCGTCATAAACAAATGTGTACTGTCACATCAAGGGAAACATAGGTGAGAGAGGTTCGCGAGAGTGCGATGACAGAAGAGAGTAAGCACACAAGTGTTTTCAAACAATAGTTGTTACGTTTATCTAAGCATATCACGAGCAAAGTTCTATGTAACTAGCAAGTAGGCAATATTAACATATATCATATCACCTATAGTGTGGAGTCTTGCACGTGGAGCGAAGCGTCGTTGTGGATCGTTGAGCACTGTACAAGTTATAGTCTGGTTTTATCAAAAAGCTTTTCCCCTTTTTAAAACCAAGTTCACTATAACCAATGGCTCTGATACCAATCTGTCACACCCCCAAAATCCACATGCGGAGTATTACCGCTTGGAGGCGTGACTGACCAGGATCCAGCCACCAATCATATTGAACAATGTATTTAGAATAAATAAAATCCAACCACACAATATAATTGGTGTTCAAAAACCAGTTTACCAAGTTCAAGTTAATTAGCGGAAGCATAAAACGAAAAACCAAAATAAAAGTTCAATGAGTTTAAATGTAACATGGCACACAACCGTCCATGCTCCACAACGACTCCTCCTGCTCGTGCAAGCTCCAAAGATACCTAACGACCTGCAAGGCATGTAACAACGAATCAACAACAAAGTTGAGCGAGTTCACAGTTGGGTGTTCGTTTTAAGTTGTTTCGAAAACATAGTTTTTCTTTAGCTGGCTTACTTGCCGTGGGGGTTACCCCATAGTTGAAAATATGATTAACCAGATTCATTCTTTCCCAAACCATAACCAGTGGGGGCTTCCCCATGTGAACCACTAGACCCGTTACCATATCGACCAGTGACTGAAGTAAGTTGGTGCCCTAACGTCAATGTCTATCATCATTGACTAGTGCCCAGATCCATTAGTTCACGCCCGTCCTCTACGGCACGGTGTGAGGTTTGTCAAACCTAAATAGCGCTATCTAACTAATGACCCGCTCGTCATTGGCCCGGCGATTAAGTCGATATAAAAATGAGGGACTTCATGATAGAGATTTTGGTCTAGTATCCGTGTTGTCACCCTTCAATAAAGAGGGTGTGTACGAAATCCCCAAACTAGGAGATTACGCAGGTTCCAATCAAATCCTTATCACATGTTGTCACCCTTCAATAAAGAGGGTGTGTACGTGTCCCAAACCAGGAGATCACGCAGTTTCAGTTTAAATCATTTACCCATTCCCAACCCCTGGGAATCCCATGCCTTGTGGAAAGTGTGAACTCACCTTGGCTTGCTCGGCAGATAGTTTACTTGTTAAAACACTTTAGTCAATCACGTCCTATTATAATTATCATATCTAATTAGGCGTGTATCAAACCGTGTCATATAGACTTGTACTCAATCATGTAGCATATAATATAAGTAGCACGTGTCTCATAACATAAAACATATCATGATATTACCACTTAATTTTATAAACAGTAACATGAGCTTCCTAACGCTAGTTGTGTGTGGTTGACCCAACAGTTAACACATATCACTTATCATCTCAATTATAAGAAACACATACATACAATTAACTTCCAAGTTGGCGGCTGCAAATATTAAAAGGAAAACATGTGAGGACCCCCTTCAACCTAGCCTGTACGCCACCCACATAGAGATCACATGAAGTTGTCACTTCCATATACCTTAATGAATGCACTCAATGGATTCTGACATTACATGATAATTCCCATGCATGGACTTATCACACCATCACTATTATCAAACAGTTTCCTAACATTATGCCACCCAGATCACGGCTGGACATCATATGAATTTTTTTTATTAGTTCACACAAGTGCCAATCATCATTCTAGACTTTATTATATCAAGTAAAAATTCCCTTGTTTCCATTCTATAACCTATCTTTACGGAAACTAAATCACCTATTCCCATTCGGATTAAATCGTGTACAGATATCGCCAAACAATCACTCACTCAACCCGAGAATGTATATCATGCGTTACTGATCTATATGCATAATCACACAATGATCAATTATATTTCGAACTCATGTATGCACAATCCTAAACATAGATTAACATGCAAGAACAAAAACCCAATTTCTCATGTTTTACATACGGCAATTAGTACATATTCCATGCAAGGTCAATTATTAACAGTTTCTTTAATGTGCAATACCCTAATCCATGAATAACCGTCTATGCGTACATATCAGAATATTTGAAACATCATATTTAGTTGACAAGAACCCTAGTTATACATCAGTTTTCGACACATACACTCCCCGAATCCGATCTCATCAGTTTATTAGCATAAAAAAAAATTACTAAATTCCTATCATTATACAACTCAGATCAGTAGATATCATTCATACGACTTCAGATCATGAACACAATTCAAGAACAATTAACATACACCACAATAGATCACAACCACTTAAACCAAAGAGAATTAAATCAGGTCATGGTAACTGTACTAACCGAGATAGAATGCGTGAGTCAAAAGGAGTGGAGCTTCGAATGCCAAGTTTGTCGTCAATCATCAGAGGAGGAGAGGGGAAAGTAGGGTTATGTTGCAATACTCTACGTGCCCTCATGTATGTGCATGATTTTTAAGAGTTGGACTTGGGCGACTTGGGCCTAAAGTGTTTGGGCCAAGAGTAACCAAGAGGGTATGAGGGAGTGTGTGGTCGAAGCCCAATATAATATGCGGCTGACTGAGTTTATAAACCATCACTAGCGTCTAACAACGTAACAATCATGCATAATCAAGTCGCATTGGTCCATCTTACATCACACACACCTAAATACGTGTAAACGGAACATGAAGAGCAATGATACAAGTTAGGTGTTACGAGATTAGGCGATTCCAATCTTTGAAAGTTTGGGTTGTCACATAATCCCCAACTTGAAAGAAATTTCGTCCCGAAATTTGAATAGCGGTCACAGAAGAGCGAAGTGATAGATCAGGATGACTGTTGGTTTTCCTCGGGTGCCACATCATCCCCAACTTGAAAGGGAATTTCGTCCCGAAATTCACCAGTTGCATCCGGATTCAATTCAACATTTCCAAACAGGTTAGGGTGCTTGAGCTTCATCTGATCTTCACGGATATAACTGGGGCTCCCCAAAGCGAAAAGCTAGGTCCGACAAACTCCTGTCCAGTATTTCCTGTAGTTGATTAAACAGTTCTTGCAACCCTCCTGTGCAAGATGGTACAATGTACGAGTATTTAGAGCTGCCTCTATCATGAGATATTTTCGAAATACAATATCACTATACTACACTATTATCACACTAACACTCACGGAGGCATTGAGTGAGGACCTATTCTACCCTCCTCAGTGGCCGTGATGTGCCGAACGTAAACAATTAACGCTAACAGGGACTCTCGGGTGAGTGTTGTAGCTCCATTCGTCGTGACGATGATGACAATACGAGTAAACGGTACCCCGTCAGTCTTTGTGGCACTACACGAAATAACGTTCACGATGACATCAAGGAAGGACCTATACTACCCTCATTGATGGCCGTGAAACGTCGCTAATAATCGCATACTCGAATCGGAAACCGATTGTTAATTATCGAAACTTTGGATTATGGATACGTAAATACGACCCCTAGTGATATATATATATATATATATATAATAATAACAATATAATGATAATATAACCTAATTATGGAAAGTACGCGCTTCGAAAACTATCAAAACGATCAAAACGGAAAAGTCCAACGCGTCAGGATAGCCATCCGGACGGATGGGCATACGCACGGATGGGCCATCCAGGCCAGACTCCCTTCTTCTCCTCTGTTGCCTATAAATACCATGTCACATCACTTGAACAGTGATGTGACAGCTCCTATTCAACCAAACACGCTCCAAGACCCTTTTCTCTCGATTCCTCGCGATTCCGGTAAGATTTCAACCTTAAACTTGTACTTCTACAATCTACACTTGATTCTACATCATTCTATCTTTCGAAACTCAAATTCTAACCACGAAATCTGCGGATTTGAGGCGTTTTGAGGTGATGTCACCAAGAGTTCTTATGAACTCCAAGTTGTGGCCTCATCCCACCATAAACGACTCAGATCTGGGTGATTTCCACACGTTTTGGTAACTAATCTCGCCTAAATCTATGTATTTACCCAAGGAACTGTGCGATTTCGAGTTAACCCTGAAGAACCATCACGAACGGCCAGATCTGATGGAACGGGGTGATTCCCGGCCGTTAGAGCGAGTCGGAATTGACGGAACTTCAAGTGTTAGTGCGAGATTACACTGTCCCGATAACCCTACGCGTATTCCTTTCGTTAAACACTCGGAAACAGTGTTCAGAGTGCGAAACAGACATGTCAGTCCGCACGGATGACCCTTGTCCGCACGGATGACAGGTCAGTCCGCACGGATGACATGTCAGTCCGCACGGATGACACATGTCCGCACGGATGACATGTCAGTCCGCACGGATGACACTTGTCCGCACGGATGACATGTCAGTCCGCACGGATGACATGTCAGTCCGCACGCATTACCTCCGTCCGCACGTACGCACCACTTAACCGCACGGATGACACATGATCCGCACGGATGACACATTATCCGCACGGATGACCCATTATCCGCACGAATCACACATCATCCGCACGGATCACCTGTTATCCGGACGGATAACTTGTCATCCGGACGAGTGATATGTCATCCGGACGGATAACATGTCAATCCGCACGGATGAGAACCATTCGACCTAATGAGTAACTTTTCAAGGCTAATCTCGCTTAACCATATATCGTTTACCCTATTCTTCAAGGATCAATACAGACATACTCGTAACCGACTCAAACAAGTTGTAATCCCGCTAAATGCGCACAGTGAGTATACTTGAACCCTTTTTAATCGAATTTTGGGTGTAACATACGTTTCTAACAAATCGAACTTATCAATCGAACTATTCAATCAATCAAGTTATCACTTGCGAATAATTGTTATGCATAGATATACGTGATGCTAGTTGCATATGTGCTAGGGCTTATACTCGCGACGTCCCACCACGACTAGTATAGTACTATTGCGCCCGACGGGGTCTAGTTATGCCATCGTACATTCGAGCATCGAGGACTTAGTTGGTAGTATCAGTTTTGTGAGTATATATGTCGTGTATTACGTTTATGCATATGGAAATTCGCTACACTTTTTATCTATTATGCTATACTTATCAAACCTGTATACTCGCCAATACTTTTGTATTGACAACTATTTTAACGTATGTTGCAGGTTTAGATCGCAGACTATATTAAATCAAGCTAGGAAGTCTAGAAACTCATCTAAAATCTAGGTTGTCGGATTTGTATTGTTCGAGAGGGCAAGAAATCTGTGATAACTTATGTGATTGTATTACTTGTTAGTATGGGATAACGAATGTATTAAATATTATCGCAATATAGTTGTTATGGATTCTCTTGAGCAATCTGATTCGCCTAGTGCCGCGCCCCGATGATTCCGCCATCGGTTGGGGTGTGACATTAGCTGAGGAAGGGTACTGCTAGATCATGTGAGTGGTGGGTATGACGCTTAAGGCCATTAATCCTCTTTGTAGGACCGAGGGACATGAGTGATAGATCTATTTGGGTGTAGCGAGCCCCACCCATGAGTCCGTCGAGTGGACCATGTGGTGACTATGTCTTATTGCCGGAGACAAAGTCTGCTAGGTTTGAGCTTTCCTGCATCACGTCACAAATATTAATGTATTAGCTACACATTAATTGATTTGTTTCCTTGTTGCTTTCATACCGGGATTTCAAGCACATACAAACATACTTACAAATGTACCAAAGGTTTATTCACAAACACACACATGAACTCGCTCAACTTTTGTTGATGTTTTCAAACTATATGTATTTCAGGAAATTATGTATGGATCTGGCGGGCGTTGAAGTTTTCAAGTGTTGTTTGGAATAAAAGATGTCATCCGGTGTCGTATGGTTTGGGAGTATGTACCCTATCCTGGATAGGATGCATATTCAAAGGCCAAGTTTTCATTAGTATCTTTTGAGAAGTCTTTATGGAACTCTAAAACAAAATTTCGTTGTTTGTAATTCAGATTTGAAGTCAGTATTTGGATTCTAAAACAATGTTGTTGTAATGTCTTAAAACTTAATCAATGGATGAACATCTTGGATTTATCATATAGTTGTTTGTTATGGTTGAATGCAATGATATTAAGCAAGTCACACCAAATCACGCTTCCGCAAAAGTCAGGGTGTGACAACTTTTAACTCACATTTCTATTACTATTGATTAGCAAAAACGTCTGGTATAAGTACATAAACACCAAATTCGTAGTCTGCCTCTCTCTGTCTAGAATTTTTATCTCCAAAGGCTTAACCTAGTTTTGACACAAAACTAGTTTATATACCTTAGACAAGCCCATGCCCCACATGGGCTCCCCATGAGCCTGCCTGGCCACATGGCCTTAGGCATGACCCAAATCACCTAATTATTATGGTCAAAATTCTAATATAAACTAACCCGATAAAGGTCAACTCGTAACCATAGCTCGTTTTGTATATTTGATGCATCGGTCTCACACTTTTAGGCCTAACAATAAGTCGAACATCATTATTGAGACGAACCCGTTGATGTAGGACACACACGATTTATCGAGACCGGACCATTAATAAAAAAAACAATATTTTATAAAGAAATATGAAATTTTAAATAATAATAATAATACTTAATAAAATTTTTTACATTTTATAATAATAGTTATATATACATTTTATAATAAAATTTAATAATAGAAACATGTCCAAATAAAAAAATATGAAATTTCTTATTATATAAATTCACAACATTTTATAATAATACCTATTAAAAACATTTAAAATAATGATTTTTTTTGTTAAAATACATATTGTTAACAATATTTTATAATAATAGTTATAAAAACAACATTTTATAAAAAGTTTATTAAAAACATATATGGCCATAAAAAGCAACATTATATAAAAAAAACTGATTTTTAAAAAATACCTGTTGTTAACAACCTTATATATTGCATAGTTATCCAAATAGAACAACATTTAAAAAAATGATTTTTAAAAAACCTATACAATGCATATATGGCTAAACGTCGCGTATAGGTCCAATGTTTCCCACCAGACTTGTTCCTTTCTCATCCAGAAAAAATACATCATAACTATACGATGCGTATAGACCTGTACGTGCCGTATAGGTACGATGTATTTGACCTACCAGCTAATCATTGGTTGGCTGCTAATGATTGACTTTAATGAATGGGTTATATACGACGCGTATAGGGCATCAGGGGATGTCCAAATAAATTGGGGGGGGGGTGTCCAAATAACGAAACCCGTTTGTAATTTAACCATTTTAACATGATGTTCTTTCCCAAACGCTTTGTGTAGTGTTTCTCAGATCTCTTTCGCATTTTTGGACGTTGTGATTCATTTGAACACCGTTTCATCAACCGTTTGAAAAACTATGTTAGGAGCCTTCCTGTCCCGTTTGGCCATTTCATGCCCTCTGAATTCATTTACTTTACTGTAACCATTGCGTTTTGTGGTAGGTAGTTCTTGATATCCTTCTTCAATGTTGTTCCATTAATATCGTTATTAAAGTAACACTTTCAATTGTATGTGCTAGTGATAGTAATTATATCCTTTAGTTTTCATCATTTGGGTTTGAATTACGAACAAGATTCACGGTCTCAATATGGAATATGGATGGAGAGTGGTGCACAAAACCATCAAAAGTCCAAAAGCATATCTTCTCGTTTTTTCGGGACAGATTCATCGACCCCATGCTAGTTAGGCCGAATTTTCTATGCGATAACCTTAGGCAACTTTCCGAAGAGGACAAGGAATTCCTGATCGCCCCCTTTTCTAGTGCTGAAATTAAGGACGATGTCTTCGGCTGCAACGACGACAGGGACCCCAGTCAAGAAGGCTTAAACTTCAAATTTATAAAAGTGTTCTGGTCCCTTTTTGAAGAAGATTTTCGCAAAATTTTTCAGCAGTTCCACAATGACGGTATTTTTATTTTTAATTATGGGAGCGGATCCTCCTTCATTACGTTAGTTCCTAAGATCAAAGACCAGGTCTCTCTCAACAATTTCAGACCAATCAATCTTGTGGGGGTTATTAGCAAGGTTGTTTCAAAAGCTATTGCGAACCGGATGAGGAATGTCCTGAATGAGGTTATCTCTTGCTCTCAATCGGCTTTTTTAAGGGGTAAATGCATTTTAGATGGGCCCCTTATTATCAATGAGATCATAGCTTGGATTAAGAAGAATAAATCGAAAGCATTTTTTTTCTTAAGATTGACTTCGAAAAAGCCTTCGACAACGTCAATTGGAGGTTCGTGGTGTCCATCCTTCGCCAAATGGGTTTCCCTCAACGGTGGTGCATTTGGGTTATGGGTATTCTGAGGTCAGCCAGATCGTCAGTTCTCGCGAATGGCTCGCCTACGTTCCAGTTTCAATGTGGGAAAGGGTTGAGGCAAGGCGATCCCCTCTCTCCTTTCCTATTTCTAACGGTAATGGAAGCGCTTTCTGGTATGATTGACAAGGCTGTTTCTGCAGAAGTGTTAAAAGGGATCAAAATGCCAAATGGTGGCCCGGTGGTTTCCCATTTGCTGTACGCTGACGACGCTATCGTCCTTGGAGAATGGTCGAAAGATGAGATTTTAAACGTGCTCTGAATCCTTAGATGCTTTCGCATCTGTTCAGGTCTCAACATAAATATTGATAAATCCAACCTTATCGGGTTTAGTGGGTCTTCGGACGAGGTGGGGGGTTTGGCTTCCAAGTTTAGCTGCAAGCCGGATTGTTTACCTTTCAAATACCTCGGGCTCTCGGTTGGTGCCAACATGAATCGGGTTAATAACTGGACCCCGGTTTATGAGGTGTTTCAAAGACGTTTGGCTTCGTGGAAATCCAATACGATGTCGATAGGTGGGAGGGTTACCTTAATCAAAGCAGTTTTGGAAAGTATCCCGACATACTACTTCTCCTTATATAAGGCTCCGAAGAAAGTCATCTCGGACCTGGAGCGCATGATGAAAAGATTCTTATGGGGCGAGTCTAATGAGGAAAGAAAAATGCATTGGGTTGCGTGGGACCGGGTTACCTCCCCCAAAAAAGACGGAGGGTTAGGCCTCAGTAAGCTTATGGACCTAAATGTGGCTCTTTTGTCGAAGTGGGGTTGGCGGTACAAAACGGAAGGAGAAAGTCTTCGGAAGAGGATCATTGACGCGATTCATAGTAGCCGTGTGGGTTGGGAATGTATCCCTTTCATAAAGTCTGCATGTGGAACGTAGAACAACATAGTGAAAGTCTTCATCAACGTTAAAGTAAATTCTGAGCCTCTTCGGAACTGCTTTAAAGGGATAGTCGGAAGAGGTGAAGATATTGCGTTTTGGTTAGACCCTTGGATTATCAACGAGCCGTTAAAAAACAAATTCAGCTCTTTTCTCGTTGGAAGTTGCTAAAAAATGTAAGGTGAAAGACCGTATCAGGAAAGGGAACGAGCAGGATTTTGTTTGGAGCTGGAAAGAGCAGCCGGTGTCGCCTGCTTTGGCGGCTGATTTGCAGCAGCTTATCGGGCTCCTCGCTTCTGCCAATCTTGGTTCTGATCCTGATAAATGGACCTGGATTGGAGGATCTATAGGAGAATTTTCGGTTAAGGCGGTTAGAAGTCTCCTATCGATGGGATTGGACACAAGTAATAGGTACGTCTACAGTTGGTGTAAATGGATTCCGAAAAAATGTAATATCTTTGCTTGGCGATCCGAATTGAATAGCATCCCCACTGGTGTGTCCTTGAGGAATAGAAATGTTCCTATCGAGGACGTTTCGTGCCCTGTGTGCAACTCCGGAGATGAAACTGTCGACCATCTTTTCACGTCATGCTTGGTTGCCGCTGCTGTGTGGCAGTTTATCAGCACGTGGTGCAAAATCCCAAGTATATATGCGTTCTCTTTCAAGGATCGCATCGACCTCCACGGCCGGTTCGTCGGAGCAAAGGAAAGACATGATTCAAGGCATTATTATTATTGGATGTTAGAGTATTTGGAAGGCCATTAATGAGATGAAGTTCATGGGCAAAACGATTAGAATTGAGAATATCATAAGCGAGATAAAGGCTTTAGGTTTCTTATGGTTCTCCAATAGGTCGAAGCATAGGAATGTTTCATGGGAGAATTGGTGTAAATTTGTATTAATGTAGTCGTCTGTTGTGTCGTTGCAGGCCTGGTTGGGCCGGTTTTTTCTAAAGAAGTTCACTTTTTAAAAAAAAAAAAACCAATAATTATGTCTCTTAAGAGGAGGTCTTGGGTTCAATCCCAAGCAAGGGGTAGTTTAGAATTAAATTTGGTGTAAATTTAAAGTGAGTAATCATTGCCATTCAAAAAAAAAAAAAAAAAAAAAAAAACTGAATTTTTGTCTTGAGTGCTTGCCAATTAACGGGTTGTCAATCTCTTGCTGGGATCGCATTTGCAGATTGATTGTTTGTACCATGATATATTGTATATGATATGAAATTTTACATTAGGGTTTGCAATACAATCTGAATACATATATCGCATGGCGGTTCACATGGATCCGTCGAACCACCGCCACTAGTAATAATCCTAATTAATCAAGCTAATTACATAATACAAATAATAATAATAATAATAAGTATAGCTTAATTATATCTAATATTCATTAATAAAAATATTAGTTGCACCATCCAGTTGTAACCAACAAAGAAAAACGTTATAAGAACCGTCAGAGCCGGCTCAAAATAATGTAGTCCTAAAGCGGATAGAAAATTTGAGGTCTTTCTTATAAAAAATAAAAGAAAAAAGTTATTTTAGATCCTATTATTCATATATCATATATGTGTATACATAATTATAGATTATAAATCTCAAAATCAATAATCTTAAATTCAAAATCGTTTACATATAATATCTTTTTTGTAGAATTGAGACCCTATGAAAGTGGCATTCATAAGCGCTTGCTTTATTTCACTCCCTATTTAGCCGGTCCTGATAACCCTAATCCTGAGTAAAAGGTTCTGGTTTCGTCAAGACTCGCATCTTCCCGCAGCGAAACCAACATATCATCCTCTGCATCAAACATATTATTATTACTCATGTTAAACCCAGTAAAGTCAAACTGATCCATATCCCATGCAGTCTCATCGTAGCAAAACCCCGAAGAATAATCAACATTCTTCTTCTTATCGATCTTAACATTTTCAACATCAATTTCTCTCAACCATTGTTCTATCTGATCTTCATCATGGATGCTCGAAATTCCATTTGAACCCATAACTTCATTCTCAAAAAAATAATCGATGTTGAACAATTCATCATCTTGAAGTTGAAACCCTAACGAGTTCGACTCCAACTCGTCACTAATATTATTATTATCATTAACTTGACTTTCTTTCATATATTTTGAGACACCATTTGAACAATTATCTACAATCTCACTGGCTTGTTTGTCAACCATCATCCAAGGTGCTTTGTTATTCTTGAAAAACCTATTCTTGTTATACTTTTTTGCGACATTGCGGCTTACACGACCAATTTGTTTCTTTTGATTGACCAAGCTGGCTATATCTATTGATGTTTTTGTCTTGTTTTTGTTCGACAAGAAACGATAACTCTGGCGACTTAGACGGGAGTTCCAGTGGTTTTTAATCTCATTGTCTGTACGACCCGGTAGATGACTAGCAATCATTGACCACCTAGACAAGAAATTCAAGGAACCCTTTAGTAACCAAAGTGAATTTACATACTTGAATTGTTATGTT
Source organism: Helianthus tuberosus (assembly GCA_030545235.1). Lineage (NCBI taxonomy): Eukaryota > Viridiplantae > Streptophyta > Magnoliopsida > Asterales > Asteraceae > Helianthus > Helianthus tuberosus. The sequence goes on along the minus strand of CM060388.1, from coordinate 18,333,377 downwards.
CCAATATATTTATGCTATTGGATTCTTCCTTTTACTTTCATAATTCACGATATAATTTAAATGACGATAAACTTATAAAGTTAGATGTATAAACACTACCAAACAAAAGAGTATTACTAACTAAACATCAGCGACGACACAAATGCGTCACTAAAAACAAAACAATGTACCAATGGATTAATGAGAGATCTTGTCCCGGGTGATGCTCGTTTGCAAAAGTAGTTTGTTTGATGGTTTAATAGTTTTGAGTGCAAGTTGTTACAAACTTTTACTATATTAGAAAAGGAAAGTGTTTTTTATAAATTATACATTAGTAAGCAAGTCCACATCTAAATGACGACAAAAAAAATAAAATAAAATAAAAATAAGATAACTGCAAGGTTTAGGAAACATATTTAAACGTAAAAGTTAGACTGAATTATAAAAGGAATCGAAAGAAAAGTAAAAAAATTACACGTATTAAAAAAAAAAAGATAACGGAAATAAAAATAGAAGTTGAATAAAATTTATCTAAAGTAGCTAAATGGGGTGGCGGTCTGTTGACAAATGTAAAACCTTTAAACACTTTAGAAGAGGGGAAGTTTTGGAAGCCTCACAAATAACAGAGAATAAAAGAAATTTGCCATTAAAAAGAAAGACGACAAATGCCCATTTGCTGACTGTACTGTCACATGACACAAAACGCCAAGGGTGATGACATTATTTGGGTCTTCCACTACACATGGTTTAAGAAGCCAGAATGATGACAACATTTATTAATATATTAATTTTAGTATATATAATACACGTCTTTCAAACCTTAAATCATTATCCCCACTTGTTTCCCAGTGGTAGGAGGCTTGGGTTCTCTAATGGAGACCCAAGTTCAAATCTCACTTGTCGAACCCGTATCTTAGATTTTTGAGTTTTGTTGTTTCCTGTACCCGTATCGTCCCCGTACTTCAGTACCGTACTCATTCCCGTGCTACATAGGGTGTAATTAGAGAATGTGTGTGTGTTTGATTTTGGTGTTAAGATGTTAAGTTATGATTGTATGTGTTTGAGTGATGACTATCCCTTATTTGATGTGATGAATTGTGATAGGTGATGACCACCCCTTATACCCCTAATAGCGCGTTTGACATTTCTTTATATGTCAGAACTAGTTAGTTCCAGTCAAGACTACGCCTGTCCACCTACGTCTTTCATTCTTCGAAGCTAAATAGGTTGGTATTAAATGCGAAAGATATTATACTAATTCAATTATTGATTTACAAGAAATTGTTTTTGATTTTGTATATATATATATATATATATATAAATTAATTAATTAACCCCACTCTCCCATTACTCTCTCTCTCTTTCTCTCTCTCCCTCTCTCCTCTGCCACACCCCTCTCGCACCACCACCCTCACCACCAACTGCCACCACCCTCTCGCACCACCACCTGTGTAACGCCTCGTATTTCCATGTTTTAGAAAATACGTGTTCGTTTTCCTATTTTTGGAATCACGGTCGAAATCGGATCGAAAAACTGACTAGAAACGACAACGACGCCACTTAAGCGATTTTAACGAAACCGACGAACGTACGCGATTAATAACGATTACCGACACTATTTTACATGTTTATGACCCTAAAATAAGAAATTTCAACATTACACGACGTTCGGTAGCGAAAATGGGTCTTAGAATTGTGATCGGGCAACTTATAACACGCAAAGTGGGCTTGTGGGCCTTGGGCTCTTTTAAACAAAAGATGATGGGCTCTTTATGTACTAAACTACTAATATAATAAAAATTCAAATAGTCAGATGTATTGTTGTAGATTGTGGTTATTGCTTTGAACAATGGGGAGGTCACGGCTTCGATCCCTATCTCTTTATTGTTTGTTGTTCTAATTTTTTTTAATTCATATGCTTAACCAGAAATCAAAGGTTCCACTTAGTGTTTAAATGAATTAAAAAGCAGAGATTATTTCGGGTTAGGCACTTGTCTCAGTGGAAGGGACGGGTGCACACGTACTGAAGGTCACGAGTTTGAATCACGTTAAAGCTGGCTTTGGCCGATTTTTCTTTGCATTTTTTTAACCTTTTCTCTTTTAATATAATCATAAAAAAAAAATTCAATTTGTGTTATTTCTATTATTATTATTATTATTATTATTATTTAACTTATTTTAAACTCATTTATATCTTTAAATGTAACAATATTATAAAATAAAATATAAAATTAATTAAATTGTAACTTTAAAAGATAGGAAATATGTTTTAGCTTACCCTTCTCGTTCCTCGCAATAAACAGTTTTCTACAAATAGGCGATTTAGTACTATTCTGAAACTTTTCATACAAGCCACCACACTTTTCATGAAAATACAAACCGCTTGTACAAAATTCTCTTCTTGACACGACACATTTTAAGTATACATCTCCAATTTGTTTTATTCAAAACTGTGTAAACTCGCTTTACCTATACACACATGTCCACGTTTTTACGTATGCTTAATATCTCGTTTCATTTTCAGCCAGACAACCTCATTTTACAACTTATCTTTTCGTTATTCAAATTTCATACTTTTTAAAACGTCTCAAACTTCAAAGCCTCAATTTTGAACAATCCTCTTCTGTTTGCCAAAACCCTTTCAAGTCTTCATTCTAAATAAATTTCGGGAAGAAATTTCCTAAAGAAGGGGAGACTGTAACACCTCGTATTTCCGTATTTCCAAGTTTTTAGAAAATACGTGTTCGTTTTCCTATTTTTGGAATCACGGTCAAAATCGGATCGAAAAACTGACTAGAAACGACAACGACGCCACTTACGTGATTTTAACGAAACCGACGAACGTACGCGATTGATAATGATTATCGACACTATTTTACATGTTTATGACCCTAAATAACAAATTTCAACATTAAACGACGTTCGGTAGCGAAAACGGGTCTTAGAATTGTGACCGGGCCACTTATAACACGCAAAGTGAGCTTGTGGGCCTTGGGCCCAAGCCCACTAGCCGAACTGGGTATTTAGGTGTGGAGAAACCCTAAGTTCCCCAATTGATCAGTCGCACACCATGGGTTTTCCCTCCCAATTCTTGGATCTACACTCAACCTCTTCTATCCACACATGAAACACACACATTTCTACAAAATCAAACACACAAACAAGCATCCAGATCTTTTCTCTCCCTCTCGGTTCCACTCTATAACACAAAAGGAGGTTCCAACTATCAGGCATCATCACCTCCACTCGTTCTCTCTCGGCTCGAGTTGCAGGAGACGGCTGCCGGTGAATTTCAGGCGCCTGTTCTCCGACCAGACGCCCCCCTTTCCGCTGACTACCTGCCAACCATCTTAAACAAATCTGATCGCCACCAACTCTTGCTGGCAGCAGAGAACAGCAACAGCAACATTGCCACAAGGCGGCGGCGGTGACATACCGAAGTGAGAGAGATCGAGAGAGAGATGGTGACGACGACAACACCAGGTGGTCCGACTCCGAAGCAAGAAAAGTCTTCGGAGTTTACAGCGGAACTCGACTCACCATTTTGTTCGGTACCCTTTTCTGTAAATCCTTTCGTTTTATTTCTTTACTATTTAGGAACCATATAAAGTTTCAAAGCATTGATAAACATACATAACACACTAATAATTGGATTCTGTTATCAAAATAAAGATGATGGCAATACAGTTCTTGTCTTGAAAACAATAATATCCTTAAAACTATCACCAAAAAAAAAAAAAAAACAACAGAGCATACATCACCATTTGGTTGGTTTTCGAAAGAAAAAAAATGAAACTATATATGGCCATGCTCTGTTCGAAGTGGGTTCTTTTAAACAAACGATGATGAGCCCTTTATGTACTAAACTACTAACATAATAAAAATTCAAATAGTCAGATGTATTCTTGTAGATTGTGGTCGTTGCTTTGGACAATGGGGAGGTCACGGCTTCGATCCCTGTCTCTTTATTGTTTGTTGTTCTATTTTTTTTAATTCATATGCTTAACCAGAAGTCAAAGGTTCCACTTAGTGTTTAAATGAATTAAAAAGCAGAGATTATTTCGGGTTAGACACTTGTCTCAGTGGAAGGGACGGGTGCACACGTACTGAAGGTCACGAGTTTGAATCACGTTAAAGCTGTCTTTGGCCGATTTTTCTTTGTATTTTTTAACCTTTTCTCTTTTAATATAATCATAAAAAAAATCCAATTTGTGTTATTTATGTTATTATTATTCAACTTATTTTAAACTCATTTATATCTTTAAATGTAACAATATATAAAATAAAATATCATATTAATTAAATCGTAACTTTAAAAGATAGGAATTTTAGCATATAAATTATTAACTAGATCGATATATGGTATTTTTAACGTTTAGGGTAATCGTTTTCGTTCGTTCGGAAATCCTTATTCGTTTACCCGTGCGTTATTTTACAAGGAATCGCAAACGCAACCACTCGTGATCTCAAGACTCCACCAACTTTCCTCGCCGTTTAAGTATACTTCCTATGCAAAACTATGAGTATACTCGAACCCATTTTTACTTTTAAACACTTTTGGGTGCAACATGTATTCTATATTAAACACACGAAACACTTGAAACTATTTGAATCACTCTCTATCCATATTTGAACATGAAACTATACGATGCTTGTTAACCTCGTGTATTATGTTAAACTCTTTGTGTCTATATGCTCATTTACTTCATACAAGCCCACCTTAACAATTAGAGCGCTATAGGAGTAATGCACTGCCCACTAGTCTCGGGGTATTGTTAAGTTAAACATGTTACCTCCCGTTCTTCTATTTGGGATAGGCTATTTTAACGCATTGGATTCTTGGGTTTGAACAAATACTTGACACCGTTTCGACACACTAGTAACTCGCATATTGTGATTCATGTTGGATACGATCCGTTAGACTATTTTAAAACTATTTTTATGTTATGAAGCAAACTTGTTTACTCGCCAACTTTTTGTTGATCATATTTTAATACATGTTGCAGGTTGATAGTCAAGATGATGATAAGTAAAGAAACAAGATTTAGGTGGACTAGAAACACACTTAGATTAATCTGTTTTGATATTGTATGTTTGAAACAATGTTGTTCTTTTATTTGGATTCTTGTACAACAATTTTAGTACTGAAATGAAATACGAATTTAATTTATATTGTCACATAGTGTTAAGAAGTCTTTTGCAATCTATTTCGTCTCATCCTGATGTTTCCGCCATCGGTTGGGGTGTGACAGATTGGTATCAGAGCCATAACTATAGGGAATTAGGAAAAGTAGGAATGTTTTTACCTAGTCTATAGTTTTAGAGCTTTATTCTTATGTTTTGCTTGAAACTACTTGCATGCTACTTTATTTGCTTCTTATTTATTCTCTTTTGATCTTTTAAACCTATATGTCACTTGTGTGTTAATACTTGACATGCTATTCTTATGTGTTAATACTTGTTTTATTATGTGTAAATACTTGTTTCATTGTTCTATTCTTTATGTGTTATTCTTGACATACTTCCTTATGTGTTTATACTTGTTTTATTATTCCTCAACATATGCTTTTCCTAAGTCATTTTACTCGATTTCATTACACTCGAAAATACTCGTATTACACAAACAAGACGAGTTTACCAAAATAGACGTGAAACCCACAATTTGGTAAACGACTCTCATTCTGCAAGATTCTATTTTGCACGAAATTCACCATTAAGTTAGGAGTGAAATCCACATCTTATTGGAGAATTTCAATTTCTAGTGGACCATCGTTAATGTGTCGAAATTTAATTTTAACCCGACGAGTACCAACCACACTTAGGGTACGAAGTCGTCAAGTTAGGGGTGAAACCCGCATCTCGTCGACTAGTCCCACTCCTTGATTTTATAAATCCCGCCAAGTCTCAAATTTTCTGATTGAATTGGGTCATGTAGTAACCGGAAGGGTAAATACCGTTAACCGACATGTCGGCGAGAGTATTTCACCTATTAGGCCAAAGCATGCTTCTCAAATTAAAAAGACTTTTCGACCACTTTGGTTAGTCAACGTTCCATTTTGGAACTATCCAAGTTTTAATCGAACCTACGTTTTACTATTATCAACTTTATTGGATACAATCCTCTCTTTTCACATTCGAATTATTGAGATTTTCTTTTTACACATTCATTATACTAAAACCTTTCATACATATATATTATCTCACATTCATGATTTCACATAATTTTATCTACATCTCTTGTAACACCAAATGGACACATGTCATCAAGATAAGGGTGATTTTCTTACCTTGACGATTAACTCCGCTTCTTTTGTCATATTACAACGAAGTCAACAATGGGTTAGGGGTGATTCCCTTACCTAGGTGATCGTTACCAAGACTTTCTTTTAGTAGACTTTATTATGTAAATATGATCAAGTCAATATCTAAATCGTTTATCATTAGTCAAGATCCTCGATTATTTCAAAAATGCATGGTTTATTTAAACATATTTCTTATCCTACAATCTATTTCCACGTAACTCACATACACGGAATTTTTAATCATACCCTAAACGTTGCTCCTCGATTTTCAAAATTTTACGAAATGCTACTCATCAATTTAGTCAGCCTAATAAATCAATTGCCCACAAAAGTTTTGTATTCGACACAATTACTAAAACACGCTCATCTCATATCGTTATACTAAAAATTTATATCTTCAATTGGGAATCAAGCCAACTTTTCGTACACACCTACAAAATATTTCAAATATGGTTCGATCGTTTACTAAAACCCTTTACAAAATCAATAAAATATTTTATTAAGAACACTTTTCAACAATCACTAAATTCATATACCAAATTTGTTTTAAGGATCAACAATTTTCATAGGAACCTCTAAACTTTGAATTTCTTCTTTAACACTAGATTATTTAAAACGATGCAACCATAATAACCTCTAGAACCTCTTCAAACGTTACTCAATACGCCAATTGAATTTAAAAGATGTGGGCGAGGGAACTTCATAAGAACCAACAATTTCCAACTTATGTAAATCCTTTTTAAAATAAGGACAACATTTCCAATCTTTTACAAGTACAATTCATATAATTTAGAGATGTTTTATACTCCCTTTACGTTCACAAACTAGATTCTACATTCCATGACAACTCAATCTATTTTGATACAATTAAACTTCACGTTTTGCTCAAACAACTATACATGCAAATCATCATACGTGTTTTACTTACACACTTACGCTTACACTTATATCCATATTCATATTCATATCTATACTCATGTAACTTACGTTTACACTCATACCATTATGTTTATACTCATATTCATATTCACCCTCATGCGCATGCATTTTACGTTTATACTTATATACGTATTTACACACTTATGTTATGCTTATATTTATACTCGCACTCATGCTCTCATTTTATGCTTATACTTATACTCATATTTATACTCATGATACTGATACTTATACTCATAATTACAACGATACGTTTCATGTTTATACATATACTTATATTTATACTCATATTCACCCAATACACTTTATGCTTACACTTGTACTCATATTTATACTCACATTCATACATTTTATGATTCTACGAGTATTTATGCTCATACTCACTCAATTTATGCTCATATATATACTCGTACTCATACTCTTATCCATATGATTTATGTTTATACTTAAATGCGTGTTTATATTCAACTTATACCTATGCTCATGCTTTTGTTCATACTCATATTCATACATTCGTACCTATACGTGGGCGTAACCTGAGGGATTCGCTTACATGGGCCACATACATACTTACACATGAACATGCTTATATACTACATTCTTATACGTACACATCCTTATTTTCCAAATTTATGTATACCCTGATTCATACACAACTAGTACAAGCTATGCGGACCATGCCCTACTATCAAAATAATCGCGGGTGCACACGGGATTATAGTGATAGGCGCATGAGAATCATGGAGTGTACTGCTGTGTATGGTAAGACGCAGAACGTAACAAGACACCGAATACGAGACCGACGTAACATTGTTAAAACATGGTGGATACGCCGCTGGTACTTTCTATATATAAGTGTTTTCACTATGTTGCCAAATTTTCGTAAAACGTGCCATGAGAAATTCGGTGTTTTGCAGACCTTTTAGACCCAATTCAAACTTTAATAACTCATAAATGCATTGCTAAACGCGCAATATCCGATTATCCACGACGAGACTTCATTCTTAACACACTACTTTCGTCTGTCCAATACTCGTATCATCCTTATTCTCCCATTCATGGTTGGAGTGACCGAATCACTCTTATACCTCCATCACCCTCCAAGCCTTGTCTTTTATACAAACCTTGTTTACGATAAATCGGTTCAAACGTTCGAATCCTAGCAATACTTCCGTACCTTTCAACACTATCTTCCATCCTTGTTTATGTGAAAAGACACATTTTATGTAAGACGTCAAACCTTCTCATTCCTCGCAATACACAGTTTTATACAAATAGGCGATTTAGTACTATTCTAAAACTTTTTATACAAGCCACCACACTTTTCATCAAAATACAAACCGCTTGTATAAAATTCTCTTCTTGACACGACACCTTTTATATATACATCTCCAATTTGTTTTATTCAAAACTGTGTAAACTCGCTTTGCTTATACACACACGTCCACGTTTTTACGTATGCTTAATATCTCGTTTCATTCTCAGCCAGACAACCTACTTTTACAACCTATCTTTTCGTTATTCAAATTTCATACTTTTCAAAACGTATCAAACTTAAAAGCCTCAATTTTGAACAATCCTCTTCTGTTTGCCAAAACCCTTTCAAGTCTTCCTTCTAAATAAATTTCCGAAAGAAATTTCCTAAAGGAGGGGAGACTGTAACGCCTCGTATTTCCATATTTCCATGTTTTTAGAAAATACGTGTTCGTTTTCCTAATTTTGGAATCAGTTGAAATCGGATCGAAAAACTGACTAGAAACGACAACGACGCCACTTACGTGATTTTAACGAAACCGACGAACGTACGGGTTTAATAACGATTACCGACACTATTTTACATGTTTATGACCCTAAAATGTAACACCCCGTGTTTCGAAAGTCAAAGTCAAAGTCAAGATGGAAGTCAAAGGGAGACAAGATTTCTAATTGCGATCTGTCACTCCTTGTTCGGTTCCTGTTTTGACTTCTTTGACTTGTAGATAGTCTATTTTATACTTTACGTTAGTTGTATTATGTGGAGTAATCGCTAATAATCGAGGTTTAATCGCTATTTATCGATATTAATCGCATGTCTAATCAATTTACCGCTTATCGCTTATCGCAATCGCAACTCGAATTATGCGTTCTGGATAATTGTTTTACGTGTGTGCTATTTATGTGTTACTTGTGCATGTTATGTTTATATGGTGGTGAATCGAAATCGCAATCTATCGCATCGCAAATCGAAACGAGACGCTAAAACACAAGTTAAATAAGATGCTTGTATGTTGATATAGTAGTTGGGATTAAAAGTAATTTGATAAGTAAACCTATCGCATCGCTCAACACTCGAACCGAAGTCGCAAAACTCATCGCGCCGTGCACTCAAACCGAGTTGCCAGCCGATCGAGCTGCCACCCGGTCGGATTGCCATCCGACCGAGGTGCCACTCGACCTAGCTGCCACCCACCCAGGTGCCACCCGGTCAGATTGCCACTCGACCGAACGGCCACCCGCACGGGCTGCCACTCGACCGACCAAGCACTTTACCCCCCTTTCCATTTATGGAAACCCTGTAAATACCCCCCAATTGTCACCTCTTTGATGGTGACAACTCCTTGTTCGACCAACTCGCTCCAGCCTCTAATTCTTCAGATTTCTCACGATTCTTGTAAGTTTTCAACCTAAATCTTGTACTTTCTTAAATTATACGCACTCCTACACATTTCTATCTTTTGAATCTTAACTTTTAACCGCGAAATCACTAGATTTGAGGTGTTCTAGGATGATGTCATCATGGTGTTCTTATGAACTTCATGTGTTGGCTTCAATCCACCAAGAACAATTCAGAACTGAATGATTTCCACATGAATTAACAAAGATCTTTCATAGATCTGAACATATTCATGGTGAAAGGGATTGCAAGATGGTTTTCTAACTTTCTTTCAACTCTTTTACACTCAATGCACTCAAACCTGATGGAATCGAAGCTAGTTCTAATTTCTATTCCTACTTGTTGATGTGTTGGTTCAAGATCTGGATTCTATCCACGAGAACACTGATTTTGGGTTAGACATGAAACACCGTCTCGAACAGTTAACTGGTCGGACTAGGGTGATTCCTGTCTGATCGGGTCACTAAGTCTTGATGAGGTTTCTGTTTGTTTGGCACGTTGTCAAACAGTCTTAACAAAACTTCAAAGTGTCAAAACAGCCAAGGAAGAAGACGATCAGGTCACTAGGACGGATTGCCGTCCGATCGGATTGCCGTCCGATCGGATTGCCACCCGACCGGCCTATCACCCAATTGGACTACACCTTGGGTCCCACACTTAAACTTTTATTTTAACATTTGAGGTTTTGACAATCAAACGAATTGTCGTCCGATCGGATTGCCATCCGATCAGATTGTCTTTCGACCACGTGATGTTCTGACTTCAACACTTAAACAAATTTCAACATGTTCAACCCGAGTGGATTGCCACCCGATTAGATAGCCATACGATCGAGTGACCATCCTGCTGTAAACTTGTATTCAACCTGAAGAGTCTCGCCAATCGGATTGCTGTCTGATCGAACGAACGTTCGATCTACCGACCTGAAGGGTAGAGATACTTCTCTAATTTCAAAATGCTACAGCGAAAACTTCAAAGTTCAAACCATCATACACAAACACATCCATCCCAAACAAGGTAACAATCCATTCGCATGGTCATCCGATCGGATTACCATTCGACCCACTGGCACCTTGTTCCATTTTACGCGTCGCTCATCGTTTATGTTATCGTTAACTGTTCAGGCTAATCTTGCTCTCTAGCGCTCCCTTTAATCCATCATCGCTGTGGGTATACTCGAACCCTTTTTGCTTTATGCATTTTTGGGTGTTACATACGTTACTTGTTCTAAATCACATCGAACACACTATGCAATACTTTAACGCTAACCGTTATCGCATGTTATACGTGACTTAATGAATGCTTGTTTGTTATGTTTACACATGGAATGTTGTCTACCTGCCTTAGTAACGATAGTACTATAGTTTGGACTCAGCACCTGTTAACTCAGGGGTTGTTAAGGACAATTAATTACATGGCTCACAGTGGTGAGTGTGTATTACGAACTGCCTTGGGCAGTCAACCCGCAGTCATTGGTATCGATAGGTTCATGTCGATAACTAACGTGCTTCATTTCACTCTGTGTACGTGCTGGTTATGCGTAAACAATTTCGAACTCTATTATATTTATCAAACTTGTATGCTCACATTTACACTATGTGTATTGACTTTTACTTTAACGTATGTGGCAGGTGCTTAGGATGTTTAATTGCCTGGCTTGCTCTGAAATCGAGGCTAGGAAAGGTCTAGAAACAAATAAATGAATTGTCTGTATTTGAAATTTGAGTTGTCGGAACAGAGCAATTTGACTAGATCTTGTCTGTAATAATTATATTACTTTTTATGTCATGGTGTGGGACATGATGCTTTAAATAATTGGTAATCATAGTTGTTATGGAAACTTCTGGACAATCTGTTTCGCTCAGTGCCACGCCCCGATGTTTCCGCCATCGGTTGGGGTGTGACAGATTGGTATTAGAGCCATAACTATTTGGAATTAGGCAAGACTCGACCTAGTTCGGGTCGATGTCTTAGAAATGACATAGTCTATAGTTAGGTACCAACAGACCAACTTGTGCATATCCCGTGAGGATTATGTACGAGCTTGCTTACTATTTCCCGCTACACTCGCCCACGCTACACTATCACTGCAATCTAGTTTTTAACGATGAACAAGCAATTAGGTCGTGATTAGGTGTGAAAACCGTAATCTCTCGAGTTGATTGCTTGTTCGACCCGCATTTTTATCTACAAACTAGAAAATTTATGTTGAATCAGGAGTGAAATCCATACTTTGACGCATGATTTTTCCTTTATTATATCAAAAACAGGAATGAAGTCATTAAGTCAGGGGTGAAACCCGAACCTCGACGACTTGTTCCGATCTCTATATGTTTTACAAACTCTCACCAAAGTCTCGACGGACTCCAACGACTTGAAGTCACATTGAAACTGGGAGGATGCGTGCCATTCGCCCAGATTCAAGGCGAGAGCACAGTCCCGAAGGCCAAAGTGTGTACTGAAAGTCTTTGTGAATAGTAGAACCACTTTGGTTAGTCGATGTCTAAATAGCCGCAGACAATGTATACTCGATTTTTATATGTTTCGATTCTGAGCTCGCTACTGCCGACTCTGATATTTGTCGATTTTATGAGGATTTTATGTGCCTTATGTGATTTTACTTGTTTATGTGTTACGATTTTCGGTGATTTATTCGCTTTCCCCTTATCGCTTTAATCGACACACACGACTCGCACTGTACATCTTCCCCAAAACGCTGACAAATCGCTACTACATGAGGAACAACCTTGCAACATGTTGCTTGATATACTATTCGCTTATGATATACTAATCGCTATGCTATTTGCGATCGCTACTTTTGAACGCTCGCGAACTTTGAATGATAGGTTTCTGTATTCTGACTGCCTCTTGTGATTATGTGCTTCTGTGCTTTGGTGTTTCTGTGCCTTACGTGCTTATGTGCTTCTGTGCTTATGTGAAACTGTGATTATGTGCCTATGTGTTTACATGATCGTGTTCCTGCTCTTTAGTAGTATTAGAAGTATGAGGTGAGGTTCGATTATATTATGTCTGAGTCCCACGACGATGTCTGTTGCTGACAATGTCGTCACCTGGACCCCATCACCCACGAGTTACTCGTCAAGAGCAGAGAGACAAACGCCTTGCTGCTATCGTCGCTAAGCAAGTAGCAAAGGTAGTTCCGCAGATCGTGAGTGAGATATATGAGAATGTGAGCAAATCATCTGAAGAGTCCAGAACCGAAGCTCCTAAAGTTACCCCCAAAGCTGCTTTTAGCTTCAAACAGTTCAAGGCATGCGGACCAAAAGAGTTCACTGGCGAATATGGCCCTACGGCCTTGTTTCAATGGTTCGACTCGATCGAAGTCACTCTGCGTCAGAGTGGATGTCCTGATGATCTCCGCACTCTGAATGCTACCGGTGTTTTCCAGTCCCGCGCACTAGACTGGTGGACGGCCGAGAGGAATAAACGCGGAAATGACGCAGCTTATGGCTTGTCATGGGACGAGTTGAAGAACGTCATGCTCGAAGAGTTCTGCCCTCCCCATGAGCACCAAAAGTTGGAGGACGAATTCTGGCATCTGAAGCAGAAGGATGGTGATAACGCTGCTTTAACTGCTCGCTTCAAGCAGCCCAGTATCATCTGTCCCGATCAAGTGAAGACTACCGACATGACAATCAAGAAGTACATCCGCGCTCTGCTGGATTGTGTTGCAGATTTTGTGCATGCTTCCAAACCAGCAACAATCAAGGAGACTTACCTGCTTGCCGCTGAGATCAATGACAAGCGAGTCAAAGTTGGATTTTGGGACAAAGCTACCAAGAACTTGCACCAAGCCACTGGCGCACCAACCGCTGAGACCGCCGCCGCCTCTCAATCATCAAAGTCCTCTCGTCGCAAGAGGAAGAACAACAACAACAGCTCCAGCAACAAAAACTGTTCTCTCACTACCACTGCTGCCCCTCTTCAAGCCATACCGAATCAGCAGCAATCCTAGCACTGATCAGCCCCAGCACCAGTTACCTATGCGCCGCCAGCAAAACGTGCATACACTGGTCCTCATCCTGCCTGCCCAACATGTACTTATTATCACCCGGTGAGTATCGCCTGCAGATTCTGCGTGCACTGCAATATGTACGGCCATTTCACCACCAACTGCCGTACTGGTCCTCGACAAACACCAGCTCAAGCCACTGCTTATCAAGCTCTACTTCCAGCTCCTCAAGGCCAACAAGCGGCTCAGGCCCCGCGGTCAACGCCAGAGTCTGCTTTGCGTGTGGTGATCCCAACCACTTCGCAAACATGTGCCCTAATAGGGCTGTGAAGCAAGAGCCCTAGCAGTAGCAGCCTCAGCAGCAGCAACAGCCTCAACAACAACAGCAACAAGCCGCCTGCGCCAGAACTTTCAACATCAATGCGCGTAAATCCCAGGCCGACAACAATGTGGTCAATGGTTCGTTCCTTGTGAATGGTATTTATGATTCGTGTTTGTTTGATACTGGAGCCGATAACTGTTTTGTGTCGTGTAAATTCGAGAAGCTCCTTAATCGTAAGCGCTCCCATCTTCCCTCGATGTTCGATGTCGAAGTCGCCACCGGAAGGACCGTCCCTGTCAATTCTGTTCTTCGTGATTGTACTCTTGAACTCAACAATCACATCTTTCCGATTGACCTTATTCCGATGCAACTCGGAAGTTTTTTACATCATAGTAGGCATGGACTTTCGTCGTGAAAACCATGCTGAAGTTGTGTGATTCGATAAGATGATTCGATTCTCGCTCGCAAATGGTGATTTGTTATGTGTTTATAGCGAAACTGCTTCAAAGGGTCTAAAGCTCATGTCGTGTACCCAAGGTAGCAAGTATCTCCGTAAGGAATACAGAGCTTTCTTGGCTAACATTGTAGTAGCGGAGAAGGAAAAGAAAGGTAAACCAGGAGTAAATGACGTTCCAGTGGTTCGAGAATTTCCTAACGTTTTTCCTGAGGATCTTCCCGGACTACCGCCAAGTCATGATATCGACTTTCGTATCGACCTCATTCCTAGAGCCAACCCTATTGCTAGAGCTCCTTATCGACTCGCCCCGCCCGAAATACGCGAACTCTCGAGTCAGCTCCAGGAATTACTTGATAAAGGATTCATTCACCCGATCACCTCTCCTTGGGGCGCGCCAGTCCTTTTCATCAAAAAGAAGGATGGGACGTTTAGGATGTGCATCGACTATCGGGAATTGAATAAGTTGACTATTAAGAATCGTTATCCCTTGCCTCGAATTGATGATTTGTTTGACCAGCTACAAGGTGCTACGTGTTTCTCAAAGATCGATCTACGCTCAGGCTATCAACAACTACGCATCCAAGAGGAGGATATTCCCAAAACCGCTTTCCGAACTTGATATGGCCATTATGAATTCGTTGTTATGCCCTTTGGATTAACCAACGCACCCGTGGTTTTCATGGATCTGATGAATCGCGTGTGTAAACCTTATCTCAACCGCTTCGTCATCGTGTTCATCGATGATGTCTTGATCTGTTCCAAATCGAAAGCCGAACACGGGCAACATCTACGTTTGGTTCTCGAGCTACTCCAAGGGAATCGAATCTATGCCAAATTCTCCAAGTGTGAATTTTGGCTAGAGGAGGTTCAATTCCTTGGTCACATTGTCAATAGTCAAGGTATTCACGTCGATCCCGCGAAAATTGAAGCAGTTAAGAGTTGGATTACACCGAAGAACCCGTCTGAAGTTTATTCCTTTCTCGGACTAGCGGGCTATTATCGTCGATTTATCGAAGGATTCTCAAAAATCGCTGTGCCGCTTACCGCTCTCATGCATAAAGACAAGCCTTTTGTTTGGGGAACTGAACAGGAGACTGATTTCCAAACCCTCAAGCATATGCTTTGCAATGCTCCTGTCCTCACGTTACCCGACGGAAACGACGACTTTATTGTCTATTGTGATGCCTCGAACCTCGGCCTTGGTTGTGTTCTCATGCAACAGGACAAGGTTATTGCTTACGCATCTCGCCAGCTCAAGATCCACGAGAAGAACTATACAAACCACGACCTCGAGCTAGGCGCAGTTGTTTTTGCGTTAAAGATCTGGCGACACTACCTGTATGGTACCAAGTGCCTATAACATATCTTTGACCAAAAGGAACTTAATATGCATCAACGCCGATGGGTAGAACTTCTCAACGATTACGACTGTGAGATCCGTTCTCATCCTGGCAAGGCAAATGTTGTTGCCAACACTCTAAGCCGACGAAGCTAATTGCATAGCGCTCGTAATATCCAAGCCCAATATGATCTCGAAACCCTCATCCGCGAAGCTCAGCATGCCTGTTTTAATGAACACACTTTGAAGAAGGAAAGAATCTACCACGATGGAGCCCAGCTAGTGAATAAGTCGAATGGGATATTCTATTATCTGGACCGAATTTGGATCCCTAAACGGACCGATTTGCGATAGATTTTGATGAACGAAGCCCACAAATCCCGATATTCTATTCATCCCGGTGCCGAAAAAATGTACCAGGACCTTCGCTACAAGTACTGGTGGCCGGCCATGAAAAGAGATATCGCCCTATATGTAGGAAAGTGCCTGACTTGTTCGAAGGTCAAGGCCGAGCACCAAAGACCCTCTGGCTTACTTGAGCAACCTCCGATCCCTATGTGGAAGTGGGAAAGTATAGCTATGGACTTCATAACGAAACTTCCGCGTACGCCCTCAAGTCACGACAACATCTGGGTTGTCGTTGACCGTTTGACCAAATCTGCTCATTTTCTGCCAATACGAGAAGTCTACAAGGTAGAAAGATTAGCCCGAATTTACACCGACGAGATCAATTGTCGACATGGGACGCCTCGCGACATCATCTCTGACCGTGATGCTCGGTTTACCTCGCGTCTATGGGAGACGTTTCAAACGGCTCTCGGTACTACATTGAACCTTAGTACCGCATTTCATCCCCAAACCGATGGTCAGACTGAGAGAACAATTCGTACCCTTGAAGACATGCTCCGTTCGTGTGTCATAGATTTCGGTGGTAATTGGGACGCGTACTTACCTTTAGTCGAATTCTCGTACAATAACAATTATCATTCCAGCATTCAAATGGCACCATTTGAGGCTTTGTATGGAAGAAAATGTCGATCGCCTATTGTATGGCACGAGATCGGGCACTCGCAACTGACCGGTCCTGAGCTATTACAAGAAACGACTGACAAAGTCCTCCAAATTCGAGACAATCTGCTGAAAGCTCAGAGTCACCAGAAAAGTTACGCCGATAGACGATGCAAGCCCCTTGAATTTGACGTTGGCGACCATGTACTCCTAAAGGTATCACCTTGGAAGGGTGTGGTCAGATTCGGCAAGAAAGGAAAGCTTGCGCCTCGATATCTTGGACCCTTTAAGGTTCTGGAAAGGATCGGAAAAGTGGCCTACAGACTCGAACTACCGGAGGAACTTAGTAATGTCCACCCGACTTTCCACGTGTCTAACCTCAGAAAGTGCCTGGCTGAAAATGATCTGTTTATGCCTCTGGAAGATCTCCAAGTAAATGAAACACTACACTTTGTGGAGAAGCCTGTCGAAATCACTGACCGCCAAACCAAGTAGCTCAGACGCTCGCGCATTCCCATTGTGATGGTTTGATGGGAAGGTAAACGAGGCGCAGAGTTCACTTGGGAACTCGAAAGCGACATGAAGGCAAAGTACCCGCAGTTGTTTGTTACAGCTTCGGCTTAATTTCTGGACGAATTCCCTCAACTAGGGGAGGCTGTAACACCCTGTGTTTCGAAAGTCAAAGTCAAGATGGAAGTCAAAGGGAGACAAGATTGCTAATTGCGATCTGTGACTCCTTGTTCGGTTCCTGTTTTGACTTCTTTGACTTGTAGATAGTCTATTTTATACTTTACGTTAGTTGTATTATGTGGAGTAATTGCTAATAATCGAGGTTTAATCGCTATTTATCGATATTAATCGCATGTCTAACCAATTTAACGCTTATCGCTTATCGCAATCGCAACTCGAATTATGCGTTCTGGAAAATTGTTTTACGTGTGTGTGCTATTTATGTGTTACTTGTGCATGTTATATTTATATGGTGGTGAATCGAAATCGCAATCTATCGCATCGTAAATCGAAACGAAACGCTAAAACGCAAGTTAAATAGGATGCTTGTATGTTGAAATAGTAGTTGGGATTAAAAGTAATTTGATAAGTAAACCTATCGCATCGCTCAACACTCGAATTGAAGTCGCAAAACTCATCGCGCCGTGCACTCAAACCGAGTGGCCAGCCGATCGAGCTGCCACCCGGTTGGATTGCCATCCGACCGAGGTGCCACTCGACCTAGCTGCCACCCACCCAAGTGCCACCCGGTCGGATTGCCACTCGACCGAACGGCCACCCGGATGGGCTGCCACTCGACCGACCAAGCTCTTTACCCCCTTTCTATTTATGGAAACGCTATAAATACCCCCCCAATTGTCACCTCTTTGATGGTGACAGCTCCTTGTTCGACCAACTCGCTCCAGCCTCTAATTCTTCATATTTCTCGCGATTCTTGTAAGTTTTCAACCTAAATCTTGTACTTTCTTAATCTACACGCACTCCTACACATTTCTATCTTTTGAATCTTAACTTTTAACCGCAAAATCACTAGATTTGAGGTATTCTAGGATGATGTCATCATGGTGTTCTTATGAACTTCATGTGTCGGCTTCAATCCACCAAGAACAATTCAGATCTAAATGATTTCCACATGAATTAACAAAGATCTTTCATAGATCTGAACATATTCATGGTGAAAGGGATTGAAAGATGGTTTTCTAACTTTCTTTCAACCCTTTTACACTCAATGCACTCAAACCCGATGGAATCGGAGCTAGTTCTAATCTTCTATTCCTTCTTGTTGATGTGTTGGTTCAAGATCCGGATTCTATCCACGAGAACACTAATTTCGGGTTAAACATGAAACACCGTCTCGAACAGTTAACTGGTCGGACTAGGATGATTCCTGTCCGATCGGGTCACTAAGTCTTGATGAGGTTTCTGCTGCTTGGCACGTTGTCAAACAGTCTCGAGAAAACTTCAAACTGTCAAAACAGCCAAGGAAGAAGACGATCAGGTCACTGGGACGGATTGCCGTCTGATCGGATTGCCACCCGATCGGACTACACCTTGGGTCCCACACTTAAACTTTTATTTCAACATTTGAGGTTTTGAACATCGAACGAATTGTCGTCCGATCGGATTGTCGCTCGACCACGTGATGTTCTGACTTCAACACTTCAACAATTTTCAACATGTTCAACCCAAGCGGATTGCCAACCGATTGGATAGCCATCCGATCGAGTGACCATCCTTCTGTGAACTTGTTTTCAACCTGAAGAGTCTCGCCAATCGGATTGCTGTCCGATCGAACGAACGTTTGATCGAGACCTACCTGAAGGGTAGAGATACTTCTCTGATTTCAAAATGCTACAGCGAAAACTTCAAAGTTCAAGCCATCATACACATACACATCCATCCCAAACAAGGTAATAATCCACTCGCATGGTCATCCGATCGGATGACCATCCGAACGGATTGTCACCCGCTCGACCGGCCATCCCGATCGGATTGCCATCCGGTCGGATTACCATTCGACCCGCTGACACCTTGTTCCATTTTTCGCGTCGCTCATCGTTTATGCTATCGTTAACTGTTCAGGCTAATCTTGCTCTCTAGCGCTCCCTTCAATCCATCATCGCTGTGAGTATACTCAAACCCTTTTTGCTTTATGCACTTTTGGGTGTTACATACGTTACTTGTTCTAAATCACATCGAACACACTACGCAATACTTTAACGCTAACCGTTATCGCATGTTATACGTGACTTAATAAATGCTTGTTTGTTATGTTTACACATGGAATGTTGTCTACCTTCCTTAGCAACGATAGTACTATAGTTTGGACTCAGCACCTGTTAACTCAGGGGTTGTTAAGGACAATTAATTACATGGCTCACAGTGGTGAGTGTGTATTACGAATTGCCTTGGGCAGTCAACCCGCAGTCATTGGTATCGATAGGTTCATGTCGATAACTAACGTGCTTCATTTCACTCAGTGTACATGCTGGTTATGCGTAAACAATTTCGAACTCTATTATATCTATCAAACTTGTATGCTCACCTTTACACTATGTGTATTGACTTTTACTTTAACGTATGTGGCAGGTGCTTAGGATGTTTAATTGCCTGGCTTGCTCTGAAATCGAGGCTAGGAAAGGTCTAGAAACAAATAAATGAATTGTCTGTATTTGAAATCTGAGTTGTCGGAACAGAGCAATTTGACTAGATCTTGTCTGTAATAATTATATTACTTTTTATGTCATGGTGTAGGACATGATGCTTTAAATCATTGGTAATCATATTTGTTATGGAAACTTCTGGACAAACTGTTTCGCTCAGTGCCACGCCCCGATGTTTCCGCCATCGGTTGGGGTGTGACATAAAATAACAAATTTTAACATTACACGACGTTCGGTAGCGAAAACGGGTCTTAGAATTGTGATCGGGCCACATATAACACGCAAAGTGGGCTTGTGGGCCTTGGGCCCAAGCCCACTAACCAAACTGGGTATTTAGGTGTGGAGAAACCCTAAGTTCCCCAATTGATCAGTCGCACACTTTGGGTTTTCCCTCCTAATTCTTGGATCTGCACTCATCCTCTTCTATCCACACATGAAACACATACATTTCTACAAAATCAAACACACAAACAAGCATCCAGATCTTTTCTCTCCGTCTCGGTTCCACTCTATAACACAAAAGGAGGTTCTAACTATCAGGCATCATCACCTCCACTCGCTCTCTCTCGGCTCGAGTTGCAGGAGACGGCTGCCGGTGACTTTCCGGTGCCTGTTCTCCGACCAGACACCCCCCTCTCCGGCGGAGGCGATATCATGAGCCGCGGCTGACTTAGATCGGAGGTAAATGACATCACGGCGGCGGAAACGGCGGAGGAGGAGGCGGCGGTGGTGGTGCGAGGGACGAACTCCGGTGCTTTGGCGTTCAATTGGCTGAATGAAACGTTACGTGTGAGAGATTGATTGTTGGTGCTATCAGTTGAATTGAAGTACAGATAGGTGATTCTAGTGTTTGAGATGAGGATGAGGAGGAAGATGAGGGTTCCTGAGCCATAGTATTATTGGAGGATTTGTATGTATAGGTTGTGTATAGGGGGATCTACTCTATGAAAACAAGGGTTTGTATGGGGAAGATGAAGTGAGCAAGAGCAAGATCCCCCTCCCTCTACCAATTATAATAAAATGAAAAAATTACCCCTGAGGAAAAAGACAAAACATGGGGTTTTAATTTGGGGAATCTGGCCTGATTTCACTTTTGGACTAAAATGACAACAAAACTGAAACCATAGGGACCCAGATACTAAAGGTTTTGAGATTTAGACTAAAATGGCAAAACTGGCCAAAACTCAAGGACCAAAATGGCAGTTTACTCTAAAAAGTAATTGTAGATGGTTGAAAGTGGTTGTGATAAGATGAGGGAGAAAATGTTACTGTTCATCTCTAAATTTAATAGGACACTGTTCACCCTATATAATTTTATAATATATTTTGAAAGCGGTTGTGAGTGGATGATAGAGAAAAGATAATGATAAAAGTATAAAAAATATTATTTAATTAAAATGAGATAGAAAATATAGTTGTTTTTAGTTAAATGGGTAAAAAACATGGAAGAGATGTGAATGCTCTTACACAAGCTAATTTCCCATAAAGTTTCAAGCACCTACTTGACCGGTAGTCCGTTAGTATGACATATATTTTCTTAGATAAAGTTCTTGTAATTTGGGTTGCCTCACTTGATGATTCGATCTCATAATTATATGATTGTGATGTGTTTATTTTTATCTATCTTTTGATAAAAGTTTTGTTCAAAATAGAATGTGTCAAATAGAATGGATTGTTTTTGTCCTTTCCCTTGACAAATTAAACCTAAAGTAATGTCCGAACAACTTTGGTAGTTGTTTAGAGTATAGTGTCAGTATCGTGATTAACTGAAACAGTGTCGTCCCAATAATATTAAAAACCGCGCCGATTTCAATCGAACAACACCATTATTTGTATTAGTACTATTAGAACATTATTAATATTGGTTTTTATAGTTTTCGAATGATATAAAAAATATGTTAGTATTATGATAACTTTGTTTTTGAAATTTATTTTCACTTGCTTATTAGAGCCATTATTAATATTGGTTTTTATAGTTGTCAAATGATATAAAACATATATTAGTGTTATGATAACTTTGTTTTTAATATTTATTTTCACTTGCTTATTAGAACCATTATTAATATTAGTTTTTATAGTTTTTGAATGATATAAAAGATATGTTATTATTATGATAACTTTGTTTTTGATATTTATTTTCACTTGCTATATTAAGTGCCTACCACACCGAACCATAATAAACAAAATCGATACCACCAAATTCCTGCTGCAAAATAAGAAGAATTCTGCCAGTTATCATTCATGAGATACCAACTAGATGTTTTCTTATAAATAGTTATTTAATATTTTTAAAGATAGTACGGGGCGTCCCATTCATTAATTAGACGTTGGGCACCACTACGAAAGATGGTACGAGTTAAACATTTTGCAATTTTATTTTAGAGTAAACTGCCATTTTGGTCCCTGTGGTTTGGCCAGTTTTGCCACTTTAGTCCAAATCTCAAACTTATTACATCTGGGTCCCTGTGGTTTGCATTTTGTTGCCATTTTAGTCAAAAAACAAAGTCAACTCATATTTCTAATAAAAAAGCCTGGTTTTTTGTCCTTTTCTGAAGGGCATTTTGGTCATTTTGACTGCCCAACTACCCACCCCACCCCAACATATTTAAAGCTTTTAACTTTTTATGGGTCCCACTTATAAATTCTTATGCCATGTGCCTGCAATCCCAATTGTCTTCTTCGTTCATTTCTACTTTTCTTAAAACAGAGCACACAATAATAGAGCATCCATGGCGACCAAAGGCTTCGTATTGTACCGCCGCTGTTTTATCAGCAATCATCATCTCCAATCACAACACTTACAAAAACAATCATCAGATCAACCCGTTGTGAGCCTGACTAATAACCTCGAATACGGTGGTGGCGATAACCTCGATTTAGGTGGTGGCGTTAACAACAACAATAACCTCGAATACGGTGGTGGCGATGGCGGCGGAGTTTGATTATCACTACTCGATTCAGGACGCGGTGGAGCGAGATTCGAACTCGAACCAGACTGCGGCGGAGGATAAAGAGCGGCATGATTGGAGGCACCGGAATCAGGAGTGGAGATCTGATTGAGAGCATGGGTTGGGGCGGCGATGGCTGGACAGTGGTGGTTGGGTGTTTAGTTAGGGTTAGGGTGGTGGTTCTGTGTAGATCAGTTCGGTGAAGACTGAGGTGGCAGTGGATGGTTGTGGTGGTGGTGGGAGGTGGGAGATGGTGGTAGATGACTGAAGGTTGAGATAGAGCTGTGTGTGTTTATAGAGAGAGAGAGAAATAGTTGACCGGTTTGGTCTGTAATCAGAAGAGGGAAGAGGGAAAGAAGAAAAGGGGTGGGGGTGGGTGGGTAGTTGGGCAGTAAAAATGACCAAAATGCCCTTCAGAAAAGGACAAAAAACCAGGCTTTTTTATTAGAAATATGAGTTGACTTTGTTTTTGGACTAAAATGGCAACAAAATGCAAACCACAGGGACCCAGTTGTAATAAGTTTGAAATTTGGACTAAAGTGGCAAAACTGGCCAAACCACAGGGACCAAAATGGCAGTTTACTCTTTATTTTATTTTATTCATTGTGTGGCTTCCATAGTTTCAGTAACAATAACACGGTTTTTTTTCCTTTTAGGTGTGCATGTGTTGCCGGTGGGGCGGACTCACATAGAGCGGGTCAGAGTCTCCGGATTCTAATATTTTTCAAAAAATTAGTAGATCCGGTACATTAAATTTTATAAGGACTCTATAAATATAAATAGATGGACACTATAAAAAGAAAAGGAAAGCTGGTGTAACGGTAAACACCCATCTTTTAACAACAAGAGGTCATCCGACCGACCCAAAAATTTTAACGTTTTGTTATGAAAATTTTGAACACCGAAAAAATGGACCCTATTAAAAAAAATCTTGGATCCGTCGGTGGTGCGCACAGCATCCGATGGTACTCTTGAAAAGAACAGAAAACACATGCAAGTTAAAGAATGGAGATTTGAACAAACCTGTTTCCAAAAGCTTTATGTAACGTTACAATCATTTCATCTTCTTCCACGCTAATATTACCTCTTTTCAAGTCTCCTCTCAAGTAGTTCACCCAACGCAATCTACAACTTTTTCCGCACCTCAATAACCCTTTCAAAATTATTTTACAGGATTCCAACTTTAGTTTTATAAAAACATGAGTACATTTATAAAACTATATGTTATATAAATATGTAAATAGTACCGGCATTTTTAGGTAAAGATTTCCAAGAACCTTCCCCGTTAGATTGAATATACTTAACCAATGTTTCATCTTCTTTCGCTGTCCATCTCCCCGTATTGAGCCCTACCTTTTCGCAACAAGTTGATCTCCCCATTTCCGTAATGTTATCAAGAAAGGGAACAAGTTTTGTATATGCTTAGTGTGTACATATGTATGTATATATATATATATAGAGAGAGAGAGAGAGAGAGAGGTGGAGAGAGAGGGAGAGAGTTTACGAAAGTAGAAAGAATTTGGTTACTATCACAAGTTTTATAGCTGTAAAGTGAAGAGAAGAGAAGAAAGAAAAAGGTTTTCAAGGGTAGAGTTTATGAGTGGAGCATAAAAGTGGTTATTAGTCACAATACTCCGTATTCATTTAATATGACAAATATGAAATATATCCATCGCAGTTGATGATATCATTATAACTTATACATTTGCAATGATATTATGGTTCAGAAATCTATTACGAAGTGTACGAAGTAGAAGTGATATATAGGTGTGAAATATCTGTTAGTCCTGGTGGAAATTTATAAGCTAGATTTTATATATATGTATATATTATAAGTAGATATAAGAGTTAATTAGTTAGAATAATATGTATTATTATTATTATTATCCGATAGTATAGATCGAGGCGGTTATTTTATGTATCTCCCTTGGTTTATATATATCATCAGATGTAACATTTACAATTTACCAATTCATACAAGAACATTATCGATTCTTCCATCAAGAATATCACTCTGATAGTGAGATTTAATCCAACAAAGTGGTATCAGAGCCACCGATCGCTGAACACAAGATCTGCAATTCATTTTCTTCAAAGAGCAAAACCCTAATTTACACATGACGACCAACGGGGGAATTCAAACTCAGATTCCGAAATTACTAGGGCCAAATTACTATCATTGGCATATACAGATGAGAGTGTTATTAGAATCACAAGAATTATGGACAATAGTGGAAGAAGGTTACACAGATCTGCCGGCAAATGCATCAGAAAGCGATCAAAATATTCAGAGGGAGAAGATCAAGAAAGATAGAAAAGCGTTGCACATAATGTTTCAGGCTGTAAGTGAAACAATATTCGAGCGAGTGGCGACGTGCAAAACTTCAAAGGAAGCGTGGGAGATACTGCACAAGGCATATAGAGGAGAGAACAGGGTAAAAATGGTACGGTTACAAACCCTTAGATGTGAATTCGATGCCTTAAAAATGAAAGATAGTGAATCTATAGAGGATTATATTAATCGTATGGCAGTAATAGTTAATCAACTTCGTCTAAACGAAGAACGAGTAGAAGAACAAAGGGTTGTAGAGAAAATTTTAAGGAGTTTAACACGGAAATATGAGTCGGTAGCTGTTGCAATAGAAGAATCTAAAGATCTGAATGCAATTTCTACCGAAGAACTACAGGGAATTCTACAATCACATGAGTTACGTTTGAAACAATATGATGATGTTTCAACCGAACAAGCGTTTCAAATACAAAGCGATCAACAAGACAGAACAAGGCAGTCAAGATCAGAATACAGCGGCAGAGGACGGGGTAAAGGAAGAGGAAAGTTCAACAATAATTCTATTCGGTGTTTTAACTGTCAGAAATTAGGACATGTGGCGCGATTCTGCAATAAAAGGAGTGAAGATGATAAATCCAATGCAGCACTCATGCATACTGATGAACAAGAAGACGAAAATGACGACACAATGTTCATGATATTCAACGTCGAAGAAGTTATAAAAGGTGATTGTTGGTATCTTGACAGTGGGTGTAGTAATCACATGACTGGAGATAAAAGTTTATTTATTACACTAAATGGTTCTGAACGACGTGAAGTAAGAACTGGAGATGATAAGAGGTTGGAGGTTCTCGGGTGTGGAGATGTGTTGATAAAAGTTAAGGGAATAGAGAGACGGGTTCCCAATGTATTTTATGTGGAAGGCCTAAAACACAATCTCTTAAGCATCGGCCAACTTGTTCAAAAAGGATATGATGTGAGATTTAATAATCAAGAGTGCACCATTAAGGATTCCCTTGGATCACATGTAGGAACGGTAAAGATGACTGGTAACAAGATGTTCCCACTAAACATGGAGCAAGATTTGATTCCTCGGGTGTGCAATGTAACAACTACTGAAACCACTTCAGAGTTATGGCATAGGAGGTTCGGACATTTGAACCTTGAAACATTGCATGACATGAGTATGAATGGCACTGTAAGAGGGCTACCGAAAATTAACAAATTAAATACAGTATGTGAAGGATGCATGTTTGGTAAACATGCTAGGAAACCCTTTACCAAGTATGCAACATGGCGAGCAAAGGAACCATTACAACTTATACATTCAGATATATGCGGACCAATGAGAACTCAATCAATAGGCGGTTGCAGGTACTTCATAACCTTTATCGATGACTACAGTAGAAAAACATGGATATATTTTCTAAAACTTAAATCGGAAGCTTCAGCAACGTTCAAACTGTTCAAGGCACTGGTTGAAAATCAAAGTGGTCACAAGATAAAATGTATACGAACGGATAGGGGAGGAGAATACTGTGGAGATGCATTTCAAGCATTACTTAAGACAAGTGGGATTCGCCATCAACTTACCACAAGTTACACACCTCAGCAAAATGGCGTGGCCGAGAGGAAAAACAGAACTCTTATGGAGTTGAGTAGAAGTATGTTAAAAATGAAGGGTTTGCCAAATGTGTATTGGGCCGAGGCAGTGTCATGTGCAACGTATTTACTGAACCGAGCAATAACAAAAAGTGTAGCCGACAAAACACCGCAAGAGGCTTGGAGTGGAAGAAAACCTAATGTTGAGCACTTAAGAGTATTCGGTTGTGTGGCTTATGCACAAGTTCCTAAACAGCAACGAAGCAAGCTGGATGACAAGACTGTAAGAACTATTCTCATCGGATACAGCGAAAATAGTAAAGCTTATAAACTTTATAATCCTACACCGAAGAAAACAATTATAAGTAGAGACGTTGTATTTAATGAAAATCAACATTGGATCGCTGACAAAGGAAATCAGCAAGCTGCCTCAGTAATAAACATTAATACATCAGGAGATGAGGATCTGAACGATGTAGCAGAAGATCAAAGTGACGTGGTGTTAGATCAAAGTCCAACGGTTGAACAGCAAGAAACAGAACAGTCACATGAAAGCTCAAGATTGACTAGTGAAAATGCTGACAATAATCAAAATGAAAGGATAAACATACCGGCAGAAACCCATAATGAAACTGAAGATGAAGACTCATCATCGTCAGAAAATGAAGTCATAAGAACCAAGAAAGTGACTGATATATATCATAAGACAAGACCACTTACAAGGACGCAAATAGAGGCATTGTATGACAAGGACAGGAGTTCAAATAATGCAGTAAACTTTGTTCTTTTCACCAATGCTGATCCAACAACATATGAAGAAGCGAGTAAACAAATCAAATGGAGGGAAGCTATGGACAGGGAGATAGAGTCCATTCTAAAAAACGAAACATGGGAATTAGTTGAACCACCAAAAAATCAAACACCTATAGGAGTGAAATGGATATACAAGACGAAATATGATGAATATGGAGAAGTGAGCAAATACAAGGCAAGATTGGTGGTGAAAGGCTACAAGCAAAAGTATGGCGTCGATTACCAAGATGTTTTTGCTCCAGTAATTAGATTTGATACAGTGAGACTCGTGTTAGCATTAGCTGCTGATGTGTGTAAAATGCAACATATAAATTACATCAATTGAGGCATAAAACTAACCCTTTTTAAGTACTAATATTGGAAAAAGAGTGTTTTTGTCTTCCTTTTGTATTTTCAGGATTAAATGAGCTCAAAAACGCAAAAGAAGCAAAAAGACAGCTAAATCCAACATAAATACAAGAAAAGGAACATTAGTGGACTGCCCGACCCCTCAACGGCACCTTCCAAAGCAAAATAGAGAAGACAGAAGACTGAACACGCCCCGTGCTCAGCCAGCACGGGGCCGTGCCCAAGAAGCAGCAGAAAAGACAAATCTATAGAAGCTTCTATTGCCCACCACGGGCCGTGCTCAGCGGACACGGGGGCGTGTCGAAAGTACAGCAGGCGCATTAATTGTAATTGCGAATTACAATTAATGAGGAGAGAGAGTGTCAGACATGCACGGGGCCGTGCCCAGCGGACACGGGGCCGTGCCCAACTCTCTGTTCAGCCTATAAATAGGAGTGCTTGGATTCATTTCAACTCATCCCTTGGCACACCACCTCTCTCACACTTCATCCACCACCCACCACCATCACAACACCATCATCCACCACCATCATCCATTGTCCATCGTAGAGTGTGTGAGTCGTCTCGGGATCCAAGATTGATCGTAAGAGTTCTTGACAATCAAGGCCATGTTTGCCTAAGTCTCTTACATCACTTGGTGAAGACAAAGTGTCTAGTATAATACTTTTTATTTCTAATCTTTTGCACTTTTTATTTGGTTTTGTATTAATGACTTTAATAACTAGTTACTTATGTTGAAGGTGATCTTTCCTTATCGTTTGTCCGTGGTGTCTTGGCATTATTTTACTGTCTATATAAAATAAAGGATTTTCACCATTCATATCTCCACGGTCTATATGGAGGTATGTTGGCTACCTGGTCGGGGGTTAAGGGAACGGTTTGGTAAAGGTCTTGCCATTGTTCAGCGTTTAGAGGTCCTGCAATGGACCTGGGTCAAATTTAGTAGGACCTCCTTCAATACTTCACGGTATTGGATGGCGGGGGTCCAAACTCTTTGATCCCCTCATAAGTTAACTACTATTAATACTATAACCCGGCTATTTAGGACTGTATCCCTGCTGACTCAGACTACTTAGCCGAGGGTAACGTCACCACCAAAAGCGGGGCCTACCACAATACTGCATTAATAACTTAATTCATTATCTTCCAATAATCCACCCTTTTAGGATTGTATCTTTGCTGACTCAAACTACTGGGGTGAGGGTAACGTCACCTTCAAAAGAGGGGCCTACTACAATAACTAAGATAATCTCTTAATTATGTGCAAAAGTGCGGAAATAATCAAAGGTTATATTAGATACGAGTCGGAGCCAAGTGATTCATCTTGTCTATCTGTTTTTTCTTTTATTTTTATTTTCAGCATTTTAGTTAGTTTTTATTTTTCTTAGTTTAAAACATTTTTCTAAACTTTTATCTTGATTAGACGTTGAGGATAAACCGGTACTAAAAGCTCTTGTGTCCTTGGACGACCTCGGTATCTTACCAACGCTATACTACGCTCAATGATGGGTGCACTTGCCCATATGTGTGTTTAGTGTTAGTGAAATATCGTGTTTTATAAATTTAAAACTTGGCTAAAATAAGTGTTAAAAAGGGCTTAAAATATACACCTAATATATATAACACTTCGCACGCATCACTGCGCATTATGGATGGTATTTGCATCAAATGGATGTGAAAACGGCCTTTCTAAATGGCAATCTAAATGAACAAGTATTCATTGAACAACCGGAAGGATATGTTGTTAAAGGGGAAGAAAGAAAGGTGTACAAACAAAGAAAGGCACTCTATGGTTTAAAACAAGCACCGAGGGCTTGGTACAGCAGGATAGAAGGATATTTCCTGTCAAGCGGGTTCAAGAAATGCACTTATGAGCATACGTTATTTATCAAAATAACCGAAAAGGCAAGACTCATAATCTGTCTCTATGTTGATGATTTAATTATTGCAAGTGATTCATTGTTTATGCTAAGCAAGTTCAAAGAGTCAATGAAAAGGGAATTCGAGATGACAGATATGGGAATTCTACATCACTTCCTTGGAATGGAAGTTATGTGTAAAGACGGGGACATTGTGCTATCACAGCATCAATATGCTAAGGGAGTATTGGAAAGATTTAACATGATGGACTGCACAAGCATCTCTACACCAATGGAATATGGACTGCGGCTTTCCAAGCAAGATACTGATGAAGAAATAGAACCCAACATCTGTAGAAGACTAGTTGGCAGTCTCATGTATCTAACCAATACAAGGCCAGACATCATGTTCGCTGTAAACAAGATCAGTCAATTCATGGAACATCCAAAAAGAGTCATTGGGAAGCAGGGAAAAGAATTTTAAGATACATAAAGGGAACCATGAATCAAGGTTTGGTATACTCAAAGGGAAGCAAAGGTTCACTGCTGGCGATAGTGACTATGCAGGGAGTATCGATGACAGCAAAAGCACATCAGGATATGTGTTCTATCTCGGATCAAGCATAGTGGCCTGGCAATCGAAAAAACAAAAGGTAGTAGCACTGTCATCCACAGAAGCGGAGTACATTGCACTTTCAGTGGCCGGGTGTCAAGCACTTTGGCTCAAAGGACTCCTAGATGAACTAGAGGAAAAGATCAAGCAACCTCCGGTAATATATTGTGACAATAAGTCGACAATATGCTTAGCCAAAGACCCGGTGTATCATGGCAAAAGCAAGCATATAAGAGTTAAATATCACTTCATCCGGGATTTAGTCAAGAAAGAACAGATAGAACTGCATTACTGTTCAACCAAGCAGCAAGAAGCGGATATCCTCACTAAGGCCTTACAACTCAAAGACTTTCAGCGCATAAAGGAACTCCTTCAGTTTCGTGAAATCCAGCTTAAGGGAGGGTGTTAGTCCTGGAGGAAATTTATAAGCTAGATTTTATATATATGTATATATTATAAGTAGATATAAGAGTTAATTAGTTAGAATAATATGTATTATTATTATTATTATTATCCGATAGTATAGATCGAGGCGGTTATTTTATGTATCTCCCTCGGTTTATATATATCATCAGATGTAACATTTACAATTTACCAATTCATACAAGAACATTATCGATTCTTCCATCAAGAATATCACTCTGATAGTGAGATTTAATCCAACAATATCAAATACAAAGGGCTAAATGGAAGTATGAATAAGTTTGAACCATCTGATTTAACAATTGTTCAACTTTTATGCTAGTTAAAGAAATCTAGTTTCAACAATGTTTCTAAAATTCAATAACTTTTAGTGGTATTTATATATTTTTTAAATACATATCATAGAAAATTTTATAGCATCTTTAATTTACATACGTATAGTATTGCTATAGATTTTTTTTAACATGTTATGTGGTTATGTAGTCTAGTACGGGATTATATATATTTATATAACTTGTATATGATTATATAACCTGACAGTATGTGATTATATATCATGGTCAGTGACGGACCTAGGATTTTTTTTCCAATCGGGTCCATTTTTTCGGAGTTCAAAACTTTCATGACAAAATTAAAATTTTCGGGTCGGTTCTCGTTCGGGTCGGGTCAGAGTGAGGAACATATAAAAAATATATAATTATTACTCATTAGAAACACACACAATAAGAATACGATTTCATTCTAATTTCTAAACTTAATATTCATAGTAACAAATCATTAAACAAGTAGAGAAGTAACAAAATTTAAGTTATAAAACTAATAAAAATCAGTTAGTTAAAAAAACAGAAAAAGCATGCAATACATGGATTGGACACATGACCTCTTGTTGGTAGGGGGTGGGGGTGTTTACCACTACACAAGTTTTCCTTTTTCTTTTTATGGTATCCACCTAAGACCATGTGTAGTGGTGAAGAAATATAATGCCCCCACCATGGGGCATTATCCGACACGTGTCATCCCAGTCAGCATGGGGCGTTATTGCAAAAGTGGTGTAGTGAGAATAATACCTAATAAGCCCCTTCCAATCATTAAAAAAAAAGCAAACACATGGATGGATGGTGATTGGCTAGTCAAAGTAGTCATACAAATGCTCACCATTGATTGGTTCAACAAACATGTGCACAGCGTTTTAATTGAAACGCCCAACCTTTTTTTTTTTCAAATATAACGCCCAAAAACGCCTGCCGTAATGGGGGGAGGGGCGTTTTGCGGCGTTTTTTTTCAATTTGTTTTAAAAATCATGCCCCACTACGGGTGGTCTAATTATATTTATGGGGTCTTTATAAAATTTAATTTATCGGATCTACTATTTTTTTTTAAAACATTGGGGTTCAAGGACCCCAACCGTCCGCCGCTGACCATGGTATGTGCTTATATAACCTGATAGCATATGATTATGCATGACTTAATAGCCTGGTATATGATTATACGCTTTTATATAACCTAGTACGAAAATGGAGAACAAATCTGTTAGGGCTTCAATTTTTAAAATTATGGATCCAATATTCTAAGGTGTTACTGATCAGTTATCCTTAGCGGGTAGTACAGGGACTCAGAGGATCAAGGATCCTTCAACTCACATAATTGATAACCAACTGTTCATTGGATCGAATTACAGAGTTTAAAGTATCAAATTCAAATTTTTTTTGTACATACTCTGTTTTTCACAAAGATTAAAAGCAATGGCACAGAACAATCACGATCCTCATAACACTAGTTTCAGTAACAAGCCTCCGATGCTTGTCAAATCAGAATACAATATCTGGAAACATCGAATTACTCATGTGCTAACTCAAGAGAACACATGATGTTGGAGGTCCGTTATATTCGGACCACATGTTCTAATGGTATCAAATACTGAAAATCTAAATGTTCAAGAGCCAAAGAAACCAGAAAGCTATTTAGATCTAGATTACCAAAAGTTTGAGATTGATGCAAAACCATTAAGTATTATTACTACAACTCTACCAAATGAAATCTATGTTGACCTATTACACTTTCATAGTGGAAAAGACTTATGTGATGCTTTAAAAGAAAAATTCGGTGGAACAGAGGATATTATTAAAAATACCCAGGAAACTTTCAATTTGGGTTAGATCTTGTGTTTAGATATAAAACCAGTTTATCAACCATTAAAATCAACTAGTTAAGATGTGTGATTCCTTCACGTTGATTTGAAAGATAATTTGGGATTGCTAGGTTATTAGCTAAACATTATATGATAATCGGGTGACTGATAGCTACTGTTTGATTATTTATTCGTGTTTAAGGTTTCCTAGGGTTTCGGTTTGCTAGGTATAATCTGCTTCACAATTTGAGGATTTTGACACCAAATTTGTCACATCTCTAATAATTGTGGGATTTGGTATTGATGGCTCGAGTCAGTCCATTTTAGCACTTCAATACTGTGTCCCACTTTCGTGCACGGCTCATCATCCTTAGCTGGAGGTATACTGGGTAGATCAGGGTCTTCAGTCAAATATCGTAGTGAGGATATCATCACTTGAGTTTAGGGATTCGAAACCTCGGTAGTTCCTTCTCGTCATATTTGATCTTAGATCCAGTTCTCCAAGCCTGTTTGTTTGTTGTGTTCAGTCTGCTGTCTTGAGTTGTCTGCTTGTATTTGCACTTTACCGTTTTTCACAGTTAATTAATAATCAGGTTAATAGAAAAATCTTTAAAACCAACATAAAAAATTAACTAGTTTTCGACAGAGGTTTAGTATTGAAAGTTCGCTCATGGTGTCCACGGATTGATATTTGGTCTTGCCATCTACATTAAATTGTGACCGGTGCACTTGCCGATTCTATATGGGTTGGTTAGCGATTTCTTTTTAAAACTTGTTTGACATTAATTAACACAATTTTCACACGTCAGGACGCCTCAAAATTTCATGGTATCAGTTTTGAAATTCCATAGGAGCCGGTGTCAAAATTTCATGGGGTTTGTCGAGATTTTAACCTAGATATAATCCTAAGGGTCTACATATTTACACACCTTAATGCCTATTTCCACACCTTCCAAGACGCCTCGTATAGAGCTATACGAGGCGTATAGGGTTGCTTTTCCGACCAGCTTCTGCACCAAGTACAACGTCACATCAGTCACATCAGACGGGGAGTCTATGCCTGTACGAGGGACGGATACGAGGGTACTAAGACGCCTTGTATAGGCCTATACGAGGCGTCTTAGTGACTGATTTGACTACATGACTAACATGTGACTTAAAGCTATACGGGTAGTCTAGAGCTATACGAGGTGTCTATGTCTCACATAAAGTGCAACATACAGTGCATTCTTTATCCACCCGATCATTCAACATACATTGCATTCTTTCATTCTGCTTCTTCTTGTATTTCTTCAAAAGAATTGTTGTTTGCATTTGTGTTCTTATCATCCCGAAGTGTTGAAATGTCATCATACTGGGACGACAACTATGTCTTCGGACAGTATTCTAGAGACAACTGGGTGCTTAAAAGCGTTCCGGTAACAGTTATTAGCTTAATTGTCTTAATTAGTTGTTGTTTTAGTTTATTATTTACTAATGATGATACGGTTGTTTATTTTGGAGGAGTCTGGCATTCCCGATTCTAATGAGCAAGAGGAGGTTGTGTCTAGTATACAAGGAGAACAAAACAGACCGTTTCTAGATTTGAACAAGCATCCCCCTGTGATGAAACAGCCCCTGTAGATGACTCATACCATGCTGGTCAACCAAGTTATCCGACGCAACAAGGGTATCTTGATTATAGATACGGGTGTGAATATTCTTACGAAGGAGACAATGGATACGGAGGAGACGGTGGATACAGAGGAGACGGTGGATACGGTGGAGACGGTGGTCATCAGCAATTCATTTCCCCGGCCACTCCTTACGTTCATCAAAACAATCCGGACGTTGGAGGATATGGTGGTTATGGTGGATATGGTAGATATGGTGGTGAGACACCTCCCATCCCGGACAGTCCGTACTTAAAAAAACAGGTATTAATTACTATTTTTTATTTATTTATTTTTATTAATATTATTATTATTTATTATTATTATTATTATTTATTATTATTATTTATTATTTATTATTTATTATTATTTATTATTATTTATTATTTATTATTATTATTATTAATATTATTATTATTTATTATTTATTATTATTATTATTATTTATTATTATTATTATTTATTATTATTATTTATTATTATTATTATTTATTATTATTATTTATTATTATTTATTATTATTTATTATTATTATTATTGTCGATGTTACAGGTTTTCAACTCTTTAGATGAACTAAAGAATCGGATACAAGAAATAGCAAACGCGGATGGTTTCGTTATTGTCACCCGTCGATCAAAGAAAACCGGGGGAAGAACCGGGAGGGTATGGCTTGAATGTGATCATGGTGGTGAGCACCAGACTACAGCAACACTTAGAAAAGCCGGAAGCAAAAAAACCGGTTGCCCGTTTTACCTGCTGGCTGTGTGAAACCACCCGTATGAAACCTGGGAGATAAAAGATGGAACAATTGAACATAACCACGAACTTTGTGAGGACCTGTCGGCCCACGCGTTTGTGCGAAGGTTTACTCCAAGCGAAATGAAACTGATCGAGCAGCTGACAGCTCAAAACATGGAGCCGCGCAAAATATTTCAAACTGCAACACCCTAACACGTAATAACTTAAAAACGACGCAGCGGAAAAAGAGCCTTAAAAATTTATTTTCTTGACAATCATAAACCATTCGAATAAACTTGATTTAAATCTTTTACATAATTCATACCTAATCAAGAAAATTACATTACAAATGGTTTCCAATATGTGATCACATCCTCGTACAATCCTTGATCTTGACTCGACTCTCGATCACTAGTCCGCCATGAATATCCGACTAACATGCGGTCACCCGACACGTTAATAATTGGCGACATCATATTCATTAGTATAAAGACATAAAAATATACATAACCACTTAGCAATCTATCATTTTATACAACTCCGATATAATATTCTTTTGAGTTCATTCTTTACACCAAGCGTCCAATCTTTGTAAGCCCAATACTTACGTATCTGCATTCCTGTTCCATTCTCAAGGCACACCATTAGTAACGTGACTATTCAAACATGTTAGAACTATATATATATATATATACATACATATATATAAGATCCTTTCTTTCATGCACAACAAATCCTACTTCATGGATAAGTACGTACACACGTATGTTCACACACATTTCATACCTACATACATACATGCATACATAAACACGTCTATACGTACATGCTTACATACTTACATATAGTTATACAATGCATATAACATAGTTAGATAGCCTTCACACAAGTTTGGAGTTGAAGAATGCGAAAAATAAGAAAGAACCAACGATTGGCGCAAGAAGAAACCCATCTGGCGCAACCTTGTGCCAGTTCTGGCGCAATACAGAAGACATCAGTCAGGGGCGCAAACTTATGCCAGGGGGCGCAACCTTGCGCCTGGTTCAGACCTGCAACTTTCAGCTTAACGAATTTTTACCATTTTGGTCATAACTTTCTCATTTCTTGTCCGTTTTACGATCCGTTTATTCCTACATGATCGTAAATTAATATTCTATCATGTGAACTTGAAATCCAACATCTGAGTTAAGGAAATTCTTAACTTATACTTTTTTAGCTTATTATTCATTTACGAATTATTGACCCGTTCATACATTTATCAACATAACATGTTTATTTGACGTTAATTTCATACAAACCTTATAATTTCAAGGTCGTAAATCATATAAGGTTCAATTCCCGAATTCCTTACATCTTCATAACCCATTTTTGCTCAAAAGCTTATTTTGGCCCGTTAAGGGTATTTACGCGTTTTTAACGTCGTTGACTTACAAAAATCATACTCCTCACTCACACACTGGTCCAAAGCGTTCACTTAATCAATTAACTTGTTTCTAAACAACTTTTAATATCGTTTGCCCGATATGCCTATCAAGGGCATTTTGGTCAACTTTGTTCCGTCCTTTACGACAAAGGACTTCATTACTCATTTTACAATTCCCATGATTTAACTACAACTCTTATCGCACATACCTGGCTCGGATCAAGGCTATGACCGGCTTTAATACTTCATCCTCTAACTTGTTATATAATAGCAACGCAAACCCTTTTGCTATACATTCTGTGAATTCATAATACTTGACAAAACAATTCATTAGTGTATAACGCCAAATGGTGACATCTCCACCATTTGACCCGTTAAATCTAAGTGTCCACTTTACCTTTGTGGGGTTTTAGTTATTCATTATCCCATCCATGTAACTTATTTCTTCGTTAAG
Organism: Helianthus tuberosus; assembly: GCA_030545235.1. Lineage (NCBI taxonomy): Eukaryota > Viridiplantae > Streptophyta > Magnoliopsida > Asterales > Asteraceae > Helianthus > Helianthus tuberosus. Next base: position 18,295,941 of record CM060388.1, on the reverse strand, counting down.
TTGTAACCAGAATTACCATAATACCTTTTTCACCCTTTAAAAACATCAACCTTAATTCCTTATCACACCCACATATTCCGACACGTATCAAATACTTGTCGAAACATCATACTTCACATATTTACTTACCATGTTCGTATTCAATGCAATGAATAGATATTCTACAAAAAGGGGTGTAAGCTTTACTTACCTCACATCCAAATATGCTTCCCGTGCGTATAAGTCCCGTTTGACCCGCTTCTTTCCCAAGCTTCCTTGCCGCTTACCAAGCATCAACTATCATATATCATTCTTATGATAGTTAGTTTATTCATCATTCGTCACAACCCTTTCATCACACGGATCTTATATGGAATTTATCATTCAACCTTATAACATGCTAATCTATTATTTCTTATCCGATTTCTTTAAACATTCACACACATGTATGATTTCAAACATCATTAACATAAGTAAATCATCATTTTCATCACATTATCTAAAACCCACTTCATAACTACTTTGTTAATCACTTATAAGTGATCTAGTCTCAATTACCTCATAATTTCATCATACATTTGGTGAGTATACTACCTCCTAAGCATAGTGTACAACTAATTCATGCGCATTCTTCTAATCTCACACATAATTCATCAAATCCTCTTATTAATTAACATGTATCATCCACACATAAACATTCAAACATATTATCATCATATTTCTTTCAATTCCTCCAACAAAAATCCATATTACTCACATAATACATCAACATTCAACAAGAACTAGACATGGATGATGATTCAAGTCATCATTCTCACCATAACTAATGGGTTTCACATCTAAGCATCAAATTAACCGAAATCATGCATAACCCATGTTCTATATGATGATTCTAACATATCCTCATACTCAATTTCATACCAATTCACGATTTACAACATAACCCACTTCGTGCATAATCACCAATCTAACTTTTAAGACATACCTTACGACCCCCTTGTGTAGGTCATCATTAATCCATGTTCCTTCTTGAATTTGAGCTACAATTAACCCTTCAATTTGGTGATCTTCATAATTAGGGTTTGTGAGCTTTCATGGAGCTCCTGGCTCTTTCTCGAACACACGTACGTGTGTGTGTGTGTTTGTGTGTGTATTTTATAATTAAATTCATCTTTCATTTTACCCCACTTTAGTCCCTCAAGTTGCCACTAATTATATTTGGCACAACCTTCATCCTCTAATTGTTTCTACCATACTCTTAACTCGGTTAAATAACCTAGTCATTTATTTCTTGATGTACCATATCAGAACATTTAACGATTATAAACATTCGGGTTTTGGGGTGTTACAAGTCTACCCCCCTTAAATAAGGTTTCGTCCCCGAAACCTTTCTCACTTCCATTTACACATACACATATCTATGTTTGACTTTATGGTCACATCATAATTATAACTAATCATCCTATCTCATTTCATAATTATTTGTACAATTGACTTCTTCCTAACAAGTCTATACTTTCCATGCCATACTTCCACGTAACCTTCTAATTTCCTTGACCGTTTAGTAACTATTCAATGTACATATTCATTCAAACTTATAATAATTCTTTTACTTTCATATGATCCGTTTATAACAATTCTAATACCTTCATCTCATACTTTAAGATCACATTCTATACATATATTACATAACATTTAATTTTGTTTCCTTATCGCAACGAAGTTACTATTTCATAGTCATGCATTCGTGCTTAACTCCAAAGTTAACATCATTCTTCATTTTCTATAGTTATTTGTACCATACATATTCTTATGTTACCTTCAACTCACCTTATTCATTATACATTACTATTCCTCTCATTTCATGCATTATTTAATTTGCATAAGCCCACGTGTCACGCAAACTCATTATACGAGAGTTTAACCAATTCTCAAAATTTTCACTCAAAACCCTTGAGATTCACTTCTTAATGACATAGTTTTCTTCTTATGTCGACTATTAGGAATCAAACATTCCATACTATACCATACTCATTCCACCATTCATTTTGTAGGACGTTTTCAATTTATTAATCCGTACTTATCCGACATAAATTAAAACATTTTACTTACCTCGATTTCATTCCATACTTCGGCGATCCGTAAATCAGACCTGTCCATATTCTTCACGAGTACTAGTCGTACTAGGCTAGATTTTATTCATCCATGTAATGTGCTTCCAATCGTACACGTCCTTCCACCAATTCAATTGGTTTCATCACATCAAGTGTTCTAACATTATCATCAACAAATTTATTAATTAGCACATTTCATTTCTCACACGAAATTATTTCATTCTAGTTACTTATTTCGTCAACCTTCATTTGACTTTTCAAGGCTACACTGATATTTCTTAATTATCGTATATGTATTGAGGCACACATTCGTACTTCTTTCCATTCATGCTTACTTGCAAAAACATTCATTACATCATTTTGGTATTCTTAACAAAACTTATCCTTCTTGTTCATACTTAAATCATTGTCCGGGTCGTAGCCCGTCATTTATTATGACTCCTAAGTGTCGATTACTAACACATTTAACACATAACTTATTCAAAACTTCTTTCTTTCATCTTAAAATTTAGGTTTGTGTGCCAATTACGATCATTCTTTCATTCAGTTACTTTACATTTACTCATATGACTCGTTTGACGCAACCAAGGTCAAACTATCGGCACATTCTGATGTGGGCTAATTTCATCCTTTTTATATTTTTTTAAGTCCGTCCTGCGGGTTCAAACGTTACATCCATACCTTTCATTACTTCTATGTTTCGAATCCGTCCAGCGGTTCCAACGTACCTTTTCTTCCTTCTATGATTTGAATCCATCTAACGGATTCAATCATATCATTCACATCTTTCATTCCTTACATGTTTTGAATCCGTCTCGCGGATTCAGACATATCATTTCTACATTTCATTTCCTTGAATCCGTTTTACGGATTCAAACATTCTATTCATGCCTTTCATTCCTTGAATCCGTCTCGCGGATTCAAACAGGTCATTCATACTTCATTCCTTTCATGCTTCGAATCCGTCCCGCGTATTCTAACATATCATTCATACTTTCATTCCTGAAAGTCTTACATTTCTCTTTACCCTCACGTCCACCTACTACCTAATTCTAACGGACATACCTGTAACAATTATCACGGTCTCACGAACGTCATACGTTTCTTGTGTACTGGCCAGGTACACAATCCACATACTAGTTTCGTGTCTTCGTGTAATTGTCACCTTATGTCTGAGGAATTAGGTTTCGGCACGTGTAACATTTTCAAAACTTCATTACCATTCTATTATTATATTTCATGTAAAATTTTCCTTTACTTGATAGAATTTATCATTTCATGCACCCACATGTTAACTTTACGTACCTGGGGTCAATTTGTCTTATTACATGCCTTGGTGCCGATCCTAGACCGCATTCACGGATCATCCTCTCCAAGCAATTATGCTTACTTTACACGTACCATACTGTTAGTTTTCTTCAAATAAATACTTAAGCTCATACTTACCTTTGCTTCTACCCTTAGATCTTGATCGAGTCTTGGATTATACGGGTTCCTTGTCACAAGAGCACAAAGGTTTGAGTTCAAGTATTTACCTCCTCATACTTGATTTCCCTCAAACCATGGCTCTGATACCAACTTGAAACACCCTAACACGTAATAACTTAAAAACGACGCAGCGGAAAAAGAGCCTTAAAAAATTATTTTCTTGACAATCATAAACCATTCGAATCAACTTGATTTAAATCTTTTACATTATTCATACCTAATCAAGAAAATTACATTACAAATGGTTTCCAATATGTGATCATATCCCCGTACAATCCTTGATCTTGACTCGACCCTCGATCACTAGTCCGCCATGAATATCCGACTAACATGCGGCCACCCGACACGTTAATAATTGGCGACATCATATACATTAGTATAAAGACATAAAAATATACATAACCACTTAGCAATCTATCATTTTATACAACTCCGATATAATATTCTTTTGAGTTCATTCTTTACACCAAGCGTCCAATCTTTGTAAGCCCAATACTTACGTATCTGCATTCCTGTTCCATTCTCAAGGCACACCATTAGTAACGTGACTATTCAAACATGTTAGAGCTATATATATACATATATATAAGATCCTTTCTTTCATGCACAACAAATCCTACTTCATGGATAAGTACGTACACACGTATGTTCACACACATTTCATACCTACATACATACATGCATACATAAACACGTTTATACGTACACGCTTACATACTTACATATAGTTATACATTGCATATAACATAGTTAGGGGCTGTTTGGTAGCCTCTTAATGACCATTCAGATGCTCCTCTTAATGGTTTAAAACCTCTGAATGAATAAGAGGTAACCTCAAGTCTGAATAGTTAAGAGGTAACCTCTGAATGGTAAATCATCACATGTCACATTCTTCTACCTTCTCATTGGTAAAATTCTTAATGGTTCCATTAAGAGGTAGTCTCTTAATGACCATTCAGAGGCTACCAAACAGCCCCTTAGATAGCCTTCACACAAGTTTGGAGTTGAAGAATGCGAAAAATAAGAAAGAACCAGCGATTGGCGCAAGAAGAAACCCATCTGGCGCAACCTTGTGCCAGTTCTGGCGCAATACAGAAGACATCAGTCAGGGGCACAACCTTGTGCCAGGGGGGCGCAACCTTGCGCCTGGTTCAGACATGCAACTTTCAGCTTAACGAATTTTTACCATTTTGGTCATAACTTTCTCATTTCTTGTTCGTTTTACGATCCGTTTCTTCCTACATGATCGTAAATTAATATTCTATCATGTGAACTTGAAATCCAACATCCGAGTTAAGGAAATTCTTAACTTATAACTTTTCAGATTATTATTCATTTACGAATTATTGACCCGTTCATACATTTATCAACATAACATGTTTATTTGACCTTAATTTCATACAAACCTTATAATTTCAAGGTCGTCTATCATATAAGGTTCAATTCCCGAATTCCTTACATCTTCATAACCCATTTTTGCTCAAAAGCTTATTTTGACCCGTTAAGGGTATTTACGCGTTTTTAACGTCTTTGACTTACAAAAATCATACTCCTCACTCACACACTGGTCCAAAGCGTTCACTTAATCAATTAACTTGTTTCTAAACAACATTTAATATCGTTTGCCCGATATGCCTATCAAGGGCATTTTGGTCAACTTTGTTCCGTCCTTTACGACAAAGGACTTCATTACTCATTTTACAATTCCCATGATTTAACTACAACTCTTATCGCACATACCTGGCTCGGATCAAGGCTATGACCGGCTTTAATACTTCATCCTCTAACTTGCTATATAATAGCAACGCAAACCCTTTCGCTATACATTCTGTGAATTCATAATACTTGACAAAACAATTCATTAGTTGATAACGCCAAATGGTGACATCTCCACCATTTGACCCGTTAAATCTAAATGTCCACTTTACCCTTGTGGGGTTTTAGTTATTCATTATCCCATCCATGTAACTTATTTCTTCGTTAACTTGTAACCAGAATTACCATAATACCCTTTTCACCCTATAAAAACATCCACCTTAATTTCTTATCATACCCACATATTCCGACCCGTATCAAATACTTTTCGGAACATCATACTTCACATATTTACTTACCATGTTCATATTCAATGCAATGAATAGATATTCTACAAAAAAGGGGTGTAAGCTTTACTTACCTTACATCCAAATATGCTTCCCGTGCGTATAAGTCCCGTTTGACCCACTTCTTGCCCAAGGTTCCTTGCCGCTTACCAAGCATCAACTATCATATATCATTCTTATGATAGTTAGTTTATTCATCATTCGTCACAACCCTTTCATCACACGGATCTTATATGGAATTTATCATTCAACCTTATAACATGCTAATCTATCATTTCTTATCCGATTTCTTTAAACATTCACACACATGTATGATTTCAAACATCATTAACATAAGTAAATCATCATTTTCATCACATTATCTAAAACCCACTTCATAACTACTTTGTTAATCACTTACAAGTGATCTAGTCTCAATTACCTCATAATTTCATCATACATTTGGTGAGTATACTACCTCCTAAGCATAGTGTACAACTAATTCATGCGCATTCTTCTAATCTTACACATAATTCATCAAATCCTCCTACTAATTAACATGTATCATCCACACATAAACATTTAAACATATTATCATCATATTTCTTTCAATTCCTCTAACAAAAATCCATATTACTCACATAATACATCAACATTCAACAAGAACTAGACATGGATGATGATTCAAGTCATCATTCTCACCATAACTAATGGGTTTCACCTCTAAGCATCAAATTAACCTAAATCATGCATAACCCATGTTCTATATGATGATTCTAACATATCCTCATACTCAATTTCATACCAATTCACGATTTACAACATAACCCACTTCGTGCATAATCACCAATCTAACTTTTAAGACATACCTTACGATCCCCTTGTGTAGGTGATCATTAATCCATGTTCCTTCTTGAATTTGAGCTACAATTAACCCTTCAATTTGGTGATCTTCATAATTAGGGTTTGTGAGCTTTCATGGAGCTCCTGGCTCTTTCTCGAACACACATACGTGTGTGTGTGTTTGTGTGTGTATTTTATAATTAAATTCATCTTTCATTTTACCCCACTTTAGTCCCTCAAGTTGCCACTAATTATATTTGGCACAACCTTCATCCTCTAATTGTTTCTACCATACTCTTAACTCGGTTAAATAACCTAGTCATTTATTTCTTGATGTACCATATCAGAACATTTAACGATTATAAACATTCGGGTTTTGGTGTGTTACACAAACGATAAGGAATCAAGACCCTGACAGGTTTCATGTTCAGAAAGACGTTCAAAACGTTGTGGCGAAGATTAGAGCCGAACAAAGACAAGGATTGACTCCCATGCAGTCACTAGAAAACATGCTGATAAACAACGACTTTATTTACGAGACACGGGAGGAACCCAGAACAGAGATCGTAACAGAGATCTTCTTTCTTCATCGGTACTCGAGAGACATGTGGCATGCATTCCCCCACGTCATGCTGATCGATGTGACGTACAAGACAAACATATACAATATGCCATTTATCCAGATTGTTGGTGTGACGCCTACCAACAAATCGTTTATTATCGTGCATGCCGTTGTTAGTAAAGAACGGGGTGATAACTTTGTGTGGGTGCTTGAGAGGGTCAAGTCAATGTTGGATGAATGTATGGAGCCACGTGTGATTTTGACGGATAGAGACCTAGCCCTTATGGGCGCGTGTGCTAAAGTATTTCCAGACGCCTCCAGGCTTCTGTGCAGGTGGCACATACAACAGAATGTTATGAAGCACTGTAAGGGTGCCTTCACAGATGAAGACTGGGAGAAATTTTTGTCATTCTGGGGGACATTGATTGCGTCTCCATCCATACCCATCTACGAGTACCACTTGCGCAACATGCGAAAGCGACTTGTGGAGTGCAAACGTTCTAGTAAGTTTTTCTAATAACATACGACTCACCTATGCAAATTTTATTAAATTATTTTTACTTTTTAGGGGTCTTCAAGTATGTGTACGATAACTGGCTAAAAGACTATAAGGAGATGTTCGTCTTTGCGTGGACTGATAAGAGGCGCAACTTTGGTAATCGTACCACAAACAGAGTTGAGAGCCAACACGCCAACTAAAAGAGATACGTCCTAGATAGGAGCTCGCTGGACCGTGTAGTTGGTTGTGTCCAGGATATAGTTGAGACACAGATTGGTGAAATAAGGAAGACTTTTCGAGAAAGCATCGAAAAAACAATGAACCACCACAAACACCCGATGTTTCAACACCTACTTGGAAAAGTATCCCATACAGCCCTTGACTTGTTGCGTGAAGAGGCAATTAGGAAGCTAGATGTCTTGGAGCGCTTTCATTTATCATGTGGTTGCCAAATGTGGCACAGCTGTGGGTTGCCCTGTGCTTGTAGGATAGAAAAGTACATGCGTGAAGGTAATAATTGTTAAACGTACAACACTTGTGTGATATATTTCCGTTAATAATGTTACTTAAACAATGCTGTTTTTAACCGTGCAGAGCGTCCGATTCAACTCGAAGACATAGACGTCTTCTGGCGGAAACTTAACTTCCAAAGTTGTAAATTGATAGACGATGACGTGGACGTGGTCTAAGAGCTAAATATTGTTAGACAACAATTAGAGTCGCACCCCCCAGCTCAGCTAAAAAGCCTGATGTCAAAGATTAAAGCGGTGTTGACTCCAAAGAAATCTACCAAGAAACCACCGGTTGTCCAACAAAATACTCGCGGCCGACCAACAACAAAGCAGGTACAACAAAGGTTGGACGAGGCCTCTCGTATAGATGAAGAATTGAGGAGAAGCTCCTTCGGTGATGCAAACACGTGCTTTGAAGGTTCCCGACAAAGTAAGTACGATAAACCTCGCCACAACTCGTACGTTCCGTCACAGGCCTCTCAACAGTCGGTTATAAGGTCCCAAAAACCCAAAGCGAGCCTAAGCCGTTCAAAGAGTTCTAAGAAGAAAGAGACACGAGATGCTCACGGTTTTCCTTTAATCATTGGGGACGAGTACGTGGGAATCATCAAACAGTTTAAGTATGACATTCCGCCAGTGTTCCATCCGTACGTCTCGTGCATACGAGATGTGATGCCGGACGGTCATTGTGGGTTTCGGTCTGTGGCCGTGGGTTTCAGGTGATTGCGGGGGCAAATCATTGGGAGCACGACAAGTCGAAGGGGAGGGTGTCGTTTATTAGGGACCCACTGTACAGGTATGTACGTTTATTACGGCAATTATTGTGATTATGTGCATTGTTTATTAATCTCTGTTTCTGTATTTCGCTAACACTATCTGCAGGTATATGCACCATTTGCTCGCTATTTCTATTTCAGCGCGCGGCTACAGCCGTGAGTGGTGTACGACCACAGATCTTTTTTTCTTTTATTGTTTGCTGTACAGGAGGCCGTGCGCACTAGCACACCGTCTAGCCCAGTACTACGCCTCCGCCCATCACTGGCATGAGCGCGGATTTTTGTATGGCGGGGCGTACGTGACCGTCATTGCCCGTTCATTGGGCCTCGTACTGCACCAGGACCCACATCTATAGACGCCGCCAGTCATGCCGACGCGGATGGGTTTTCAGTCGCTGTGGGGGATGAAGCTGCTCAAGAGGTTCCCCGAAGGCCCGCGGTTTAAAAACCGCGACGGGGGCATATGGAGAGAGGAGGCCCTACCAGAGCAGTTCGAGCCCGTCTATCCTCCGCCAGATCCTGCTGATGCAGTGCCCGTGGAGGACCCTCCGGAGGATGTAGACGGTGCAGCGGTGCCACAGCCACCGCCACCTCCTGGGGCGCCTCAGTTTCCACGTCACGTTATTCCAGGTCATGCCCCAGGAGCTACGCTACATCCGGATGTACGAGCCGAGCTTGACAGGCTCAACGATTTGATAGGTTGGCTGGTACGGGCCGAGCAGGATAGACGAGAGAGAGAGGGATTACCCCCGATACCGCTTCCACCGGCTCGAGCACCACATCAGCAGCAGCAGCCGCAGCAGCCAGATCCATATTCGGATTTGGATGCATAGACCTGTTGTTTTTATTTTTATTATGGATGTACAAACTTATCTTATATATTTTTGTTATGGATGTACAAAGTTATCTTATATATGTCATATTTATGTTTGTTTTCAGTTATTCGGTTACTTAATGATTGTTGTCTTAAATTGAGATAATACGGAAACAAAATATATTTTGAATATAACACGGAAACAATATATCCACCGAATATAATATGGAAACAATATTTGAACGAGATAAAATTTTCATCGGAAGAATAATATTTAAAAATGTAAAATGTTAAAAACAGTATAATATTTAATCGATATAATATATTTAAAGAGCCGATTTTTAAAATACTTGATTTTTAAAAAACAAAAAAAAATTTTATAGTGTAAAAAACAAAAAAACAAAACTTTTTTTAAAACCAAAAAAATTTTCAACCAAAAAACACATCTTCAAAAACTATCAAAAAAACCATACCAAAACCCATCAAAACACCTCTTATTTCAGCCAAAAAAAAAACCCAAGACTTAGACGCCTCGTATAGGGCTGTACTCTTCGTATAGGTTTTCTTAAACTTTGTGCCTGACACCCTGAGACGCCCTTGAATTCAGTGCTTAGACGCCTCGTATAGCCCTATACGAGGCGTCTAGGGCACAAAAAATGTGAAATTAGACGCAGAGGGTGTCCAAATAGATTGAGCCAATCCTAAAAATGAATTTTACAGCTACAGTTGACCCCATCACCCCTTAGTAAGTTCGCCAGTGTATTAAGGATATACATCAAATTTCTCTAAGATTATGCACACACCTATGTATAAACAAACTCATTTATCACTGGCTGAATGTGGACAGAATTTCCCACATAAGACAAACAGAGAGAGATTAAACGATTGCAGCCAAAGCTTAAAGTCCCAGTAAATTCTACCAACAATGTTCTTTGTTCATGGTTTATGCATTGAAATTGATTAGTTCACATTGTAATCTCTCGCATCATATTTTATTTCTGTTTTAAATTTTCAGTATATAAAAGGTAATCTTTGATTAACTAGTGTTTTTCAATGACGCGCGTTGCGCGAAAGGCATTGGTGTTTTCGACCGACATCATTCTTCAAACGATTCGAGATAAACGATGCGTAACCAACCATATCCGGCATCGTGGAGTGTATTAAAAAGGGAGCAATTGGACCATTGAATGCTGGGCTAGGTGTTTCTTGGAATGCCCACAGATTGTTCGGGTCAAAACCACGATTATGAGGATTCATTTTTCGTATTGTGGTTGGATGGGATTTTTTTTTAATTAAGATAGAGATGATTATAAAAGAAGTGGAGTAGTTGTGGTAAAAAAATAAATAGAAGTGTGAGTATTTATAGTGAAAAAAAATAATTTTTTTAAACACATAGTCGTTGGCCAACGGCTAGGCCAACGAATAGAAGTGTGAGTATTTATAGTGAAAAAATAATTTTTTTAAACACATAGTCGTTGGCCAACGGCTAGGCCAACGAATAGAAGTGTGAGTATTTATAGTGAAAAAATAATTTTTTTAAACACATAGTCGTTGGCCAACGGCTAGCCCAACGATCCAGACATGTGATCTTGATAGCCCCGCCCAACGCCCGTGTTAAAACCCCCGGCCAAAGGGCGACGCCGAAATCCAAGCCCACCCGGGATGGTGACTTGGGCATTTGTACCCAACCCACGCCACAACCCCCACCCCAAACCTTATATTATAATATACCCTAGATGATCACTGTTCATTAACTACTCTTCATTGACTTTCCTTTCCTTTTTATTATATATAGATTTTTGTGTCGCTTTTAAATTCATCTTTTATTAATTTTTAATCTGCTTTCGCTGAACAGGCTTGTAATAGATATAACTAGTGTTTTACCCCCACGTTGCGAGTGTGGGGATTGTAAAACCATGCTAAATAGTAAGCAGACAACAACCAAAACCAAAAAATGTAAACAAAAATCAAAAATTTAAACCGCCACGTGACGTAAAACGTAGGCAAAGACAAACGTAAACTTATACCGTGAATTGACATAAAAGATAGACAAACTCGAATTTACAGAGAAAGCTTTAACTTAAAGACCCAAAAGAAAAAGATAGCTTTTAGATCCAAAATGAAGTATAGAAACCCGAGAGACTGAAAATGTAAAACATACCACAAGACAAGACAAAAAAAAAAAAAAAAAAAAAAACCATCCGACCGTCTGTATGTTGTTTGGTGAAAAATAATATGGAAATGGAAGAAAGGGCACTATTGTAAATACGGTTAAAATGAAGGCTTGTTTGGTTATTGTAGATAAGACCTATTCTAATTATTACCATAATATAAATTACCAACACAAAGTTGCTTTAGGTTGTTGTACATTATGTATTGGGGGTCTTTCAAAAAATAATTGATTTTTTCATTTTCAATACAAAGGTTTTTATCTTTTAAATTTAACCACTTTAATTTTTTAACTTTTTTTTAAACGGTGTATGGATAGGATGTCGCTAATCGGGTTAGTAGTTGGTATCACCAAGTTAGTATTAAAATTCCCCAGTGTCTAGATTTGAACCCAAGACCCCCAAGAGAAGCAAAACTTCTCACCTCCCCTTGACCACTAGCACAAGAGATCATTGGTATAATTCCTTATGATTGTACGGTATAAATTTGATTTACTTTATGTTTTGATCCAATCGCAATGCTTATATAGGTTACATTAAGTTCGATCGGATAGGTTGAAACACGCGTTTTCATATGGTTAACGCATCACGTAAGGTAACGTTTGTACTAATCCATTCGATGTTTGCACTGTGGCCGCGACTCAACGCGCGCGGGTGTTTTTGCTAGTTCTTATTATATAGAATTATCTTTCTTAACAACAAATTAAAATACTCTTAAATACTCCTATACTTATATCTTGTAAGATTTGACTTTCCGCCTCTAAAATAGGGGTGAGTATCATTACATCTTGTATAAAGGTGGGATTAAGTTGTGTGCAAAATAGTGGTAGAGGTATAAGAAGGTGGATAATAACTTATGGTAACGAACAATGACGACCATTCATCATAATGTAAACTCGTGGTCATCCTTACAAACAAAGGTGGATGTCGTTGGGGTTTGGAATGGAATAGTTGGGAGATGGCAACAATACATGGTTTTGGTTAGATTGGTGGAGTGGAGATGGGTTGATGAAATACAGGTTTCCGGAGTTGTTTATGCTAGAGAAACATAAGACTGCAATAGTAGCAATGCAAATTTGGACTTGGAAGTGGGAACGTCTCCCTTTCTCGGTCGAGGAACAAAGTCAGCTTGCGCGGATAAACCATATTATTAGTAATATTGTTTAAAGTGTAGGTATGGATAAATGGCACTGGGAACAAAACGAAGATAGGGCATTCTCAGTGTCATCATGCACAGGGGCGAAGTACTGTGGGTGTCCGGGGGTGCATCCGCCCACTCTAATATTTCGGTTAGAAGTGTATAAGTTTCGATTTTTCGTCCGAAAATTTTAAAATTATATAGGATTGTCCCCCGAATATTTTTCCTAAATTGTATATCCTAAATATTTATAAACTTTGTATATAAATGATGGGTAGTTTGGTAGATATACACTTTGTTTTATTTGGAACTATTATTATTTGACCCGACTTGAATCGAATATCCAGCCCGATCCGACCCGAAACATAATGATAAGAAATTTTTTTTTTGGATCCCACCACTTTACGCCCCCTCGAAACTTTTGGTTAAGCTCCGCCACTGATAAGGAGATGCTAGCCAAATTTACGGTACCTTATTGCCATTTTGATTGGGTGAAATGCTAAAAAAAGACAAACATATTATATTATATAAATATTAAAGAGAAAGGTCGGTGGCATATGCCACCTACCCTTTCTCTTTTAAATCTCATGGTGCAATCATCTTCTACTCCTTCCAGATCTTTCTACTTTCGTCTGCGATCATCACTCCTGTCATTAGGTATCATCTATGGAGGACACCGAAGAAGAAGTACTGCTCAGTGATGATCAGAAACTCGATATTGCCAAATGGTTTCTCCTCAACTCTCCACCTGGTGAAATCCAATACGTTGCCAAAGGTCTCACTAATCTCCACTTACTTCTTCTTCTTTTAGATGCGTATGCTTCTGATATTATTTATTGATTTTGCAGACCTCAAGTCACTTCTCAACGATGAGGATGTGTATCGAAGAGCGGCTGCAGAAGCCTTTCCTCTTTACAAGAAATCGAATATCATTTGTCTCCACTTTCCAAATCGAAGCGGTGAGGTATGATTTTTTATTTATTTACAGTTGATTGATGATGTGATGTTCTCTGTTTTGACCTACTACAATTTAGGTTTTAATCTAATAAAATTCAGATTGCACCATGAGATTTGCAGATGATTAAAGAATAGGGTGTTTCAATTTTAGGTTTTGAATATTTGGTTTAAAAATTTTAAAAAGGGAAAAGAAAACTATGAAGGTGGGGGCAGTGCTGTGATTTGAATTAAATGGAAAAGAAGACTATGAAGGTGGGGGCAGTGCCGTGATTTGAATCAAATTTTCAAAGTTGGTATTACTTGGGACTTGGGGTACACATTTTTTTTTGTTATTTAAATTACCATCGAAATTGCCAGAAGTATGCCTACAGAAGGTATAATCTGAAAATGACTTTTTTTTCATTTAGTGATGTTGCTGTACCTGTTTTAAGTAAAGATCTTATGGAGATACCTGAAGCCCAGACTGATCGGTATGCCGAATTTGTAAATTTAGAAGTATTCAGATTCCCCCCACATTGTTTTACTGTATTTCACTTAAATGTTACCAACCTGCTTAATGATTAATCATATAATTAGTGAATTTCAACCTGCTTATATGATTAATCATTGATAGTTTATTAAATTATCGATACAGGTCCTCTTTTATTGGATTCCATATCGAACCGGAAACCCTAGCGTTCTCCAGCAATTACTCCTCTCTGCATCATACAAACTGGGTCTCAACATATTTCCATACAAAGGTATGTTTAATTTTGAATAAAATCAAGGCTTCAGACAATTTGATTCAGCTATGCTTAATATCATAAAACGCGTATTGCTACCTTTTTTTTTCGACAAAGTTGCTTCTTGAAATACTGTTCTTTTGCTTTTCTCTCATCATATTATTGCTACCTAATTACATGGAAGGTGCATGCAAGCCACCACCGTTTTATGAGATCATGGACATTTCAACCGCAAAATTACTTATTTGGTCCAACTTTTGATGCAAACTTTGCTTGGCAACTATATATCTACGTTTCGAGTTAGTCTATGCTTCAATGTAGAATTTGTTAATGGTATAAATTCCAGCTATTTTTTGTTTTAATGTAAATTTAGTTCGGAACGAGACGGGTAGGCCGCCGCAACGCGCGGCGGGTAAAAATACTAGTTTGGATGGAGAGGGATTTAAAGAAGATTGCCTACATTAAAGAACCTGCTTAAAAGAAACGTTTTAAACGGCCAACAACATGCAAATTATGCGGTGATGAAGATGAATACGAGGACCGTTTATTTTTAACGTGCGGAATCTAGATATCATTTGTTATAAAGTTCACTTGTGGTGTAATCTTCCCAATATAACAGCCACAACAATGAAGGAATTGCTTGAAATGCATAGGAGTATGATGGTGTTAAAGCTTAAGAAGAAAATATTAAAACTAATAATAATAACGACGTGTTGGGGGTTATGGAAAGCAAGGAATGAGCTAATTTTTTCCGACAAAGTTTTCGGTGAAATTAAAACTACAACTTTCCTTTGGTCGAAGCATAGGGAGAAAGAAGCGAATTTGGAGTGGCAAAATTGGGTGAGTTTTAATATATACCGAGTATGCGGTATTAGTCTAGGAGAAATTGTGGGTGTCTATTGATGCGTGTGAAGTGTGTATATAAGTTTAAGTATATTTTAAGCCCTTTTACACTTTTTTCAGCCAAGTTTTAAATTTATAAAACATGATATTTACTAACACTAAACACACATATGGGCAAGTGCACCCATCGTGAGCGTAGTATAGTGTTGGTAAGATACCGAGGTCGTCCAAGGACACAAGAGCTTTTAATACCGGTTTATCCTCAACGTCTAATCAAATCAAAAAGTTAGAAAAAGGTTTTAAACTAGAAAAATAAAAACTAACTAAAATGCTGAAAATAAAAATAAAAGTAAAAACAGATAGACAAGATGAATCACTTGGTTCCGACTCGTGTTTAGTGTAACCTTTGATTATTTCCGCACTTTTGCACTTTTTAAGAGATTATCTTAGTTATTGTAGCAGGCCCCTCTTTTGAAGGTGACGTTACCCTCAACCCAGTAGTTTGAGTCAGCAAGGATACAATCCTAAAGGGTCGGATTATTGAAAGATAATTAATTAAGTTATTAATGCATATTATGGTAGGCCCCTCTTTTGAAGGTGACGTTACCCTCCGCTAAGTAGTCTGAGTCAACAGAAATACAGTCCTAAGTAGTCGGGTTAAAGTATTAATAGTAGCTTACATATGAGGGGATCAAAGAGTTTGGACCCCCGCCATCCAATACCGTTAAGTATTGAAGGAGGTCCTACTAAATTTGACCCAGGTCCTTGCAGGATCTATACACTGAATAAGGCAAGACTTTTACCAAACCGTTCCCTTAACCCCCGACCAGGTAGCCAACATACCTCCATATAGACCGTGGAGATATGAATGGTGAAAATCTTTTATTTTATATAGACAGTAAAATAATGCCAAGACACCACGGACAAACGATAAGGACAAATCACCTTCAACATAAGAAACTAGTTATTAAAGTCATTAATACAAAACCAAGTAAAAAGTGCGAAAAGATTAAAAATAAAAAGTATTACACTAGACACTTTGTCTTCACCAAGTGATGTAAGAGACTTAGGCAAACATGGCCTTGATTCTCAAGAACTCTTACGATCAATCTTGGATCCCGAGACGACTCACACACTCTATGATGGATAATGGATGATGGTGGTGGATGGATGGTGTTATGGTGGTGGTGGGTGGTGGGTGAAGTGTGAGAGAGGTGGTGTGCCAAGGGATGGTTTGAGCTTGAGCCAAGCACTCCTATTTATAGGCTGAACAGAAGCTCGGGCACGGCCCCGTGTCCAGTGGGCACGGCCCCGTGTCCACATCCTTCTCTGTCTTCAATAATTGCTCTTGTCTGTATTTGTTGACCACGACCCCGTGTCCGCTGGGCACGACCCCGTCTGCAGAAGCATATCTGTACTATCAAGATTTGCCTGGATTCTGCGAATCTTATAGTTGACCACGGCCCCGTGTCCGCTGAGCACGGCCCCGTGGTGGGCGATGGAAGCTTCTACAACTTTGTCTTTTATGCTGACACTTGGGCACGCCTCCGTGCTCATTGAGCACGGGGCGTGTTCAGCCTTCTGTTCTCTTGTTTTGCTTGGGAAGATGCTGTCGTGGGGTCGGGCATGTCACGTTTGTTCCTTTTCTTGTATTTATGTTAGATTTAGCTGCCTTTTTGCTTCTTTTGTTAATTTGAGCTTATTTAATCCTGAAAATACAAAAGGAAGACAAAATCACACTTTTTCCAACATTAGTACTAAAAAAGGGTTAGTTTTATGCCACAATTGATGTAATTTATATGTTGCATTTTGCACACATCAAATACCCCCACACTTGAATCTTTGCTTATCCTCAAGCAAAACTCTTTATAATGTGGCTTTACACTCCCAAATGGAATGGGTAGAAGAGAAGGTTTTTGGGCTTGTCATAGAATGTCGGGATTTCCAAGATTCTTTATTAAGTTTTATTTTTATTTATTTACAATCCTATTCGTCATGATTTATTTAAAACTTTTCATAAGATAAATTACTTATTAGGGGATAACATGCCTTTTTAAAATTCTATTTATATACAAGTTCACATACCTTACGGGGATCATTCAACACTCGGCCGAAAATGTTATTTCAGTGAATCACTCGAGAGCGGCATGAAACTTACTCCTACCATAGGCTTGCCAAGCAATCAATCCTCCTCCTTTTTAACTATATACCTTTGTAACTATCAAGAGGACTTTTGGGTGAAGGGTTTGGCTTGGGTTAAAGGTAGGTGGTTGGGTTAGTGGTTAGTGAAATGGCGAAAATCGTAACAAGCGTCGGTTTTCGTAAGACTTTTTATTTTTTGCAACTTTTATTTTGATGAAGCTTTTATTCAAACAAAGTTATTTTTTTTGATAAACTTGTTTGTTTATTTCTCTTTTTGCTTCATCATCAACATATATTTTTTTTTTGAAAGTCATACGAAAAACCGAGCTAGTTACTAAAACAAAGGGTTAAAAAATAAAAAAAAGGGTTTTGGTGGGTGAAAGGGTGTTTGGTTTGGGTTATGAAATGAAAAAGGTGTAGGCTCAAAGGGGCTAACTAGGGGGATTTTGGGTAGGTGGTAAAAAAAAGAAAAATAATGGTGTAGAAATAAAAAGGCTTAGTCCTAATGCCTCCATCATTTACTTACTTGGGTTTAAGTTGGTAAGGACCGGGAATGTAGCATCGTGGCAAGTTCTAGATTTGTAAGAACTAAGCGGCTATTCACACAAGAAACGAAAAATGAGCATTTAGTTTAATGATATGTATTTGTATGCTCAATAAAGGCTCAAAACTCACTTTTGTGGGAATGGGTTTTTATGTGATCAAGTATATATAATCAAATTTTAACTAAGCTTGTCATGCCGTTTCATAATTTTCTTATGTTGGTTCTTTTTATCACGACGCTATCGGTTGTAAATTTGTAAAAATATAACCTTTTTAGAACTTGAAATTTCCAAGTTAAACCTAGACAAGTAAAAAAAAAGAATTATTTTTTTTTTTGAAAAAATTTGGGGTGATTAGCGGTTCCAATAGAGTTTTGTGTAAGGCTTGTAATTAGGACTTGCAAGATTCAAGGTTTAGCATCCCCCCACACTTAAATTACACATTGTCCTCAATGTGTCCCAAAAATAAGTTTTTTAGGTTGATTGAATGTGTAAAAAGGTGTGAAAAAGCAAAAATCTGTGTTACTGGGCGCTGTACACGGCCCCGTGTTGTCCTGGCACGGCCCCGTGTTCAGTTGCCAGTAACAAAAATTGAAAAAGAGAAACAGAAGCCTGGACACGGGGGCGTGTTGAGTGAACACGACCCGTGTCCAGTTTACCTGAACTGAGCATTTTCTGCAGACTGTGCAGCACGGGGCCGTGTTGGGCGGATACGGCCCGTGCTGAACTTACTGTAACGAAGAAATTTTGTCAGATGACCCTGTTTTCCTGCATGGGGTGCTGGTTCAAGTTTCCCTTGTTTCCTTTGCCATCCCGATGTGTGTTTTATTCTTGAAAATTAAAACTAACTAGAAAACATAAAGGTTAATCTAAACTAAACTAAGGATAGTTCCGCGGAATGCCTCCGTGGTGCGCCACGTTTATAAGGGTCCTTGGCTAGACCTAAAGCATGGTCATATGTTACCCAAGTGGGATGTTTTGCATCCCATGCTACACCGTCGGAGAGCGTCATCCAAGGTTGAGTCTATGACCTTCATGTAGTTGATCGGGTCTTCGTCTTCTACTCTCGTCCCAACTCCAAACTTCACTTCCTCGTCCCCAAACTTCAATGTTAGTGTTCCGTCATTCATATCCACCACCGCTTGAGCAGTGGCTAGAAATGGCCTCCCGAGGATGAGAAGGACATCGGCGTCTTCCTCCATAGCTAGGATGACAAAGTCGGCCGGGAAAATGAAATTGTCAACTTTGACCAATAGATTTTTAGCGACACCTTGTGGAAATTTGACGGATCTGTCGGCGAGTTGTATGCTCATTTTTGTACGGTTCGTTGTTCCTAGGCCGAGTCGTTTGAACATTGATGCAGGCATGAGGTTAATGCTAGCCCCAAGATCGGCTAGTGCATTACGAATGGGGGATTCCCCAATCGAGCAAGGAACCGTGAAGCTTCCAGGATCAATTTTCTTTTGTGGGAGTTTGTTGAGTACTAAGGCGGAGCATTCTTCGCCTAAGTTAACTAATTGCAATAATTCAATTTTCCTTTTGTGAGTGAGGAAGTCTCTCATAAATTTTGCATATTTAGGCATTTGGGTTAGGACCTCAATAAAAGGAATATTAACATGCAATTATTTTAGTAAATTTTCGAACTTTGCGAATTGCTCATCGGTCTTTTGACGAATTAACCGTCCGGGGTATGGAACCGGAGGAGTCTTGGTGGGCTCTTGATTCGGTGGAGAAGCCTTTTCTGGTTGGGGCACGGGTGGAGTCGTGGTTTGGTTGGATTGGCTTCTTTCAGTTGGTGGTAATGGAGCCTCCTCGGGACCCACGGTTCGGTTTCTCAATGTAATGAGATGTACTTGTGCCTTTGGGTTTGTTTCGGTATTGCTTGGTAACGCGCCTTGTGGTCTCTCGGAGAAATTTTGAGCTACTTGATTTAATTGTTTTTCAATGTTTTGAATGCTAGCTTGTTGATATCTAAAATTCGATTCAAATTGCTGAAATCGATCCGAGTTTTTCTTTTCGGTGTCGGAGATCAGGCGAGATACAGTATCTTCAAGACTTTCTCGTCCACCTTGTTGTTGAGAAAAGTTTTGTGGTTGTTGAAAGTTAGTTCGTTGGTTTTGTTGGTTACTACTATTGCCGGGATCTCTCCAACCAAGGTTACGGTGGTTACGCCATCCTTGGTTGTAGGTACCCGTTGGTGGACCCGACGGCCTAGGTCTATTATCAATGTAGTTTACCGTTTCTGTTTGATCATCTACTTCTTTCATACAACTCCAATTTTCATGTGGTCCACCACACCCCTCGCAAGCCATAACCGAGGCCGTTTTTGCCATTTCTAACTCTTTGATTTTTGAAGAAAGGGCCTCGATTTGGGCTTGTAAAGAAGTGCTTTCATCAACCTTATGGGCGCCCGGGGCAATAGATTTATTACCTCGGGGAGTGTGCCACTGAAAATTGGTTTGAGCAATTTCCTCAATTTGATTATATATTTCATTTGGGCGACAATTACCTAGAAGTCACCCGGAGCTAGAATCAAGTGTTTGTCTTGTGTGTGGCAACAACCCATTGTAGAAAGTGGATACTTGTTGCCATACCGCAAGACCGTGATGAGGACACTTTCTTAGTAGCTCCTTGAACCTTTCCCAAGTTTCATATAAGGATTCCCCATCCTCTTGAGAATATGTATTAATTTCGGTCATTAATTTAGTCGTTTTAGCAGGAGGGAAATACTTATATAGAAACTTTTGGGCTAGTTCATCCCAGGTGTTTACTGAGCCAACTAGGAGGGTGTTAAGCCAAGCCTTAGCACGGTCTTTTAGTGAAAATGGAAACATTCGAAGGCGGATGGCGTCCTTTGATGCTCCATTGATCCGAAAGGTATAACATATTTCTAAGAAATTAGTAATATGTAGATGTGGATCCTCGTCCGCAAGCCCATGAAAGGTTGCGGAGTTTTGAAGCATTTGTATCAAATGCGGTCGAAGTTCGAAGTTATTGGCTTCGACATTCGGTGCATTGATAGCGACGCCGAGATTACCTACAGTGGGCCGTAGGTAATCCATGAGGGTACGTTGGTCCGCCATTGGAGGTGGGTCCCCCGAAACTTTCTCTTGGTTTTTAGCTTTAAGTCTTTTTCTGAGAAAGGGTTCGGGTTCTTCTAGAGGTTCTTTTATGTCTCTACTAGAACTGGAGCTCATGTACTACGTAGGAAATTCAAATGTTGCGTCTGGGTTCCAAGTCCTGCAATAAAAACAGAAAAGAACGTTGGTCAGAAGATTCACCACTGCCCCGTGTTCAGTGAACACGGCCAGTGGTCGGAGATGCAGTGATTGTTTTCCGGATCCCTGTTACTAGGGAGTTGGACACGGCCCCGTGTTGCACCGACACGGCCCTGTGCTCAGCTCTCTGTAACTCGGAAAATAAAAACTGCCAGTAACAATGCTGGGCACGGCCCGTGTCCGACCAGTCACGACCCGTGCTGAGCTTTGCAGAAGCTGAAAAATTAAAAAAAATCCTAAAAAATAGAAAAATAAGAAAAAACGATTAGGCCGTTGATTCCTAACTTTCTTAAAATCCTTTTGTCCCCGGCAACGGCGCCAAAAACTTGATGCGTGTGAAGTGTGTATATAAGTTTAAGTATATTTTAAGCCCTTTTACACTTTTTTAGCCAAGTTTTAAATTTATAAAACACGATATTTACTAACACTAAACACACATATGGGCAAGTGCACCCATCGTGAGCGTAGTATAGTGTTGGTAAGATACCGAGGTCGTCCAAGGACACAAGAGCTTTTAATACCGGTTTATCCTCAACGTCTTATCAAATCAAAAAGTTAGAAAAAGGTTTTAAACTAGAAAAATAAAAACTAACTAAAATGCTGAAAATAAAAATAAAAGAAAAAACAGATAGACAAGATGAATCAGTTGGTTCCGACTCGTGTTTAGTGTAACCTTTGATTATTTCCGCACTTTTGCACTTTTTAAGAGATTATCTTAGTTATTGTAGCAGGCCCCTCTTTTGAAGGT